>OX463844.1:47110063-47702177 GCA_949825065.1 Odontocerum albicorne | reverse complement strand
TATATATATATATATATATATATATATATATATATATATATATATATATATATATATATATATATATATATATATATATATATATATATATATATATATATATATATATATAATATATATATATATATATATATATATATATATATATATATATATATATATATATATATATATATATATATATATATATATATATATATATATATATATATATATATATATATATATATATATATATATATATATATATATATATATATATATATATATATTATTATATATATATATATATATATATATATATATATATATATATATATATTATATATATTATATATATATATATATATATATATATATATATATATATATATATATATATATATATATATATATATATATATATATATATATATATATATATATATATATATATATATATATATATATATATATATATATATATATATATATATATATATATATCCCATTAAGTCCCAAACTTCCCTTACTCACCCACCCCCATTGACAGGGGATCAATATCAACCAAATGTGTAGAATATAATATAATAAGTCTCTTAGAACTGGGTACTATTAGTCGTGGCTACTGTAGTGACAATTGCCAAGGAAACCACTCTAATTTATAGCCAAGATTATAGTTTCCCAAAGTGGGTACTACTGTCTTTTTATAGGCGCTGAAGGGCACAGTTGGGGATATTGATATGCAACCGGGCAGTAATAAAACGGTTAAAAAAGTGGTTACCATAATATTGTATTCTTTATCTTTTTGCCCATTTAGACATTTTCAGTCGTGCATTGGCACAATACTCACACCTATCGACCGTTCGTACTGATGTTAGTTCGATGGTCGTATAACATACGGGCTGCTTTATTTTCAAAGGAAATGAATAGCGTATAACGCAAATTACAACCAATTTGCCTAAAAAAGACGACAGGTCTTAACAAGCTCGTTTTAGCATGTATGTAGTTGTACATACTTTCGACTCAAAAGGTTTGTTACAAGTCCAGCTCACAGCAGCAGAAATCTGTGCATGTTATGTCAAGTTTACTGTACAAAACTGCAAAAATATGACAGTCACCATTAGACTGAAATCACTATTTAAAAAACCGTGAAGTTTAAAAATTCATATGCAGACACAGCAACATTTACAATTTTATTATACGTTTGGATAGAGATCAAGTTTACCCGAGGGTATTGAGCCGAAAAAAACTTGAAAAACTCTGCCCAAACAATCGCCATGAACACAAAATAGGACCCTGGATTCTCGGAATTGAAGAAAATATCAAGATAGAGATTATATGATTATTTGTAAAGTAAACAAAAATATGTTTATTTAATTTTTTTTTATTTCAAAACTAAAATAAGTCTTCTATTTCTATTATAATCGTAGGTAAGAGTGCCATCTATCAAATAAGTTTTTTGCTACGGAAAAAAATGTTGGTTGGAATACATTTCAATTTCCAAAAAATCAAACAACAAAAATGATTGAAATTGTGGCGGTCGCACACGTGGTCAATGACCGATGAAATGACCTTTGCATTCCTTAGCAATGCAAAACAAACAAGTACGAAGTCCACGCGCCGGCCATTCAACTCATAGCCGACGCGGAGCGCATTCCATACTAGAGCGAGAACGCACCACATCTGTCTCGCCAGTTCTGTAAATAAATTATCACCTACATACGACATTAATCGTTTTGCGGATGTAGAAATGAGACGGCGAGATATCTTGCTCGCATTCCCGCACACACGCGGGAATAGTATAAATACCTACGATACCAATAAAATTCCTTTTTCCGCATTGCGATCGAAAACGTGTTTTATTTATCAACAAATCATCATCATCTCTCCCTCTAGGACACATATCCTAAAAAATGAACAAAGAAAGCTAGAACTCGTAGTATACCTGAGCATTCCCGGTTTAATTTCCAATGTTTGTTGTCTCCTTTTTACTCGGGGGTGTTATTTAATGTATATTTTTTTCTGGCTCGTTAGTTAGCTTTAACGACCTCCATGGCCTGGCAAGGAAGACATAACGATGACGCCTGCACCCTTAAATATAGTGACACCTTCTGTCCGGGGGTTTCAAGTTCGATCACCGACGGTACTCGAAAGAAAATAAGGTTCTAGTCAGGTAACAGTTCATCTGGTAACAATAACTCGTATATGGCAAATAAGTGTGCAAGTTTTGATATCTTTATGTACAAAATTATTGTTAAGATGAACAGTTACGAGCCGCGTGTTACTCCAGTGATACAAAATCAAATGGATGATACTGCGGTCGAAGACAATTTTGTCTAAATTATTTTTATTTAATTAATAATATTATTTTTAATTTAATAAATAATAAATAATAATAATTTTAATAATAAATACTAATGTTAATAATAATATTATACACTTAATAATATTAATTATTATTAATAATAAATAATTTAAATATTAATATAATGGATGATCATTTATAAATAAATAAAATATTTAATAATAACAAATAAATATTTAATAATAATAATACAATAATAACCGTTTCACATACACCGTTTCACTTTTCGTGGGGTTCAGGTCAATTTGCCCTACAGCACCTATATAAGTTTCATTAAAAAAATTTATAGTGTTTTATTCTATTGATAAAACCATGTAAACCGTATTGTTTTCAAAACCAATTATATAATTAAAGGTTGCGCTATTTAACAAATAGATTTTCAAATAATAAAACTGAAAACGCATGAAACGTATGTTAAATTATTCAAGCATTTAAACCGAGTAACCGTTTTCAGCGCTCGTGTGGCATTTCAGCTTTCAGGTTTCAGCGTGAATGAACAGTTAGGATAGGGTCACGCGCCCAGCTGTCGCTTAATGCAATTGCGCCGCATCAAAGTATTCTGGCTCAATCCTACAGTGGAATCACTCTGTCACCCTCTCATCTTAATGCCCAATCATTAGTCTTCTGTTTTCTGTCGTTTAAATAATTATTGTAGACAATTAAGTTACTTAATAGGCCATATTGTATGCCTCATTATGTTGATTTACTGATATGTATATATGTTTTTAAATTTTTTTTCATATATGTGGCGTTTTATTTTCAACGATTTTTTTTTAAATTTGTTTATTGTAACGTTATAACCCTGTCGGTTGCAAGGCTTTCACCTCATCATCAGGGAGAGCACAAACAAAAATCAATTCTGTTCGAACTGGTACCGAGATACACGCTTCTAACGGTTAAAATTCGGGTTGAGGACTGGGGGGGAAGGAAGGGATGAGACAATCTCGGCCAGCAGCGGAGATATTCTTGGGATATATGTGTTTGCCAGATGTTCACCTCGATGCACTGACTTAGAAATTTCTGGGGCCTCTAATCTGTCCAATTTATTTCCGTTACTACTGATGTGTAAGAATTTGGCATCATCGATAGAAAATGTATTGTGTTCACGGTGACGATGATTAACCATTTCAGTTTAAATTAGAGGATTTGTTAAGGCGGATTTGTGTTCAAATTCAAATAAAAAATCAAATTCAAAATTGACATGTAAGCAATTAAAAAAAAACAGTCCAATACACCGAAGAAAAAACAACCTCTAATAATTAACTTAATTCATCTCTGTAACGAAATAATCTTCACTTATTTTTTTATAAGTAGTCAAGCTCATTTTGAAATTAACACAATACCCATACTTATTGCCCAATATGTAAAGTCTGATTATGTTATAGTAATAGCAATAATTTGTGGGATCTACGTAATTGAGGGACATGTTATTTGCCAGATGAATCTACAAGAATTGTGTAATATGACAAACTTAGTTAGTTCCAGAGAATTGAAACATTTATTGATATTCTTAAATAATATTGGAAGGTCTGACATTTTTATTCTGTCTGATAAGGTTCGAAGACTTATTATTTTCGACAACAGGTTGTCCATGACAGTTCTTGGAATATTATTGTCCAACATTGTCTAGCATAGTTCTTGGAATATTCAGTTTGAAAGGCAAAAAAAGGTGACTGCTGTGAAGGAAAGAATACTGGCTCGACAATTCAAGGAATCATCGACCGATATAAAACGACAAAGGTTCAACTCGTTTAGCTCGTCCATGAATACAACGAAAATACAATAATTGTCATATAGATATATCGAATAAGAAGCTTACATCAAGTTGCGACCCAGTAGTAGTGAAGTTTCGGAAGGGTGGTCTTCGCTCTCGGACGAATTGAAAGATCTTGACGTCCTCTCGTAACCACTCCACCTTGTAGAGCAACTCTGGTTGCACGTTGTGCGCGCAGTGCAGCGTTATGGTGGAGCCGCGGGGTGCAAACCTTGGCATCTCCAATGAGATGACCACTTCTCCTGTACCGCCTGCAACAAATTATATAACTGCTTATTTGATTGTTTACAAAAAAAAATATTTCATGTAAAAGGAAAAATAAGTAAATAAAAAACTTATTTTACATTTTTTTTTGTGTTCACCACAGGTTTATTTTTGGGTTTACAACCGGTTTCGAAAACCACGGTCTTCATCGTCAGGTGAAGATAAACTAAATTGCTCAAAATATGTTTCCTGTACAAGCTTAAATAATATAAGAGGAATGAGGTAGGGAGAGAGGAGTGGGGAGATATGTGATACAATGGTTAATGGGGCGGGGGAAAATGAAAGTTAATCTTTAGGGTAGGTCAGGTCTGGATATCCAAGGGGGGAGGTGGTTTTTAAATAGGAAACATATTAAGCAGATGACTATTATGAAAATTGGTTTGGTTGTTGATGATATTTAAATTTAATTTTATACATTTTTTTAATCGCAAGAATTTTCAAATTATCAAGCTGCAATACCCCTCGGATTATATGTAGAATCCGCAAACCACGATTGATATCGAATGAATGATTATTTTCAATTAGGTCATTAGTGAATTCTGCAAAATTATTGTTGTTCAGGCATCTTAAATGTTCCTTAACTCGTTTTTCAAAATTTATTTTCGTCTTGCCAATATAAAAATATGAACAATCATTGCATTGTAATTTTCCTTTTACATAAAACAGGGCACTACAAAGTGAAACTATAGTATTTTCGAAGATTCGAGAAATTAATTATTTCAATCTATACCTGGATTTTTGAGAATTTATTTTAAAATTTTAACATGTGACAGGTTATACAAGTACTTAAAATTATTGACAAATAATACAACTTTATCTTAAACTAACATGAAGATACAAAAAGCAGTAGTTATAATAAATTACTGTCATTGTTTGAAAATTATTTAATAATTATATGTATATTTAAGTTCAATATATGTTATGTATGTATACCACAAAATATTACCAAACTTCACCAAGCAGACTTACGTAATTGTCGAAAACTTATTACATAAAGGTAAAGAACTCAGATTTGTTTTTAGTGCAATAACGCATACATAGAACCAATATTGGATTTTTTGAGAATTTTGTCATTCCCTTTTTATTTTACATTTTTATATCACCATGATTTTGAATTTCAATTACAACATGAATTGGCATGAAAATATGGCCGATAAGCATTATGCGTAGTTTTATTATGTTATTTTTCAGTAAAAATTGAAAGACCTCGGTAAGCTAGGCGGTTAGATGCCTGTCTTCCAAACCATTAATACCCAAATATTTCAAATAGGGTTTCAGGCTGGTTTTCACTTAAATCTTGTTTAATGCATTTATGGTTTGTTTGAAGAGATTACCAAATTGCTATAAATTCGTCAGGTTTAACTACAATATATACAACGAAAATGTAATTCAATACAAAATAATATCCCTCGACATAATTAAATTTTCGAGGCAAGCATGTTAAAAAACTTGTTGTTGGCCTAAATAATTGAACTTTTGGGTTAAAACCCACTTTAAAAGGTACAAACTTTGCATTTTATCATCGTGCATGTTAAAAATACAATCGCTTGTGTGGAGATCTTTATTCTTTCCCACATGTAGCCTGCATTAATATTGTTACTAGAAAAACACTTTATCTTTTTTTTTTTAAATAGATATGACCGAAGTTATAGGTATCCTTATACCCTTAAACACAAGGCGCAAACATTGCCTGTGTCATTCGAGGGGAGTAGCATAGTGCGGGATTCAAACCGATGACCTTCCGCACGGAAGTCCAGTGCGTTACCGCGCTGCCATGCACATTACTATCATATCATACTGCGACATTTTTTTATTGCCATCGAGGATCCAATCCACAACCCCGATTAGAAGACAATTGGCTTACCAACCAGGGTTTTTAAAATCTTGATTATCATTACAGATATTTGACCTTCTAAGGCATGGAGGTTTATCTAACTATAATATTAATAAAGATTAACAATTCTTCAACTATTAGACTGTCTTCTTGTTAAGATAAAAATTTTCAGTACTTATACATCTTAATTGTTTTTTTTTATTAAATTTCAAAGTTTTATTCATAATCTGATAATAAAAAACTGACTCAGCAAATAAACTTAGATAGACTCTCGTCTTTCTTCAGAAGCTGTGGCTTGTACGTATCCTTCCATCAATATCTTCGGAGAAGACATGGAATTTCCCTTGGGCTAGAAGGAAATTTATATATCTTCCATATTAAAAAAGATTTATGCTGGGTAATGTGACTGGATATTTCACGGTCTCCCAGTTCCTAGAATGAAATAGGGATTTTTCATTTTCAAATAATGGTTTTCATCGTTTCTCATTCTTGGAAACTTTGATTATTTTACAGTAAAAAAACGTTTTTTTATCTCTTAAGAATCAATTACATTCAGCTTATCCTTTTCAGAGAAATAGTAGTTTTATTTGAATTATTTTGCTTTATGTAACAGTTTAAACCAAACATAGTTTGTGTATTCATTGCTGGATATTTCATGTACAGAACTATGAACCTAATGCCTCTAATAATGGGTAAGAATGTTTAACATCTCAGAAAGGTTATCAAAGTTAAGTACGAGAACTTAGTGCATTAGTCGGTTACATTCTTCAGTTATTCGACTTGAAAAAATCCATGGTCACTGAAAATGTGACCAAAAGTAGATTGATTGTGCGCTGGAGTGACCAAGTGAAGAACGTTACTGGCCTGCTTTCAGGAAACAAAATCAGCAAATAGTGGAATGCCGGGTGGACTGAAAACGAATATGCACAACACACATCGATTCCAATTTTGGTCCAGTTACTCATCATTGATGTCTCGTTGTTGAAGAGTAAACACTTTAATCACAACATGTTACATCTGGCGAATTTCATTATTTAAAGCAGTTTCTTCTAATCAACAAGTTTTTGTTTCCAAATTTTTATAGGTATTTATGACCGTATCTTAAACTTATTAATTTATTTAACACTTCATTGCGAATACAATCTAGCTGGCTTATTTTTAGGTGGCAATATTGACCAACCAACCAGATCAAAGTAAATAAATCAAGTTACGTGGTCGCTAAAAATATTCTAATGATTATTCAAGTTTATGCAATTTGTGAGTATATTAAAGTAAGAGTGAGATATCATCAATCAAAGGAAAAGGAAGAAACTAGAATTATTGACTAGAAATGAAGATTTTTTCAGTTGTTTCTCAAAACATGCCAAGGACGAGCAAGTCTAATATTGTCGGCTATCATGGGAGTCACGATACTCAGTCATAAGCTACACGGCAGGATGCTGAAATCCACATTAAAATTCAAATACTGAGAACTTGAAAAGTATACTAAACGATTGTCAGACCCGCAATCCTCTATGGCTCCAAATGCTGGACGATGTATAACTCTTACTCTAGGCAATTAGAAACTGCTGAAATGCGCATGCTAAGATGGTCAACTGGTGTGTCCTTAAGAGACAAAATAAAAAGCTCACGCATTTGTGGAAGCCTAGGTGTTACAGACACCAGCAGCAAGATGTAGGAGAGGCGATTGATATGGTATGGGCACGTTGGACGCAGAGCACCCGATCACATTTTGAAACAGGAAATCTCCATGGATCTTCCTCGGATAGCAACCAGATGAAGATCAAAGAATTCATGGGTGGTGTAAAAAGATAACCTGATGCAGAGGCACGGCCTGGGGGACGTAGTCCGGGACAGAAGAGCATACAACCTGATGACGAGGAGAGCTGACCCTAACAGTATTCGCAGACAGTGAGTTGGGATGGATCCAGGGAGAAGAGAAGACTGAGAACTTGATAATCACATAAAGGCGAGTAAAAAGAGTTTTTAATTTTTCTTTTATGTTAATATTTATTCTTATGTGTTAAATGGTGTCTTGTTTAACTATTTAATACATAAACAAATCCAAGAACTATGCCTTGCAGCGTTCAATGGCAAGACATAGTTTGCAATGTGAATACTAAGAAGAATCCTAACGATACCTTCAAAAAGTCTGTTAGAATGTTTAATATCCTAATTAGAGCTGGAACCTAAACAGTGTTGCTCACTGGTATTAAATCTATCATATTTGGCATAGGTCTTAGGTGGCGAGAAAAGGGGTTTCTTAAACCTCATCATCAAGGGCTGAAAAGGTATCGGAAGGAGACAAATCTCATGGTTCCGTAATATCAGGGACTGGATGAGAATGACAAGTGTTAGGGAGAGATTTTGTTTTAATGATCAACAACGTCAGAGAGACCTGATATGGCAATCGTGCAAAAAATCTACAACATGAATAATACGTTATGACAAAACTTAAGTGTTTCTTTCCAAATTATTAAAAAAAAAGTTACAAATCCAGATTATTTTTACGAAATTTTAAAACAAGATTGATAGGTTAAAACATGATTGATTAAATGATAAAATATGAGCTGATAACACAAACGTGTTACAAATCAGAAAGCACTCCTTAGTAAAGCAAATGCAATAAATGATTACGATCTTCGTAAGAATTGAGTCAGCAATTCTTACAAACATTGTGTCCATTTTTTGTTATTACCTTTTTCTTACTAATTTATCTAGTTTGGAAGAATTGAAAATCATACACAGATTGTCGACATTATTCCTATGTCGAGCCGCAGATTCTGTAGAGGCGTTGAGACGAAGGTAGTTTGGAAGAACTAACTTCAAGAGGAAGAGTCCTACTGCGTTGGACTAACCAGCTACTCCATGAATTGCGACGAAAAGAGATCGGTGGAGACGAGTCATAAATGGTTATCATAGCAGTCACAATGCTCCCTTCTGAGCTACACAACAAAACGACGAATTAATTAAAAACGTTATTTCTCTTGTTTTAGTGACTTAGAACACTTGGTACCTTTCAAAATTAATTTCCCATCATTTAAGTGTTATATCGTTGAACTAAATTACAGTGAAAATTAGTAATTTGAAATACACCGTAGTTCCTCCCAACGTATCTCTATATTATGTCAGATTATCTTGTAGGCTTGTAAAAGCGTCTAGTTCTCCCCTTTATATCACCTAGGGATACAAATTTAATAAGAACTTCTCCGGTGAAAGCTCTTGAAGGTATTAGTGTAAATTGCTAGCCAGGATCTCTGGTAAAGTCACCCAACGCTATAATTTGTCAAATTCTCCAAATATGAAATTCCTTTTATGTTATGTATGTGCAATTATAAGCGACAAACAGGTGTACTAGAATGGGCGATCTCGGGTAGGTGAAATTAAACAGGCAAGTCTGACGTTTCGTCGGGAAAATAATTTTAATTTCGATTGGGAAAATATTTTTCAGTTATACATGTGTATTTAGAAATAATCTGTTTTATGTGTAAGATCAGATAAAACTTAAAATGTAATCTGAGATTTAGATAAGGTATTTTTATTAGTTATTTCGTGGAATGATTTGGTTCAAGTTGTAAGATAATCATCGTGAAGTGCTTGAAGATAACCCTTTTCAGTAATTTATGGTTATATTCGAACATTCTATTTACTGTACACTCCACTTACAATCGAGTGTGTTGCTATCGCATATCGGAAGATCTACATTACTTTCTTTATCGCATTCGCTTGCTAAGTTTACTGCGGTTTTCTTATCTAATATGTTTTTTTTAAATACATATAAGTATATGCTTTAAATACATATAGGCAGAGGTGGCTCGACTTTAACCTTTCCTTCCCTGTGTTGGGTATCTTCTACACGTTGCTTCTAATAACCATCAATATCTCTATAAATATAATAAATACAAGGTTAAGATTTTAGGTATTCCTCCATAATATATTTACGCATTGATTTAAAAAATAATATTAATTATAATCAGAATTTATCGACTACATCGAGGTGTTTTGTAAAGATCGAAAACAAATTCGCATTTAAACGCTGCGAGTGCCTCGTCTTGACGATAGGTGAATAGTATGCGGGAAGCGCGACACTATATTCGCATCTCACTCTTGCATACTAGACTGAATTGCGAGGAGCTGAATTGTCTCAACGTCGCAAGCAAAGGCGTAAGCGCCGGGGTATGCGACTGACGTTCCGCGCCACTAGTAGCTTCTAGGCTTGCAAATAGGTTAGACGTACGCCCGTTCCGTGAGCGTTTTTTAATGTCTTCAGATGGTTTTTTAATGTTTTCAGCAAATAAATCTCAATTATTATAATTTTTAACTTCAATTATAATTAATTAAGGGGATTATCTATGAATGTTTTTATTTTTCCGATTTAAAATCGCAAATTTTTTATTGCGTTCTCACTACCCAACACCGAAGCACGCGTTTTATTTTTATCACCGTAAGGGAAGGGTTAAGGGCAACCGAGGCACTGTCCCACACATATTTCTCCTAATAAAAAAGAAATTACTGAAAAGTTTATGAAACGTTTTTTTTATTATTGGTATAATTGTAATTATTCTTAGTTTTTCGGAATATTATTTGCACGTAATGATTTATAAATATTTGAAAAAAAAACGATATTAACTTATTACTGGTAAGTATGTAGGTGTGAAATATATACGCGCACGAAGTACGAAATACGATGCACGCATACAACTAAACGAGTTGCGTCGGGGCAGATTTGTATCTGCCCTGGTCATGCGGTCGCTAGCTTCAGTTTAACAGTTGCTCTGACGCGAAAAGAAAAGAGAAAAGTTCCGTATTACCGTATACAGAAGGTCACTTTTTGTTTGATGCGTAAAGATCTGTTTGGGGCAGAAATAAGTCTGTCCCGCTGGTCTACTATATATTCTCTACTCGATTCGAAAAATAAACGACACCGTCAACGTTTTTCGACATTTCAATTATATTTTGCGAGGTATGCTTAAATTTTCAATCAAAATTTATATTATTTTTATTAATCATATTATATTTTTGCTTTATTACACATAATATTTTTTATAAATCATATTTTTGCTTCATTACACATAATATTTTTTATAAATCATATTTTTGCTTTATTACACATAATATTTTTTATAAATCATATTTTTGCTTTATTACACATAATATTTTTTATAAATCATATTTTTGCTTTATTACACATAATATTTTTTATAAATCATATTTTTGCTTTATTACACATAATATTTTTTATACATCATATTTTTGCTTTATTACACATAATATTTTTTATAAATCATATTTTTGCTTTATTACACATAAAATTTTTTATAAATCATATTTTTGCTTTATTACACATAATATTTTTTATAAATCATATTTTTGCTTTATTACACATAATATTTTTTATACATCATATTTTTGCTTTATTACACATAATATTTTTTATATATCATATTTTTGCTTTATTACACATAATATTTTTTATAAATCATATTTTTGCTTTATTACACATAATATTTTTTATAAATCATATTTTTGCTTTATTACACATAATATTTTTTATAAATCATATTTTTGCTTTTTTAGAACACAATGAAAGAAGTCGATAATTTGTTTAAAAAGTTATTTTCGTCATCAAGTTCGGAAGATAAATTAGAAATAAAGAGACTCGGTGCACATCAACCCAGAAATATACCGATTTTTCAACGAGATGGAAAAATCAATAGTAAGTTCAGTTTAATCTGGTTCGACAAAATAGCGTAGCTAACTGTAAGTGAAGAAAATAAATCTTTTTTCTGTTTTCTTTTTGGCGGGGAAACTCCGTGGACGTATTTTGGCATTAATGACCTGAAACATATTTCAGAGCGGATTCGAGCACACGAATGCACTATGAATCATATAAACAATGCCGTGAAATTTAAAACGTTCGGAAAAGTAAATGTTTTATCGATGATAGATTCTGGATATCGTCAGAGTGCTTCGAGACATAATGAATTCGTCGATAAGAATATACATGTACTATCCAGAATCAACGACTGTATAAAATTTTGTGGTATCCAAGAGCAACCATTACGTGGACACGATGAGATAATGTTATCAACTAATCGGGGAGGGTTTTTAGATTTTGTCGAATGGACGACATCTTTAGATAATGTTTTAGATGATCATTTAAAAAAATCGAGAGTGGCAAAAAGCACGTCTAAAACTATACAAAATGAATTATTAGATTGTATATACGACGTGTATATTGATGAAATTAAATCTGAAATGGATCAAGTAAATTTCGTTTCAACAGATGAAACTACAGATGTCGCTTGTCGTTCGCAGTTTGTCATCACATTGCGATATTTGAAAGATTCACAGCCTGTGGAAAGATTATTAGCTTACGTCGATGTTGACGATATAACATCTTGTGGACTAGCAAAAATACTTCAAGAAAAATTAAGTCCTTTCAGCCTCAACGATTAACTGATTGTCCAGGCATACGACGGCGCAGCAGTAATGCGCGGTTCTCGTAATGGGGTTCAAATCAAGGTGAGAAAAACTTGCCCTCATGCTCACTATGCACACCAATTAAATTTAGTTTTTAAAAAAGCTTGTTCATCGATAAAGCGAATTAAACTTTTTATTTCTTCGATTAGTGGAATTGGTGTTTTTTTTAATTCACCAAAGCGTAACCATTTATTAAGAAAATTTTGCGAAACTCTTGTCCCCAAAGTGTGTGAAACACGGTGGAATTTCACTTCGAGAATCATCAATTGTGTCAAAGAAAACAGAGATCACCTGATGAAATGTTTCGAAATAATTCAACAAGAAGATGGATTGGATGACAAAAGTATATGGAAGGCTACTGGATTCATGAAATGCCTGAAAGATGGTGAGTTCAACTTTTTTTAATGTAGTATTTAACCCTTCCCTTACGGTGCTAAAATTGAAACGCGCGCTCCGGTGTTGGGTAGTGAGTACGCGATCAAAAATTAGCGATTTTAAATCGGAAAAATAAGAATATTCATAGATAATCCCCTTAATTAATTATAATTGAAGTTAAAAATTATAATAATTGAGATTTATTTGCTGAAAACATTAAAAAACCATCTGGCAACGCTCACAGAACGGGCGTAGGTCTAATATATTTGCAAGTCCAGAAGATACTGCTGCGCGGAGCGGTACCCCGGCGTGGCTTACGCTTGCGACGATTGAGACAATTGAGCTCCTCGCAATTCAGTGGAGTATGCAAGAGTAAGATGCGAATATATAGTAGTGTCGCGCTTCCCGCATACTCTTCACCTATCGTCAAGACGAGGCACTCGCAGCGTTTAAATGCGAATTTGTTTTCGACCTTTACAAAACACCTACGATGTAGTCGATAAATTCTGATTATTATTAATATTATTTTTTAAATCAATGCGTAAATATATTATGGAGGAATACCTAAAATCTTAACCTTGTATTTATTATATTTATAGAGATATTGATGGTTATTAGAAGCAACGTGTAGAAGATAGCCAACACAGGGAAGGAAAGATTAAACAGGTCGACATTTTATATAATGTTTTACAATCGAAAAAATCTACAAATATATCCGTTGCACGAGTATTCGAAAATTTTGAATCGATAATTGATCGGATGCATATGTCATTATAAAATACGAGATGAAAAACAGATTTGGAAATAGCGGAATTTTTAAATCATTCCATGTTGTTGATCCGAAACAATTTAAAATCCAAAAAGAAGAATTTCCAATTGACCGTGTTAATGTCTTAAGAAGAAATTATCCGATGTTAAAGATAGAAAAATTAAAATCGGAATTGTCAGTTGTCTATAATAATGATATTTTCAATAATTTTACAAATACAAATGAATAATGTAAATTTATAATTGACTTCAGACTTGAAAGACACACTGTCGGAAGTTTTGAAGTTGATAGAAATAGTTTTGGTGACACCCGTATCAACGCTGATTGAAAGGTCATTCAGCACGTTGAAACGAATTAAGACATATATAAGAAACACGATTTTCCAAGATCGATTAAACGCCCTCGCCTTATTATCGATTTACAAAGATTTCATTAAACAAATCCCGCTTTTTAACAAAAAGGTGATTGAAAAATTTATTAGCATGAAGGACAGGAGGGCGGAATATATTCGTAAGTAAAAAGTTTGTAATGAGCGACGTTTATTTTTTTGTTTTTCATGTTCATGTATTATATTAATAAAGACGATTTCCATTTGATTTTGTGATTTTGTTTATTAAATTTTTATATGTTAATAAAAATTATTTTCATTTGATCTTGTGAAAAATACATGTTTTTTTATAATGATAGTTTTGTTAATGTTTATAACATATGTAAATAAAAATTATTTTTGTTTAATTTCGCAATAAAAATATTGATAATTCTTAGTATTTTCTTGGTTCGACCTCACTGTACTAAAAATATATATAGTTCATTTCACTTTTATTGAAAAAAAATAGGGTGGGGGGCACTTCAGCTCCATCATGCACCACCTGTTTTTAAAATCACGAGCCGCCCCTGCACATAAGTATACGCTATTTCTACTCCAATGTGTTTTTTAAATACATATAAATATATTTTTTTTAATACATATAAGTGTAAGTATATGTAGAGCATGAAAGCATCGAATTTAACGGCTGCAACCACTATATTTCTATCCTTACTCTTATTGGTTTGAATTTTTTTTTTTAAAAGTGGGTTTGGTTTCCTATTTGGGTCGTCGTTAACCTTTACTTTCCTGTGCTAAAAAAATTCGCGCGTTCCGGTGCTGTGTATTCAATACACATCAATCCACATGTAAAAATGAGCGATTTAAAATCGGAAAAATAAGAATTATTATCCAATCGCTTAAATTAATTAAATTTGAAGTCAAAAGTAATGATAATTGAAATTTAATTGCTGTAAATATGAAAAAACATTGGTATACGTTCACTAAACGGGCGAAGAGACCACCTCAAATGGATGCCCTAGAGCTACTGAGAGCTGAGACGGGATTCGGTCTCGGACTGTTATATTCGACCTCGAAGGAAGAAACACAATTGCGAACTGAGATTATATTTCTTGCGTTCCCATATACCGAAGTAGAGTGATAGTGAGACGTGAATAGCGTCGCTTCCTCATCCATAGCGGTTTTTTTAGAATGAAATACCTACGTCACACACTGACACACGTTTGATTGTATTGATGAATTTATTCCCGATTTTCACAAAATATCTCTAATGTGGCCGATAAGTGCTAATTATTATTAATTAATCTTTTTCATTGAATGCGTAAATGTATTATGGAGCAATACCTAAAATCTGAACCCAGTATTTATTATATTTATAGAGATATCAAAGTTTTTAGAAGCAATGTGTAATAGTTACACATCACAAGGGTTAAGGAGACTGCTCTTTTAATGACGCTATATATGAACTGTCTTTTTCTAATTATTTTATAAACTGATTTGGGGTTTATCAAAGGTTTTGGTTTAACTTTGTGGAATCCCATATTAGTTATTCCACCAATTAATCCCCGCTACACGTGTTTCCATCTCTAATAAAAACCTCGGGATGATAAGTAAAAAGACGTTTAGCGGGGATTTATTTTTTTAATTGAATATAAAAGTAATTCGTTGTCAAATATTTTTATTTCGCATGAAATGCTCATACTTCACTAACAAAATAACTTATTTATAGCAATTTCAAAAGTAACTATTAAATTGTTGAATAAATGTTTAAATATTATAGTTTTACTTTCCTACTCATTGCATAATAGATTTAAATATTATAGTTTTACTTTCCTACTCATTGCATAATAGATTTAAATATTATAGTTTTACTTTCCTACTCATTGCATAATAGATTTAAATATTATAGTTTTACTTTCCTACTCATTGCATAATAGATTTAAATATTATAGTTTTACTTTCCTACTCATTGCATAATAGATTTAAATATTATAGTTTTACTTTCCTACTCATTGCATAATAGATTTAAATATTACAGTTTTACTTTCCTACTCATTGCATAATAGATTTAAATATTATAGTTTTACTTTCCTACTCATTGCATAATAGATTTAAATATTATAGTTTTACTTTCCTACTCATTGCATAATAGATTTAAATATTATAGTTTTACTTTCCTACTCATTACATAATAGATTTAAATATTATAGTTTTACTTTCCTACTCATTGCATAATAGATTTAAATATTATAGTTTTACTTTCCTACTCATTGCATAATAGATTTAAATATTATAGTTTTACTTTCCTACTCATTGCATAATAGATTTAAATATTATAGTTTTACTTTCCTACTCATTGCATAATAGATTTAAATATTACAGTTTTACTTTCCTACTCATTGCATAATAGATTTAAATATTATAGTTTTACTTTCCTACTCATTGCATAATAGATTTAAATATTATAGTTTTACTTTCCTACTCATTGCATAATAGATTTAAATATTACAGTTTTTTTTCCTACTCATTGCATAATAGATTTAAATATTATAGTTTTACTTTCCTACTCATTGCATAATAGATTTAAATATTATAGTTTTACTTTCCTACTCATTGCATAATAGATTTAAATATTACAGTTTAACTTTCCTACTCATTGCATAATAGATTTAAATATTATAGTTTTACTTTCCTACTCATTGCATAATAGATTTAAATATTATAGTTTTACTTTCCTACTCATTGCATAATAGATTTAAATATTACAGTTTTACTTTCCTACTCATTGCATAATAGATTTAAATATTATAGTTTTACTTTCCTACTCATTGCATAATAGATTTAAATATTATAGTTTTACTTTCCTACTCATTGCATAATAGATTTAAATATTATAGTTTTACTTTCCTACTCATTGCATAATAGATTTAAATATTATAGTTTTACTTTCCTACTCATTGCATAATAGATTTAAATATTATAGTTTTACTTTCCTACTCATTGCATAATAGATTTAAATATTATAGTTTTACTTTCCTACTCATTGCATAATAGATTTAAATATTACAGTTTTACTTTCCTACTCATTGCATAATAGATTTAAATATTACAGTTTTACTTTCCTACTCATTGCATAATAGATTTAAATATTATAGTTTTACTTTCCTACTCATTGCATAATAGATTTAAATATTATAGTTTTACTTTCCTACTCATTGCATAATAGATTTAAATATTATAGTTTTACTTTCCTACTCATTGCATAATAGATTTAAATATTACAGTTTTACTTTCCTACTCATTGCATAATAGATTTAAATATTATAGTTTTACTTTCCTACTCATTGCATAATAGATTTAAATATTACAGTTTTACTTTCCTACTCATTGCATAATAGATTTAAATATTATAGTTTTACTTTCCTACTCATTGCATAATAGATTGAAATATTATAGTTTTACTTTCCTACTCATTGCATAATAGATTTAAATATTACAGTTTTACTTTCCTACTCATTGCATAATAGATTTAAATATTATAGTTTTACTTTCCTACTCATTGCATAATAGATTTAAATATTATAGTTTTACTTTCCTACTCATTGCATAATAGATTTAAATATTACAGTTTTACTTTCCTACTCATTGCATAATAGATTTAAATATTATAGTTTTACTTTCCTACTCATTGCATAATAGATTTAAATATTATAGTTTTACTTTCCTACTCATTGCATAATAGATTTAAATATTACAGTTTTACTTTCCTACTCATTGCATAATAGATTTAAATATTATAGTTTTACTTTCCTACTCATTGCATAATAGATTTAAATATTATAGTTTTACTTTCCTACTCATTGCATAATAGATTTAAATATTATAGTTTTACTTTCCTACTCATTGCATAATATATTTAAATATTACAGTTTTACTTTCCTACTCATTGCATAATAGATTTAAATATTATAGTTTTACTTTCCTACTCATCGCATAATAGATTTAAATATTACAGTTTTACTTTCCTACTCATTGCATAATAGATTTTATATTTAAATTGGAATATCTATCAATTTAAATTCAATATTTATTTTAATTAAATATTCAAATTTATTGAATATTATAAAAGACGATTGTTCCTAACTTTTTTTAAATAATGTATATGACCGAAGTCCTTATATTCTTATACCCTCAAAACACTACGTGGAAAAAAATGCCTCCTTTTTATTGGAGGGAAGTAGCACTGCTCGGAGTTCGAACCAGCGACCTTTCGCACGTAAGTCCAGTGTGTTACCGCGCGGTCCTGCACCTCATCACTGCTGTGGTGTAATGTTTATATTTTTTTGATAAATTAAATAAAACACATTTTTTTTATTTTGCATTCACCACTGTTTTATCTGAGTTCACTACCGGTTTCAAAGACCTACGTATTCTTTGACTACATATTATTATTCACCTGACGAGGAAGTCGGAGATCTTTGAAACCAGTAGTGAACTCAAATAAACCAGTGGTGAATACAAAATGAAAAGATAAGTGTTTTCTTTCCTATATTGAAATTTATAAATATTCAATATTTTAGTATACATTTTAAGTTAGTCAAGCAACAATATTAATTAGTGTTAATTTTAACATTGAGTTCTGGTGCACAATTATATGTATGGTAACATATGTTATAAGGAGTAAAAATTATTTAAAAAAAAAAGGGTTTGCCTTGGAGTTGAAATTCCTGTGTAGTGCTCTCGGATAAAATGTGTAACCGTATCTACGCCATTGTTCCATACGTGTAGACCACAAATTATTTTTGTTCATATTATTGACACAGGTGCAGAAAGCGTTGCACTCGTTCGGTTTTGTAAAACAACGAGTTGATATTTTTGTAGAGGAAATAATATACAAGCGATCGTTAGAGAAGAGAAATTACATTCAACTGAACAACCGAATGTAGTTGAACCATTTTAATGTATTTTTGCTATCACAGTTATTATGAAAAGGGGTAAAATTAATTTAAAAAGTAACTTTTATCTATGGTGATGTGTATATGAGTTGATGAATGAAGTATGTAGAAAATAAGAAGTTTGAGATTTTTAGTATATAGTACAACCTAGTGGATTTATCGCCATGTGGCATTCTTTTCCAGCCAACCAAAAATATGTTAAAGAGGCCTTTAGGGAAAATCAGACTAGAATCCTATTTAAAATGTAGATCCCAACGTGAATTGAGCTTATAGCCCCCGGCCTAGAAAATAGGTGACCTTTATGGATTAATTGGTAACACGTTTGTATCCCGACTCGTGGTTATTATTTTTATTTTGACACGTCATAACTTTTGTCTAGTTTTCACTTAAAGCCTCATGAAAATTTGTCTAGTTAGTTGAAAGAGATTGCCACATGACAATAAGCCCGTCAAGTTGTACTGTACGACCCAATATTTTACTGTTGTAAACGAAGGAGCAGACTCCTCCAGAGTAGAATCTAGCTCGGCTTTGATATTGGTTGGACTTAGATCGTTCAAATGAAAGTATTGTATCACATAACGATGACCAATTTTTTCCATGTTTACAAATTCACTGAGAGCGTTCACTATTGATGGCTGCCAAACAAATACTAAACAACGTAGCGTCTTAAAACTTGAAACTTAAGCTTTATAAGTTTAGTACTTTCTACAATAGTAATTTTTTAAAGCAACAACCGCCTTCTATACGTCAGGTCGGGTATTTTTGGGACCACCCTCGTATATAACAAAAGTGTAAACAATACAATACTATAGGTGTCTTACCAATTAGGCCACGGAGGTCGTCACAGTGCGTTAGCGAGACTTTAAATGAATACTAGACTGAAAATATTTATAAATATTAGGTACTAACGGGAATCGAACACGGCACTCCCGGATCGCAAGACAGTCAAACCAACTAAGTTACTGAGGTCATTATTGAACATGATTGCAAAATAAGTATTAATCAATTATTTATTGCTCACTGTGCATTTATAATTTTGAGAATATATAACAACGTTTGAGGTTATGTACGAGTATGCCATAAGTAAGTTATTATTATGTTGTTTATAGTTAAAGCATTAACGTTGTGGAGGTTTAAAGACATTGTAATTTATTTTTATCAAAAACTGTTTATTCCACTTTATTGTAACGGTATAACCCTACCGGTTTCAAGGCTTCAGGGGAGCACAAACAAGACTAAATGCTGTTCGAACTGGTACCGATATGCACGCTTCAACGGTTGGGGGCTGAGGGGTGAGGGAGGCATGAGACGATTTCGACCAAGAGCGGAGAGATTTTTGGGATATAACTATTCACCAGATGTTCGGATCGATGTACTGACTTAGAAAATAATATTCTTATTAGGATGGTATCAAAAAAAATATAATTATTTTCACTTCGGAATAACTTTAGAGCTTTTTGGATTGATCTACGTATTTATTGCTATGATACTAGTACAATGTCACAATATACCGTAGAACTATGAAACAAAATAATTGGGAAGATGATAAAATATGACCGATTTCTTAATAAGATGTAACATGTCAAATCTCGTAGTACCTATTATTGGCAGTAAACTAATAATGAACACATATTATATAAGAAAATTTTCATGTAAAGATGAAATACTATATGTTTGATTGACCAACAAGAGTTTTGTTTGTGCTCCCCTGAAGATGAGGTGAAAACCTTGAAACCGGTAGGGTTATACCGTTACAAAAAAGTGGACTAAACAGTGTTTGATAAAAATAAATTACAATAAGTTATTATTCCTGAAAGCTTATTTTCTTGTCCTGTATAAATAAATTCTAGTGTTGAAATAAATGAAAGAATAAGATTTATATCTTATTTGTTCGGATTTGATAACAAACGAGTGAAATTGAGAAATTAATCATGACGCTAAGTTACAATACATATAAGAAAAATTCCATGCAAAGACGAAAAATGTTAGATAGACGAATGAAAGTAAATAGAAATTTCGGCAAGGGGATAAGTTAAAATAACGAAATATTTTAAAAATATGTGTGATAAACTGTATGGAAATTATTGAATCAAATTTTGTGTATTTGGATAGACAATGATGGGTATCATTGTCTATCAAAGTATACAGACATAATGAATTTATGTTAAGTCTACTGCGTTGTTGTTTTAACAGAATAAACAAAATATTAGACAACGTACGAGGTTTGATAAAAAAAAATAACGAGTATTTTTATTTTTATCAAAAAGTATTTATTAAATCATTAATTTTAATTTGGTCCTTTTCAAAGTGATTTTCATACATTAAAATACACTTTCGTCAACGTTTTTACCTATCCGTAAAATATTTGTGGAACGCACTCACTGGAAATTTTTTTAGCTTACTCAGCGATTTTGCATTCATCTGCTCTATAGTCCCAAAACGTTGTCCTCTCTTCCATCTTCCTCAAGTCCATCTTCGAAATAGGGAAAAGTCGCAGAGTGCCATATCTGGTGCATGCGTGAATACAGTGGATGAGGCATTACGACGGTGTTAGTTTTGGCAAAAAATTTACGAATTAGTAGTGAAGTGTGAACCGACGCATTATCGTGGAGTTGTTTGCTGACTATTCTGATATTTTTTTCAGATTGCCTCACTCAAACTTCAAGATAATTATCTTTTATTGCCGTACGATCTAGATGTATGAATTCACAGTAGACTTTGTCACTGTAATTAAATAATCTTGACATTTGATCGAACTTGTGGTTTTTCCGGTCTTGGCTCTTCTACAAACTTCTGTTGGGACGATTGGGCCATTGTTTCTATGGCACAGCCATACACACACATTCCGTCACTTGTTATGACGTATTGGAATAATTCTGGGTCGTCATCGACTTTAGCCAAAATTTGTTTGGTGATGTCTTTGCGACGCTGCTTTTTTTTGAAAACTCAACAATATTTGAATAAATTTCGCTGCTACTCGTTTCATGCCCAAAACGTTGGTAAAAATTACTTCTCAAGAACCGTTTGAGGTGCCAATTTCCTCAGTCGTCTCTCTAATAATGGTTTGGCGATCAATAAGTACGAATTTCTTATTTTTTTCACATTTTAATCAATGGTTGATTCGCAACGACGCCCATTCCTCTTGTCACGTTTAATGTCTCCACGGGCCTCTTCAAAACGGTCGTACCATTAATAAACCCTTGGTTTCATTATAACATCTTCGTTAAAAGCCTCTTACAATATTTGCACCACTTTACTCTACTTTATTCCATTTTTACGCAAATTCTGTGTCAATGCGTTATAAGTACTTACATGTCAAACACAGACAGTATCGCCAAAGTGAGAAAAGTGATAAGCTCAATTTAAAACAAAAAGCCTGCGAAATTCGAAAATTCTCGTTATTTTTTTTATCAAACCTCATATATGGAAGGATAACTGTATATGTGAAATACAATTTGTGGTAAATATGAAACGAAATCTTGATACAAAACATATATTTACATAGTGTTATCACTTATCGCAGGGACAACAACAAAGGAGCAAACGTTCTATGTTACATAAAATAATATATACGTACATTTACATGCAAACAAATTACCCCATCTTGACCCCTTTTCTCGTTTCTGGTGGCCAAAATAAACACTGTCAAACAACATCCCCATAATTTTCTATTCGACATCGCTGTCTGCATAACAAAACAGGACTCGAATTCGTGCAAATATTCGTATATTTGTGGTGGTCTGTGGAGATATTCTCTCTCTTGGTATATTGTATTTTTATTCAACTCACTTTTAGAGGAAGTATTCAAGAAAAGCAACAACGTTTTAATTTTTCTATGTCATAGTCAACACTTTTTGATCATTCAAAATTAACCGCAAACGATGTTATAGATTTGTTTACTTTTTATTTTTTTTCGTTTTCACTGTTTTTAGTGTTTTCTTGTTATCATATAAGGCGCAATAATTTACGAGTTTCAAAAATATAATAAAAAATACTAAATCTCCCTTCAGTGACAAAGTGAGTTTTTCGTGGTTTTGCAACTTTATTTTTTTCTCTCTTTTCTTCTTCTGGCGTTCGATGACATGGTAAAACTTGTACTTTTTAATTGTTTTTATTATTTTTTACTATATCGAAAATGTGGATTCTCACCATTTAACTTTCATGTGTAGTACAACGATACATCTAATTTATGATTTTTCAATTGTGTTCAATAATGTTATTTCAACATATTTTTTTTCTTTTAAGCTGGAAATTAATTTAAATTATCAGAAGGCACGTTATCTATTAAAAATAGATCTTTTAGTTTTTATTTTGATATACACTAAATTAAAATAATTGATTTATACTCGTATTTGAGGTATATATTTTTTAAGATTGCCTGTATTTTCTAGAACAGTATTTTCAACGTTTTGTTCCTTTTCTATTAAGAACGTTGTCAGTCGTTCATTAAATAATTGTCTCCTTAGTCAACTAAATAACTTCTTTGTTTTAATTTTTTACAGCGAAATGAAATAATAAAAACTTTTAATGTAGTATGTTTGCCGTTTTAATATACAATAGTATGTTTGCCGTTTAATGTAGTATGTTTGCCATTTATTGTAGTATCTTTGCCGTTTAATGTAGTATGTTTGCCGTTTAATTTATATAAATAAATAATAAATAAATATAGGTTTATTGACAGCAACATAGTATGCACAAAATATATTTAAATAACACTACTAAAACACATAAATTGCAGATAATACATAAAATACAGAAGCTATCAAAAGATCTGGGCTCATCTAATAACATCCCCTCGGCCAAGATACACCCCACCAGTGTAGGACAAACCCAGCCACGGGGACACCATATGTTTTTCAGCCCACACCCTATCAACGGTTTTTATCACTCGCTTTCCACTAGAAAGTTCTGATAAATAAGTAAAATATCCTTAAATCCCTAATTCACAGCATAAAATACTTTGTTGAAGATTTCTAAAGGTAAGTGTTTATTCTGCGAAGAAACACTTTTCTCAAACTTCTTTGTTTTCAGACACTAATTTCGAAATCATATAAACTAAATTTTGAACGAATGATTTATTTCTATAAACACGTGATCGGTAAAATGCATGTACTGATTGATAAGTTCTTGAAGACTGAGCATTTAAAAAAAATAGAATCTTATAATTCCAAGAGTTTTATGATTGATTTGCCACTATAAATGAAACCTGGGTTTATCCCCGTACATCAGAATAAGAACCAGTAAAAATAATTTAAACCCTTTTGATTTTTCATCCCAAAAGAGATTGAGTCTATTATGTCAGTCGACAAAGTGAATGCTTCTGTTTTTTTAGGATGCAAAAGGAAATAACATGACAAATTACGTAGCGGAACGTGTATCAATAAAATGAATAAAACGTTGGCCTGTTTTGCTGTTCGCACGAAAAAATCAGAAGTAAAAGGTCGGATATGTTTTCGAAAACAGTATTTTTTTCGTAAGGATAACGCCCGTATTCACACGATATCTCAATAAAAGGCTAAATCACAAATCAGGTATCGAATTACTTCCGCACCCTCCTTATTCACGAGGTTTTGTCCCTTTTGACTTCTACCTGAACAAATACTTCAATAGACAGACATTCTCAACAAATGAAGAGTTTAAATCTGTTGTTAACGAATATTTTTGGAGCCTCGATAAATCGTTTTATAAAGTGGCATTGTGATGGAAACGTGGTTGACAAGATTCCACTCCTGTCGATAAAGGCGTGATTTTGCAAATCGCTTTGAATTACATACATTTTTGTCTAGATTTAATGTGAAAAATATAATCTTTATCATGATTTTGAGTTTTTTTATTAAAATTAAGTTAATACTACAGAAGTTAAAAAATCTGATATGTTCCTATATTTTTCAAGAACCAGGAAGTAGTCACATTCAGAATATGAAGGTGGGGTGGCATTACTGTTTGTAGAAGGGTAGTTATATTTTTGTTTTTAACTCTAACGTATGAAGGGTCCTTAAATTGAGCGATTTTTTAAATTCTAGAATAAAACACATATGGCGTTGCAAATTTGCCTGGGTCTTTAGAAGTGTAATGTATGATTTTTATAAAAATGTAGACGTATACAATACAACAACGCATTCAAATTGAGAATTATTTTATGTATCGTAATATCCGGAAACGATGATGTTTATTGACCACCAAGATCATGTGATGTGACACCGTTGGACTATTTTCTGTAGGGTTACGTGAAAAACCAGGTATGCAAGAATGACCCTTTATTAATTCCTGAGCTGAAAAACGAAATTATTCGCGTTATTGGTGAGTTAGAACCGCAATTATGTCAAAGTGTCATCGAAAATTTTGACAAAAGAGTGGACATCTGTGGAACTGTAACAGGTCGACATTTGGCAGATATTATTTTTTGAGTTTAAATATCATACATTATACTTCAATGAACAATAAAAAAAATTTTAAAATCTAACTAAATTGTGTGTTTTATTCAAGAATAAAAAAAATAAACCACCTTTCAGTTTAAAAAACCCTTCAAGACAAAAATTACCTCCATATAATAAACGAATTGCAGTACTTCGAATCCTGATAGAGAAATTATCCTGATAGCTAAAACTAATATTGTGTCCATTAATTTGATTCTAATACTTAGTCAAATTGTCTTTGATGTGGAAGTAGAAAAATGGTGATGATATAATGCATTCAATAAACTTTGAATCCCATTTAATGCCGATTAAAATTATTTTTATAACTGTCCGCCATTATTGTCTTGAGTAATGTATACGTATAATCCAAATATTTAAGCGAATGGATAAATACATTTTTCAATAATTAAAAGCTAAGGGGGAAAGTAAAACTTCAACATAAGATGGAAAAATACTGAAAAATAAACACAAAACTATTTGCATTTTCTTATTTAATCAGGCTGTAAACTTTGCAATTCACCCTTATATTCCTAATTCAAAACAAAACATGGCTTAATATTGCATGATTTAAGAAAGTAAAATTTACTTACAGCAACAATTTAAAGTATGCAAATTAAGCTCTGTGAAAGTAGGCGAAAGCTATTACTTGCATGGACTGCAGAGTTTTTCATTGATTCACAGCAAAGTTAACAAGTATTCGTTTGACCAAGGAATTACATGTTTCAGGTTTGCATGATCTGAATTCTTGAGTGAAATTACACAATTTATTTAGAAGTATGAAAATATCGGATATATCAACTGTACAAATTTGCGCAAAAACTGTTTGACAGTTTAAAAATGATTAATTTTGAAATATTTATCAAACTTTCACTAATTAACCTTAATGGTTCATAAATACTCTCAAGTTATTTATGAACCTAAAAATGATTTTGTAAAAAGGGTTAAAAACGTCTCATGTCTACTTTATAATATAAAGTAAAGTTTTAATGTTAAATTCTGTCGATTCAAAAGCAAAATAAAACAAAATGTCAATGAATTTACGTTAGTAAACAATGTTTTTTTTAATAGCATGGTTGAAGATTAGCTAAAAATTTGTATGCATGATATATGGTAGATAATAAAATTAGATTTATTTTCAAAATGTAAATGACTATTACTTAATCTATTGCAATAATTTTCATTTTCATGAGCTAAAAAAATCCGCGCGTTCAGATGCTGTGTATTCAATACACATGTAAAAATGAGCGATTTTAAATAGAAAAAAAAAAGAATATTCATAGCCAATCGCTTAAATTAATTAAATTTGAAGTCAAAAGTGATACTAATGGAAATTTAATTGCTGAAAACATGAAAAAAACATCGGCCTGCGTTCACAAAATGGGCGAAGAGACCACCTCAAACGAATGCCCGAGAGCTACTGCAGCGAGAGAGGCGAGAGCGAACTGAGATTATATTTCTTGCGTTCCCATATACCGAAGTAGAGTGAGAGTGACGTAAATAGCGTAGCTTCCTCACCCATAGCGGTGCTTCTTCACCCATAGTGTTTTTTTTAGAATGAATATACTTACGTCACACACTGGCACACGTTTGATTGTATTGGTTAATTTATTCCCGATTTTCACAAAATTTCTCTGATGTGGCCGATAAGTGCTAATTATTACTAATATTATTTTTTAGAGGAATACCTAAAATATGAACCCAGTATTTATATATTAATAGAGAGATTTAAAATTTTAGAAGCGATGTGTACTAGTTACACATCACAGGGAAGGAAGGGTTAAAAAATATTACAAAATAAATATACTCGTACATATGTTAAGTTGAGTGTAAGATAATAAGGTGGCAACTGTGATGAACAAACAAACGGTGACGAACTACAAAGAACCTTTGTAGAGCTTCCA
The DNA here is from genome assembly GCA_949825065.1 of Odontocerum albicorne. Classification (NCBI taxonomy): domain Eukaryota; kingdom Metazoa; phylum Arthropoda; class Insecta; order Trichoptera; family Odontoceridae; genus Odontocerum; species Odontocerum albicorne. The sequence goes on along the minus strand of OX463844.1, from coordinate 47,674,734 downwards.
ATATGTGAGAGTAATACATTTAGTTTAAGGGTAATGTATTGTGTAGTGCTCATATAATATCATACATTTTGCTAAGACCTCCCAAAAATCGGTATTTCCAATTGCTTTCTAAAACTGCACACACCACCCATATCTCTAATGCCATGTTTACACGAGCTTAGTACTTGTCATTAGTACTTATCGTTTGTACTAAGCTGCTTAGTGAAAACATGCATATTAGTACTAAGATTTACTAATGCTTGTTTACACGTGGATACAAGTGCGAGTGACAAGTGCAAGTAAGAAGTACTAATGGCAAGTACTAGACTAGTGTAAGTATGGCATAACACTAAGAAGCATTCCGTTTCATGACACAAGAACAATAACGGCAAAATCTTTACCATACTGTCCCACTCCATTGGATTGACTTGGAATAATAAATTATAATTTGAGAATAAATAATAAATCATAATTGAGAAAATTCTTATAATTTGAGAATAAAAAAACAAGTTTAGCGAAAACAAGTTTACCTAACAAACAATATGCCTTTTACGGGCATTTTTTTTATTTCTAGTAAAAATAATTGATTTTACCAGAATAAATTTGTTTTTTCAAACATGTATTTAAGACAGTCTTACTACTTTTTAGTAGGACATTTAAGATTAAGTTGTTAGGCATTTTATAAAATTTTATACACATTTTTCATGCTTTTGAAAAAAATATTGCGATGCGGAATTGTTCTGTGTTTTATTTTCAAAAATAAAATTGCACGTTTATAATGGTGGGGGCAAACGTAATCTCTTTAATATAGCGGAAATTATACAGGCCAGCTATCCGGGCAGCAGCGGCTAGAAGAGAGCGAGAGAACGGTAAATTATACATTATTATGCTCGCGAGCCGCTGTACTCGTATATGTACATACTATAAAAGGAGGTATTCGGGCCGATGCGATGGGGCACAGCGAGCGAGACGCGTCCGAGCGGGAAGGGTGGTGGAATAAACGACTGGATGTATCAGGAGAACAGACAATGGAGGATATAAACTGGGTTTGTTGTAAAATGAATTAAGGATTTTTAATTACATAATCTTTATTATTTTATTCAGGAACTAAAGAGACAATATGATTCATAAGTCATCAACATCACCATCATCACTTCATTCTATCCTGGCACAAACTTTTCGCTTCTACCACGGGCATACATTTTGTCACGTTTACCTACTTTCATATCACTTAAGTCAAGTATTAGTAAATAATTAACAAGAAGTTAAATTCCACGTGATAACTAGAAACACAAATAAATGGCAAAACAAACAAAATCACAAAATATAGAAATAAAAACAGCTTAAGTCTTAATGCAGTGATGAGTAACCTATTTAGCTCGGCGTGTCAAAATTCTGAAATAACCTGGCTTGTCCCGGGTGCCGTGTCACATCTAGGAATATTGATAATTTTTGCAGTCCTAGTAAATAGTTTTGTTTTTGAACTATTTATTTATTATTATTAAAAAGCAAAAACAAATAATTATTTACATAAGTGACTTTTTTGTTGCTGAATTGCATTTGCTAAATCTTCAATTGAAGGTTGGTATTATGTACATTTTAAACACAAGCAAGCGTTACAAACTTCATCAGTCAGTCAGTTTCCTTTATTTGTATTAATATTATTCAACGCAACGAGAATAAGGTCCCACAAAAGTACGTTGAGGGAAATATTGTGAGTAAAGCCATCGCTAGATTTTTCAGAGTGCCTAAAGTGTTCGTTAATCTGTTCCAAGCATTCAAAATATCTTGTCCGTAGTGGCACTCTTCTTCATTCTTCAAACGATTTCTTTCTAGATTCACGAGTTTGGACCTCAAGCCGACGAACTCTTGAGTCCAGATACTGTCTTAAAATTCTGCGAAAATATACGAGCGAAGAAAGCGCATCGCTCGTTCTTGGGCGAAGATCGTCCGTAAACGATGCGTGCCACCCAAAATGACTTGGCGTGACACCTCTGACACGCGTGTCATAGGTTACCCATCACGGTCTTAATGCATTAAAAGTGACATATTGGATGCAGAAATTAGAGAGAATGGAAAGAAAAAAAGAAGATTTCAAGTTTATTTTCGGATGTGAACATACTCGTATTGAGTACAACAAATTCAAAAATATATGGGAGTGAGACAAGGATGTGGAAGAATGCTAACAGGAACTAAATAAATAAATTGTTTATAAATCATATGTTTTGTGTGTATTCATCGATTTCTGTGTTATTGTAAATAAAATAAATATACATACATAAAATAATTCTTTTCCATAAATAATTCTTGATCTGACATTTATTTTTTAAATATTGAAGCATATTCTCATTACTGATGTATTTTAGGGATAACGTGATATATTAACGTTTTAAGATTGTGAATAAATCACCTTATACTTGACACCTGTTAGAAGATTTATTTACCATATTGATTTGGAGATCGGTTAAAAAATATTTATTCCCCAGGCCATAAGCTCGTCCAATTGTATGTTGCAAATTGGTTTGTTGAAAATAATAAAACCTGCTTTTAATTTAATTGAATTTCATTTAATGTTATCGAATAAGCTTTTTCTTCTTCATCGTGTTCTCAGCGTTAAGAATCGTCAACTCTTATATTAACATCTTATATGATGCTTCTCTCTTGCTCGTTTTCCCTCAACTGTTCCCATGATCACTCGTTTCTTAAGACTTTCGTTGTCCTTTCTGGAAACATGACCCAAGTGTGGTATAATCCTTTTCCTGTATATTGTCGAAAGTTTTTCGGTAATTGTTTAATCTTGGATACTAATGACATACGTGTGCTTTACGATCCATAAAAGATGGAGCGCCCGCCTCCATCGCTACATCTCAAAAACACTTATCATGTTTCCTTACTTCGTTTTTATCATCCATATTGATGCTATGGAGAAAACTAGAGATTTCATAAGATGGCTTTAACTATTATGAATATAGAGTTTTTTTGTAATAGGCAATTCACCCAAACGAGGATGATCTGTACCACTAAATTACATAAAGACATTTTGAAATTATACGAGTCAATATAATATAACCAACATTAAAAAATGACTATTCTAGATAATTCAAAGTTTCAACTAAAGCTTCATAAATTTAAAACTCGATCTAAAAGTTCCTCGAAGAAAGAAGAAATGCAATAGTCATTGGACGCCGGAGAGATATGGCTTTTAGTAAATCAAATATATCTCGCAAAGGACAACCGAAAAAAAACTTTTTTCATATTTTCACCCATTCTGCTCCGTCCTTGGCATGCTTTAAGAAGCGACTGAAAAAACTCTTAATTTCTAGTCAGTAAAATAACGTGTTTCATTCCTGATTTTTCTTTTCCTTTCCTCTCCACCATCCCTTTCTTTCCTTTTGATTGATGATATCTCACTCTATATGAAAAATAATGTTCGGGTGATTGCCCGTCTTTGTGGGGTTCGTGGGCATGTGCTCACGTATATGTTTATGGATTTCGTGGGGATGGATAGTCATTTGAATGATTTATGTGACCACGTAACTTGCTTCATTTACTTTTGTCTGGTTGGTTGGAAGAGATTGCCACCTGGCAATACACCCTCCAGATTGTATTGTAATAAGTGTCAAATAAATAAATTCTGTAAAGGTGACTAGCCACCACGTCTATAGTTTTTTTGCTTTATCGAGTAGAATTGTTGTACAATTTATTTGAAAATCACACCTATAACTACCTTGAATATTGCCTCATCTAAGAAGTGCATTATATGGTATAACACGACAGTGGGCACTAATATTGCCTCATCTAAGAAGTGCATTATATGGTATAACACGACAGTGGGCACTAATTTTGCCTCATCTAAGAAGTGGATTATATGGTATAACACGACAGTGGGCACTACTAATATTGCCTCATCTAAGAAGTGCATTATACGGTATAACACGACAGTGGGCACTAATTTTGGATCGCATATTTTTTTCGTTTACATCAAAAATATAAATCTTCCATGTTCACCTTAGTAAAACTTTTTAAGGTTGAATTGATTATATTAACATTAAGCAAAAAGGCCGCATTATTGATCTATGTGAAATAAAGCATTTTATAAATAAATACGTTTATACATCTCATTTTCTTTACTTGGATTGATCAAAATACATAGAATTGAAATATTTCATAGACAGCGTACATATTTCGACAGGAATCGATGAATATTTTATAAACGGGAGCTTTCTCTAAGAGTCAAGATTCTTGTAGAATAAAGTTAAACATCCATTCATTTTTACATTTCCATTTTTGCATGAGTGTAATACCTCTTATAACATAGAACTCGAAATACATGTAAATCCTCTTAGCGAACAAATATTTTCTGATATTATTAACAAAAACATTTTATCATGGCAATATTTATTACATATTATTACATGCCGTATCTCTTTTCGGGTAAACAAAGATGATATATCTCAATACCTTTCTCACTATACAAAAAGTAATTCCTTAATCCGTACAAACCGTCGAACATGATTTTCTGTATACGAATATCATGTTTCTAACATTAATTCGGTCAATATTTCTCTACCTGTATCCTTCCATTCATTTCTCTGCCTACTCCTTGCTTGCATGCTATTAATTCCAGACTTATTGATTAAACTCATTTCCAAAGTTTTTCAGAAAAAGTTCCATCGATATATCTCAAGTGTCTGAAAATGCTTTTATCAATTTTACTAATAACATCAAACTATAACAAATAACTATCCCCAGTAGTGTTCGAGCTAGATTACCTCGGCTTGCGAGAGTTGATTGTTAAATTTTCATAATTATTCCGAACCGGTTGTAAGAAATATTTCGAGCCGGTTGTTAAGCATACTCATTATTAAAAAAACAGATGCGTGAGACTCTCGCGCGGTAGAAGTGAAACTTCTTAGCTCCTAGCAAATGCTAATTTTATGCATTGCTTTTTTTCCATTTACTAACTATTTTTTTTAGGATTAGGAAATGGTTATGTGGAATTGAATTCAAGAAAATCTCTCTTAATTAAATAAAAAAATATTATTTCTTATATTTTTAATAATTTTAATAATAATATAATACACTAAATAATATTCATTATTATTAAAAAGAAATAATTATTAATAAAAAAATAATAATTTATTAACAAATAAAATATTTGATAATAATAAATAATAATTTAATAAAAATAAAATGATATAACACACCGTTTCACTTTTCGTGACGTTCAGGCCAATTTGCCCTACCGCGCCAATAGAAGTTTCACTTCAAAAATAAATTACAATTACGAGTTTAAAAAGCTGGCTCTCAATCTGAAAGTCAGCATGATAACGAGACAATAGATTGTTTGCATTTCACGTCATCAAGATTTATTATTAAGAAGTATGAGTTAATTTCTTCGTATGTGTCAACAGTAAAAACTATATCAAATATATTTTCTATACTTGCTGTTGAGCAGAAAATAAATAGCCTAACTTTTGCATGAAACATTTCTTTCACTAAAGTTTGTGTAATGACTTTATTTTGTTGCTAACTTCATGGTAAAATAGTAAAATGGTTTTGTTCAATTGATTTGTGTCAATTGCATTTCTTATTTGTGTGTGAAATTTGTGCATTATTTATAACTCACTAAAATGGTTAATTTGTTTATTGTGCTGTTGGTTGATGTGCAGTCGTAATTAAACTCGTAATGGTAGTGTGAAATATGAAACGAACAGTCGTTCAGGCCAGTTCACCCTCAAGAAAAATACAATTCATATGTGCTTTAATATTCATCAATAATTTATTGGTAATGGATATATAATATAAAGTATACATATATCAGACTTGAGCCAAAATCAAGTAAATCAGTGTCCAAAAATCAATTAACGACTTTCAATTTAAATTGTGAAGAAAATCTCATTACAGAGTATGTCACAAATTGACTAATTGCCTGTTATTGCGAAAATAACCGCCAAACCGTCTTATTTCCCGTCCTCTAGCCTGGAAGACTCTTGAACAAATAGACAACAAGCAGATCGTCAATAAATAGTGGCGCGTTGGATGGCGTGTAATGTAAAAACAGGCATCTTGTGGGCGACCTGTTGATGGGGTTGTCTGGGTTTCCCTGTACTTACTCTAGTATACTCTAAATAGAATCATATGTGGAGTGGGCTGCACTGCATATGATATGCACAACTGGGATCTAGCAGAGTCGTCTTTCTGTGAAAGTAGATAAATATACACCATGGATCGATCGTCGCTGGGCCTAGTAGCCAAGGCTCCTCTCGGCTCATTCGCTTTTAAAAAATGTGCTTTTTTTTAAAGTAAATGAGCCGTTGCACACCAGCAAACTCCCCGGCTACACCACTGTACTGGATCCGATGGCACACCGAAGTGAGACGATCGAAACACACCGGCATGTTTTGTTTCCTCTTTTTAAAAGAATAGATATGAATAAAGTCATAGGTATCCTTATACCCCGAATACTGGCCAAAAAAATGACTGCTTTAGTCGAGAGGAAAAGCACAGCACAAGGTTCGAATCGATGACCTTCAGAAGACAAATTGACATGGAAGTTTAGTGTGTTACCAAGCGGTCATGCACCTCTAGACCATGGTCCATATCGTGCATAACTGCATTCAATATGGGTTCTCTGGAGGCGTTTAAACGCTGCACAACTTAACATCGGACATTGCGAGTTAGTTGGAGAAGGTAAATTGAACGTGAGAACCAAACACAGAAGACAAATTAAATGTGATGTCCAAACACAGAATAAGACAAATTGAATGTGAGGACCAAACACAGAATACGACAAATTGAATGTGAGGACCAAACACAGAATAAGACAAATTGAACGTGAGGTCCAAATACAGAATAAGAAAAATTGAATGTGAGGATCAAACACAGAATAAGACGAATTAAATGTGAGGTCCAAACATAGAATAAGAAAAATTGAACGTGAGGTCCAAACACAGAATAAGACAAATTGAATGTGAGGACCAAACACAGAATAAGACAAATTGAATGTAAGGATCAAACACATAATAAGACAAATTGAATGTGAGAACCAAACACACAATAAGACAAATTGAATGTGTGGACCAAACACAGAATAAGACAAATTTAATGTGAGGTTTAAACACAGAATAAGACAAATTGAATGCGAGGACCGAACACAGAATAAGACAAATTGATGTGAGGATCAAACACACAATAAGACAAATTGAATGTGTGGACCAAACACAGAATACGACAAATTGAACATGAAGATCAAATACAAAATAAGACTTTGTTGGGGATTTTATGTTGTTTTTTTTTTTATTTCACAAAAAAACTAAAGTAAAATAAAATGAATCGAGTTCGTTATGAAAATAAATGCATCCAGAAAGAAACACTCAACCACATTCGATCAACATTAATCAAAAGTAAAAAACTTAACTCCCTTCGCCATTTTGTTCCGTTACAATAATTGCGATTAAGTTAAGGCTCTCCATTTATTTCAGCCATAACACCCTCTTCACTGATGTTGGGGGAAAAAAATGGAGAGATTCTTTTTCAAGAGAAATAATTTTAATCTCACCCTTTGGAACGTGGAATTCTTTTCACCATTATGCGGCATGTTGAAATTTCCATTTAAAATCCTCTTTGCCCCGCTATCTTTGTTGTGCGAGAAATAACAAAAGGTTTCCAACGCCTGATGCACTTATATTTCATATTCAACACTTTGTGGTATTTTTATTAAAAGTGTGCGTTGAGAAATAAGCTCGACACTTGTTACCATCGCTGCTTTATCTCAAAAGGGGACAAATAAATAAGCTCGGCACTTGTTACCATCGCTGCTTTATCTCAAAAGAGGAAAAAAATAAGCTCGACACTTGTTACCATCGCTGCTTTATCTCAAAAGAGGAAAAAAATAAGCTCGACACTTGTTACCATCGCTGCTTTATCTCAAAAGGGAAAAAATAAATAAGCTCGACACTTGTTACCATTGCTGCTTTGTCTCAAAAAGGAAAAAAAAATTCTGCACTTGAACTTTCTCATTGTAACAATAATGTTTCTTCCAAAATGTTTAAGAATCTAATTTATCAAAGGTCATGGTTTTAATTATGTGGGATTCTATATAAAGTTAACCCGCATTCAGGCTGAGAGATACTTGGGAGTTGAACTATTTTTATTAAGTTCGTTGCTCATACAGGTTTCCATAATCCGTAAAGTAAACAAACGTAACAAGTACAAAAAACATACAAAAATAAACATGTATAAAACAATTACAAAAAGAAGACTTATTAATTAATAAATATAATAAAAATGTACATGAATAACATTAAAACAAAATAAAGCATGTTACAAATAACATAAAAAAAAAATATTTAAAACATTACACTTACTTTAAGAGTTTTTTTCCTATTGGAGTTGTGTGACTAATAAAAAACGTCCACCTGAGGACACTCGCGTTTAAAATATGTGATTTTTCTACCTACTGGTATTTTCAAAGGCATGTTGGTTTGATATATAAGTTGATAGAACAATCTATGGGTGTATTGTCTCAGATAGTTATCTGGAACATACAAACCAAGAATGTTCAGGATGGATGAAATAACTAGATGGCCTTAAGCAAACAGTTGACACCCAATCAAAGATATATTTCACTCTCTAATGATCTATAACTAAGCATCTCCAGTAAGAAGACACTTAGACAAAGCCAGGGATAATAAGAAGACACTTAGACAAAGCCAGGGATAATAAGAAGACACTTAGATAAAGCCAGATATAATATGAAGACACTTAGATAAAGCCAGGGATAATATGAAGACTCTTAGATAAAACCAGGGATAATATGAAGACTCTTAGATAAAGCCAGGGATAATACGCATTCATGTAGAGACAACGGACAAAGTTTTTCTGAACTCTTTCTTGTATTAGTGAATACGTAATCGGGGGTAGAAACACGTGTAACGGGGATCAATTCAATAAGCGAAATAGCAAAGTAATTTAATGTTAGATATTTTGAATGATTTTTGATAGATCATGTTACGTGATCTCTTTAACACAAATTTATCTAGAGTTTTTCTTTTATGATTTTCAATTAGCCTTTAAAAGGAATATATTCTCAAATAAGACTCCAGGATGAACCCTAACTTGGTTTTTCCCCAGGGCACAGGGCCGTTAGGTAAATCCCAGTATACATACATACAAACCATTACGCCTTTTCCCTGTCAGAGTAGGTAGAAAGAACAGAGCGCCTGATTTTATATTATATCGACACACACAATTCGCATCTTCTACATCCACCCATACAAGTCTTACGATTTCGTGGATTTTCTACGTTTATTTTTATCAAAATATAATTCACTTGATCTAACAATACTTTCTTTGGTTTCCCTTTACCATGCATTATACTCTCATTTGCACTGTATATTTGTTTTGTTAGGCTTCCTTTATTCATTCATTACACATGTCTAAACCATCTTAGAGTGCTCACCTTTATCGTATTCAACACATCAGTTTTAAAATTCCAAAATTCTTAAAATAAGAAATAGCAACAGCCATAGATTACCCTGGAACCCGTTCGGCTAAAACTCCGATGAACGTCAAGTTCCAGACTGTAAACCGACCTAAATGAAAGCATTTTATAATATCACTGCTCCTGATACATCACATAGAGTTATGATGACTGAAAAAACAATAATGACTTGAATGTTGACTGAAAGTGTGTTTAATACTATAATGTTAATGATAACGTAAGCTTTTAACCAAATTTTCTATATAATTAATACTGTTTTGATAATAGGGTTGTCTTTAATATATTGTAACATACGAGTACATTATGTAAGGTGACACATAACATACAAATGACGTTAACTGATTGAGAAAAAATCTTTGCGATTTTGAAAGACCACTGATTTCTTCGGGGGCTAACTGTGCCAGTATGTACGGTAATGAAGAATCCAAGGCCTTAAAGTTAGTAATTGTTATTTTTTTCCTGATACTAAGTTAAAGTGACCTGCCCATGCCTTCAAAAAACTAACACCTACCCTACATATTTCAGTAGCAAAGGGAAGGAAATCTATTATCCTTCAAATTTTGACCTCATCCCTTTACTTAAAGTCTTGCTTGCTCTCCAGTAACACTAAAAGTTAACGTTATGAGGAACTTTAAATATCCATATTAACTTAACTATCAGGAATTCAGATACTTACAAAGCAGGATGAGAGAGTTCTCGATACCTTTGTGAGAAAGATTCTCCATAGAATATAAGTTCCAATTTGTGATTAAAAATGACATGTACATAAAGCAGTAAACCAAATAGCTCTCCATACTGTATAACATCGTGATTCCTATGATAGTCCTTGATGACTTTTCTCCATACTTCTCTGCACTTCGAGATTTAAAAGCAGTTGTTAAGCGAAGTTATGTTGTATCTGTCGTTTGTTCAGTCCAATGCTTTGGGTATTTTCCTCTTGTGTATCATTCCACGCATCCAGTGATCACAATCCTTCCCAATGTATCCGCTTGGCCACGAGCGATGTGTTAAAATAATTGATGAACAATATGTCAGTGATTCTCAGTTCTTCGAGAATTTAGGCTTAAGTTTACCTTGCCATGCATGGAAGCTATAACATCTTTCACCAGCACCAAAATTAGGCTTAAGTTTACCTTGCCATGCATGGAAGCTATAACATATTTCACCAGCACCAAATTTAGGCTTAAATTTACCTTGCCATGCATGGAAACTATAACATCTTTCACCAGCACCAAATTTAGGCTTAAGTTTACCTTGCCATGCATGGAAGCTATAACATCTTTCACCAGCACCAAATTTAGGCTTAAGTTTACCTTGCCATGCATGGAAACTATAACATCTTTCACCAGCACCAAATTTAGGCTTAATTTTACCTTGCCATGCATGGAAACTATAACATCTTTCACCAGCACCAAATTTAGGCTTAAGTTTACCTTGCCATGCATAGAAGCTATAACATCTTTCACCAGCAACAAATTTAGGCTTAAGTTTACCTTGCCATGCATGGAAACTATAACATCTTTCACCAGCACCAAATTTAGGCTTAAATTTACCTTGCCATGCATGGAAACTATAACATCTTTCACCAGCACCAAATTTAGGCTTAAGTTTACCTTGCCATGCATGGAAACTATAACATCTTTCACCAGCACCAAATTTAGGCTTAAGTTTACCTTGCCATGCATGGAAACTATAACATCTTTCACCAGCACCAAATTTAGGCTTTAGTTTACCTTGCCATGCATGGAAACTATAACATCTTTCACCAGCATCAAATTTCAAATGTATCTATTCTACGTCCAAAATAATACAAAAAATCAGAGCTGAATATTTTACGGAGATATAAAATATTTAAAAACAATGTTATTTTGAATATTTTGTAACAATAAAATATAAAATAATATAATACTGAGGCTGTAAACTCATTATACGAAAATACCTAAGATGTTGAGGTCTTTGAGATCCCTTCGGGAGCGCGTCTTCATACCTCCCAGTTTCGGATTTAACATTTATTTCCCTATAAATGCGACGTTATTGTAACCTTGCGCGAGCCCGGGTGGGGGTACCTGCCCCATCACACTGAGGGGGTGTTGCCCTGAATACAGGAGCCTGAATACATTTGACTGGAACAAACCTTTATTACAGACGGAAATAATCCTACATTTAACATACAAAATCGGATTCTTGTTTCCTTCTATAAATGGAAAGATAGAATATGTATGAATAGAAACGTGAATCGTTGAAGGTTATAAAATATATAGATATAAAGAAAATAATTTTAAAAGACTTTAACAATATACAAAAATAATCATATTGGATACAATCACCTAAAATACTATAAACCCAACGTGGATCTACATCTTTTGTATTTACTGTAGAGCTTTTGTAAGGTTTGGTATTCATATAAGGGTGCCTTCTGATTATAGCAAAATCAACGCTGCTTTTATAACAGTATGAAGAAATAAAGTTTATTAGTTAATTTCGATGATTTTTTTATTTATTTACCTAACCCATTTATTGCAAATACAATCTGGTGGGATTATTGCCAGGCGGCAATCTCTTCCGACCAACCAGACAAAAGTATATGAAGCAAGTTACATGGTCGCATAAATCATTCAAATGACAATCCATCCCCACGTAATCCATAAACACATACGTGAACATATGTCCACGAACCCCACAAAGACGGACAATCACCCGAACATTATTTTTCATATAAAGTGAGATATCGTCAATCAGTGGAAAAGGAAGGGATGGTGGAGAGGAAAGGAAAGATTTCTACTGACGAGCTTTGAGATGTTATGGTATATTTTAAATTTATATATACTATATGAATGTGAAACAAGACGGAGAAAAAGCGCACTCGCGTCACTTTAAATTGCTATACTAATTATAAAATTAACTCCTCTATAATTCGTATGCAAAGATTTGGAAACGAGTTTTGCAACAATTTAGATATTTTTAATATAAGTATATATAGTATTCTCCAGAATATCACAACAATATTTAGAAATAGCAACTAACTTTGTGCTCTCCTTTAATATTAATATAAATAACGTAATATAAACAAAACATTAAGGACAATACTTTGCCTCTGAAGTTGAGTAGCCCTGCATCAACATGTGGAAGGTTTCAATTCTGCAAAGCAACTTGCTTCTCGTTCTACAAGTGAGCCCATGTGTTTTCCATATCTCAAGATCTATCCATAAAACTCTCAAAAATTTTGTTCTATGTAAGCGTTGTTCCACTAAAAACAAATCTAAGTTCTTAACCAATACAAAATAAGTTTTTGACAATTACGTAAGTCTGCTTGGTGAAGTTTGATAATATTTAGTGGTATACATACATATATTGAACTTAAATATGTATGTTAATATTAAATAATTTTAAACAATGATTGTAATATATTATTACTACTGCTTTTGTATCTCCTGTACATATTTGTTTCAGATAAAGTTTCGTATTTTTTGTCAATAATTTTAAGTACTTGTATAACTTGTCATATATTAATTTGCATATAAAAGACACTGTTGTGTCGATAATAAAATAAAATTAAAAAAATTAAAAATGAAATTGAGTCCGCTAGTCTATGAAGGTATAGGATGTAGTAAGTAATACAAAAAAAATCGCTGTTACCAATACAAATAACATACAAAAAGCATGTTTTTTGCTTTAATCAAATAATAAATAGTGTTAAATATTGTAAAACCTTAAAATTTACGCATTTAAGTGAAATTGATGACCTTAAGTAGCGCAAACAATTAACAGGTTTACACATAATTGAAATAATAAAACAAGGTTTTAATATTAGTAATTAAGAAAAAAAAAACGATTTCAAATAAGAACGATGAAGTATTTTTTAAGACATAACAATTATTTTCTTAACTACATAATATAATTTGAAATAAGAACGATGAAGTATTTTTTAAGACCACAATTATTTTCTTAACTTCATAATATAATTGGAAATAAGAACGATGAAGTATTTTTTAAGACATAACAATTATTTTCTTAACTACATACGAGTACATAATATAATTTGAAATAAGAACGATGAAGTATTTTTTAAGAAATTACAATTATTTTCTTAACTACATAATATAATTTGAAATAAGAACGATGAAGTATTTTTTAAGACCACAATTATTTTCTTAACTTCATAATATAATTGGAAATAAGAACGATGAAGTAATTTTTAAGACATAACCATTATTTTCTTAACTACATACGAGTACATAATATAATTTGAAATAAGAACGATGAAGTATTTTTTAAGAAATTACAATTATTTTCTTAACTACATAATATAATTTGAAATAAGAACGATGAAGTATTTTTTAAGACATAACAATTATTTTCTTAACTACATACGAGTACATAATATAATTTGAAATAAGAACGATGAAGTATTTTTTAAGACATAACAATTATTTTCTTAACTACATACGAGTACATAATATAATTTGAAATAAGAACGATGAAGTATTTTTTAAGAAATTACAATTATTTTCTTAACTACATAATATAATTTGAAATAAGAACGATGAAGTATTTTTTAAGACATAACAATTATTTTCTTAACTACATAATATAATTTGATACAAAAAATTACGTTATTAAAATTTAAAATAATTTTCAATGGATTTAAAACATGCACATATAACACATTGATCAATAAGGCCCGGGACTAACTAAAAAAAAACATTTGTTTGCCAAAATTCTTCTTTATTCATCAACATAGTCTCCTTCAAGAGCGATACATTCATTCCAACGCTTTCCTAACTTTTCTATGCCAGTCGTGTAGAACGATTTATCTTTGGTTTCAAAATAGGCGTTAGTTTCGGCAATCACTTCTTCATTGGAGCCAAATCTCTTTCCTTGGAGCATCTTGTTGAGGTCTGCGAACAGCCACTAGTTGCTGGGAGCCAAATCTGGAGAATGCGGTGGGTGTGAAAGCAATTCAAAGTTCAACTTATCCAATTTGCCCATCGTTACCACCAACTTGTGACACGGTGCATTGTCCTGATGAAAGAGAACTTTTATCTTCTTCATATGGGGCCGTTTTTTTTGCAATTTCTGCCTTTAAACGCCCCAATAACGCTATGTAATATTTGCTTTTAGTGGTTTTTCCCTTTTCAAGGTGATCGATGAATATTATACAATGTGCATCCCAAAATACGGAGGCCATAACCTTCCCGGCCGACTGTTGAGTTTTTGGTTACTTTGGACGACTTTCACCGGCTGCTCTCCACTCAGCGGACTGCCGATTTGATTCCGGAGTATAGTGGTGTATCTAAGTTTTATCCATTGTCACATACCGATGCAGAAACTTTTGTTTGTTTCGCGTAAACAGTGCCAAATAGCCTTCTGAATCATCAATGCGTTGTTGTTTCTGTTCCATTGTGAGCAAACGCGGCACCCATTTTGAAAAAAGCTTTTTCATGACCAAATGTTCATGCAAAATAGTGTAAACACTACCAAATGATAACATGTCTTCAGGATGTCAGCTATCTCACGCAACTTTAATTGTTGCGATTTTTCATCACGATTTTGAGGGATATTTTTATGTTTTCTGGTGTAACAGCCTCATTTGGATACCAGAGCATTAAGCATCATTTGTGTATGTACGACCGCGTTTGAAATCAGCATATGAGGATAAGAAAGCGGTGATTACGGTTATATACGAGTATTAGGCACCCTCCATCATCTGAATATGTTAAAAAGTATATATTTGGTAAGAAAACCGCAGAAAACTTACAAAGGGAAGACGAACTACAAAAAAAAACCTTTGTGGATCTTCCGATATGTTATATTACATTCAGCACATAAAAATATTTTGTAACGGTAGAAAATTGTTACATCTAATATAATCCTATCTACCACCTTTAATTGTAGTGAAATGTTTATGTATTTCGTTCACATACAATCACACATTTTGATAAGGCTTCCCAAAAAGGTTTATCTTCAACTGCTTCCTAAAACTGCACACCTCACCCATATCTCTAACATTTTGAAGTAGACACAGATCAATCAAATTAAAAACGAGCTAAATTATGGAGAAATCGTCAATTTATTTCATATTATGCAATAATAAGAGGACTGGTACAATAACAAATTAAATGCATTCAAATAAAAAATAATAAACTGTTATTGACTTAAAATAATCGATAAATAGTTCGTAAACATATTTATATATTGTTATTTGTTTTACCTTTGTAATTTGTTTTATCAAACACTGTTTATTCCACTTCTTGTAACGGCATAACCCTACCGGTTTCAAGGCCTTCACCTCATCATCAGGGGAGCAGAAACAAGACTGAATTATGTTCATATTGGTACCGAGATACACACTTCTAACATTAAACATTCGGGTTGGGGACTGGGGGCTGAGGGAGGCATGGGACAACCTCGGCGAGCAGCGGAGAGATTTTTGGGATATATGTGTTTGCCAGATGTTCACCTCGTTACAAAAAATAGAATAAACAGTGTTTGATAAAACAAATTACAATGTCTTCAAACCTCCACAATGTTAATGCCTTAACTATAAAAAATAGCCGAGAACCTTGTAAATTCAAATTTCATTTGTGTATGCACAGAAATTTCATAAATATTAATTATTTTATAACAATATAAAATTGTTACATCTAGTATGAACCTATCTACCATGTTCATTAATATATCACGTCGTCAGTTACCTGATATACGATAGGATGTGATAAGTCTTTGAAGAGATGTTCCTGATTTGACAATTTTCTGAAATTGAGGAATACAAACAACGCATAATGGACTATTAATGTCTACACTGATGTATCAGCAAAAGCAGAAACAGAGGAGGATGATTGATGATGCGAACTCCTTAAATATTATTTCACGTGGAAAAACTTTCCGAGCCAATCTTTCTGGGGATTTTGTCGTGAAACAAAGAAAAGAAATAAAGACGCTGAAAATTGGGAAAACTTTAACGGCTCACGCGATGGGTGGAACTAAAAATAAAAACAATCATTATTCGGTTATTTAACACAAAACTGGACTTTTTTATAGGTTTTCTACTGCCAGGCTTTTTTTAAATAACTTGTTCACTAAACCGTTGTTACGAAGTTTGATAAGTTATTTATATATTATGAAAGACGCCGAGAGAAAGATGTGTGTTTCAAAGTAACGAAATCCAAATTAATGATGAAGGAAATTGTTAAACGTAAAGTAAATGCAATCAATGAATAAGCAGGGAGATATACCTTGAATCTGGGTGTCAAAGTGAATGGTGTATGCGTCAATAACATCAGGTACGCAGATGATACAATTGTTCTGGGAGACAGTATTGACTACCTTCAAACGCTTATAGATAGAATTAATGAAGCCGGTGTGAGGCAGGAGCTGAACATGCACGTGAGTAAAACTAAGTTCATGGTGTTTGGCTGGCAGGATCACGCATGAGCACGTCTTACATTGAACGGTGCTGACATAGAGAGAGTAGAAAAATTTAAATACCTCGGAAGTATCGTAGTGGAAGACCTCGGCCAAGAAACCGAAGTCCAGTGCAGAATTGAATCATCTCGTGCGGCAATCAATAAAATGAGAAGCGTATTCTGAAATGATTATTTAAACTTCAAACTTCGACAACGGTTAGTAAAATGCTACGTTTGGTCAGTGTTATTATATGGAGTGGAATCATGGACTCTCAAAGTTGGTAGTATGAACCGACTAGAAGCATTCGAAATGTAGATACACTTGAGAATGCTACAGATGCTCTGGACGGATATGGTCAGCATCACAATTGTTCTTCAAAGAGGCAAAGTTGATAAAGAGTTGTTGACTAATTTTAAAATCCGAAAAGTGTCCTATTTGGGTCATGTACTTAGAGGAAAAAATACAAATTACTGCATCTGATCATCCAATGCAAGATGGAGGGTCGAAGAGGTGTTGGCAGGAGGCAAATCTCATGGCTCCGTAATACACGTGATTTGACTTTTATAAAGAGCGTTGGGGATCTTTTTCGGGCTGCTGGGGGGACGAAGATGCTTACTCTCAGGTGATAGTCAACGTTGGGGGGACATGTTATAACGATGGTCGTTATCAATGTAGCATGTGCCCTATTAGGACGTGCTGATGATTTTGATATCGACATCGCTATCTTCGTTTTAGTCGATTCTGCGTTCCTTCTCGTTCAGGGTCATCAATATAGCGGATTGCTTATCTTGATACGCGTGATGATCTTGATTTGTATTCAAATAAATATAGACTCAGGAATGCGGATAAAAAGCGAAAGTGGACAGCGGGCAAATAAATAACAAGTCTTGACAGCTGAATGAATGACAATAATAATATGTTTATTTCTCGGCGTGCGAGTAATTTATACAAATGAGTGAACCAATTCGCGATACATATCTGCCTTGCTCTAGCGCATGAATCGGCGGTAGATTATTTATTTGTATTTGGAGATGGCTAGCCAATTCGCAGACACTGTAAATAGTAAATATTGTTGTTGTTCATAGCGTGTGACAATCCTTGAATGCTTCATCGGTCATTGACCCTGTATGTTTACTATCTGACAATAATAAATTTAATTTAATTGTGTTTAACAATTCACTTATTTATTTATTTAGGTAGGTATTCTACAATGTCATGACACTAGAAAGAAAAATGGAGATACTCGTATTAGAATAAGTTAAGTATTTTGATTATTTAGGTAGTATTTACTTAGATGATTGAAGAGTTACGAGATATATTGAATGGCGTGTAGCGATTGGATATAAGGTCAATGAGAACACTAAATCATTATAATCAAACCAAACAGTATGAAAATATTCTAAAATGATAATCCATAACAGTATTTCGGTATCAATTTCGATGTCTGAAAGTGGAGCTTGGACGTGAAAAAAGAATTAAAGGAGCCAAATAAATGCGTGTACTGGGAAGAATACGTGGGTTAAAAAGGTTCGACAGAATATACAATAGAATAAAATGATTAGGGATGAACATGTATCATATAGAAGGTTGATTTATTAAGTAAGATGAAGAAAAGCACTCTAAGACGGTTTGAGTATGTAGAAAGAATGATTAAAGTAAGACCAATAAAACAAATATATGGTGCAAATGTGAGTGGAAAGTATGGTAGAGAAAGAACAAGGAATATAGGATTAGATCAAGAAATCAGAATGAAATAAAAAGAAAAAACTCTTAATATTTAGTCAGTTAAATAACGTGTTTCATTTCTGATTTTTTTGTCTTTTCCTCTCAACCATCCTTTCCTTTTCCTTTGATTGATGATATATCACTTTATTTTAAAAGGAATGTTCGGGTGATTGTCCGTCTTTGTGGGGTTCACGTATGTGTTTATGCATTTCAAATCATGGATTAGCGCTACGTCTTTCCAATCATGGATTAGCGGTACGCTCAAACAGATATTGTTTATTGGCCTTTCCAGTTCACCGCTCCTCTTTCTTTACGTCGTCCTTTACTGTTCATGCAGTGAGACTCTGGAATCAGTTACAAACCAATATAAAACTCGCTCCGTCCTTGGCATGCTTTAAGAAGCGACTGAAAAACCTCTTAATTTCTAGTCAGTAAAATAACGCGTTTCATTCCTGATTTTTCTTTTCCTTTCTTCTCCACCATCCCTTCCTTTTCCTTTGATTGATGATATATCACTTTATTTTAAAAGGAATGTTCGGGTGATTGTCCGTCTTTGTGGGGTTTGTGGGCATATGCTCACGTATGTGTTTATGAATTTCGTGGGGATGGATAGTCATTTGAATGATTTGTGCGACCATGTAACTTGCTTCATTTACTTTTGATTGATTGGCTGGAAGAAATTGCCGCCTGGTAGTAAGTTCACCAGATTTTATTTGCAATAAAAGGGTTAAATACATAAATAAAAATAAAAAGAGAGATAAAAATGTGTGCAGTGATAGAAAGCTTTTGTGTTCTCTCCTCTCTGCTAACCACGACAGAGAAACGGCGTGATGACTGACGCATGTGTATGTATTTACATAATTGTTGTGATTGATACTATGTTCTGCGGTGGAACCATTACGGTTTGTCTCCACCGTGCAAGGTTAAAGTGACCAATTATCAATTTTATTGATCCCATAGAGGTATAAAATAGTTTTGAAAAGGTTTTTGGAGTTGTGGATGGATGGCATCAAAGAAGGTAAAGATATTTGCTCATCAAAGATTATTTGCTCATCAAAGATTCTTGTTCACAACTACTATCCAAAAACGGAGTTTCAAGATGGAAACAAAATTAATTATAAGTTTTTATGTTTGAAGACATGAAACTCAACTATCTCGACTAAAAACATTGTTTTTTACAATACAGTATTATACTAAAGAAGGTACGGATCAAAATTAATATCACAAGAGAAAAATAAGTTCACTCTCACTCTACTTCGGTACAATGGGAACGCAAGAAATAGAATCTCAGTTCGCTCGCTTCAGTAGCTCGCGGGCATCCATTTGAGGTGGTCTCAGTGCCCATTTTGTGAACGTCGGCCGATGTTTTTTTCATGTTTTCAGCAATAAAATTTCAATTATAATCACTTTTGACTTTAAATTTAATTAATTTAAGCGATTGACTATGAATATTATTATTTTTCCAATTTTAAATCGCTCATTTTTAATGTGCATTGATGTGTATTGAATACACAGCACCGGAACGCGCTGATTTTTTTAGCACAGGAAAGGAAAGGTTAATATAAATTGTTGACGATCATCAAAACTTCTACCAGCCTAGCAGAGATAGGTAATTTCTAGCCCATTTTCAGAATATTTTTTAGATCTGAAGAATAAATCAGTGGGTCTGAATAGGTTTAATAGGTCAAGAGAAATCCTGAAGGAATTCGGAAATCTTAGATCCTTTCCTTACTAGAACCTTAAAAGCAAAAAAAAAAATGCCTGGTAACGATCACTATCAACGAAATTTTGACCATAATAAAAGACGATTATGTTTCGCTGTATTCAAAAAATGTACGCACCTTTTCTTGGGAATCGAACAAAAAATATATACACTTTTCCTTACCTCAGCAAAATATTCTTGGAAAAATTAAGTATCTTTGTAAATTCTGGACTTTTATTTCGATGAAAAATCCCCGAAAAAAAAATATCGATGGAATTTTAGTGTTTGTAACACCTTTTATCGTTTGAGATCAAAACTCTCAATACATTTTGAAGAGCTCACAAAAGTATTTTTCAAATACAGTTATTTAAAAACTCCAAATTGGTCTGTTATTGACGATTTCTTGTTTTTTTATAGCATTTTGTTTTTCCAATAATTTTTCAAATCATTTTAATTTACATCGTGGGATATTTAAAAAAAAATTATAACGTTTCAATCTGGGGAAATTGTTCTTTATTTTGATTGAATCTAAAACTAATATTTATTTATTCATTGAAAATTAGAAGACATCTTGCCCTTGATAAGTTGATATACCACAGTTTGATATACCACATTTATAAAAGCCCTTGATATACCACAGTTACATTAATAAAACAAAGATTATAAAGCAAAGGTAAAAAGACCGAAATAAATATTAAAACCTATATCGTCAATAAAAACAACATAACTTAGAGAATATATCAAACATCTCCCAAAGTATTTATTGTACATGAAAATAACAATGAATGACAAATTATTCGGAAGTTTAAAAAAAATCTTCAAATAGATTTTTTTTAAATAGGTAATGTACTCAACTGAATGATTTGTTTTGTAATGTCCTTCCACGTTGCATTTTTTCCCAACAGCTACACTCGCATGGCACAATAAATAAACACATTTTTTTTAAACTTCAATGAAGAAATAATCCTCTTCCCATTCTGTGTGCTAATGATAGGTTTTAACTTTTTTATTGTTATTCATTTTTTTGTTGACAGGGTGAAAACACAAAATGAATGGTAACTTTGTAAACGTCAAGCTTTAACGGTCGCGTGGAACTTTGTGAATTTGCGAACGAGAGACAAAGTGTATGGCGTATTTCCCATCGTAATACATCGCTGACTGCTTCTCTAGTTTACTTAGAAATTCATATTACAACGGCAACTTGTTATGCATTTCATTGAAATTTAGTTCGAGAAATATTTCATTTCGGAGTCAAATAATAAAATTTGAGAGGCAAATTTATATATATGATAAAATATCCTACGCGAACTACCAAAATGCCGCTCGCGAGTGACCGTTTGGTAACCACTGCTCTTAACGAATTTCATCGAAAAACATGCTATCAATTTGGGACAAAAGACTACAAAAAAAATGCAGCGATGTAACATCACTTTCTTTATATAGAGGAAAGTCTTCTCGAGTGACTGGAATAGGAACAGTTGTATGCCAAGCATACAAAGGTCAGGTGGAATTGTTGAGCAGGAACGTGTTTTGATATGATACCTGCGGTTACAAATTCAAACCTTTCTCACCACATTTCTGTTGTCAGTAGAATAATTTATTTCACTTCATATCTCCTTTTTTTTCAAAATATCACCTTTGCTATAAATAAATGCCCAGTTAGTTGAATTTTTCATATAAATATATTAAGGGTAAAAAAATCTTTAAAATAAATTAATTATGCTTTCCACCCAATAAAGAATTTGATTTGTGCCAATGACAAATAGAAAAATGAGGAAATTAAACTGTTCGTGACAAATTACTGTATTATCAAATATTGAACCAGTTCTAGACAATAAATTCAGATGTTCACATACATATGTGTATATATAAAACTGTCAGTTAATCTTTCTCTTCCGGTGCTAAAAAATTCGCGCGTTCCAGTGCCGTGTATTCAATACACATCAATACACATGTACAAATGAGCGGTTTAAAATTGAGAAAATAAGAATATTCATAGCCAATCGCTTAAACTAATTAAATTTGAAGTCAAAAGTGACAATAATTGAAATTTAATTGCTGAAAACATGAAAAAACAACGACCGACGTTCACAAAACGGGCGCAGAGACTACCTAAAATGAATGCCCCAGAGCTACTGAGACGGGACTCGGAATACTAACACTGTGTATGTTATACCTCGAAGGATTCTAACAACTGCGAACTGAGATTCTATTTCTTGCGTTCCCATACACCGAAGTGGAGTGAGACGTGAATAGCGTCGCTTCCTCACCCAAAGCGGTTTTTAGAATGAATATACCTACGTTGCACACTGTCACACGTTTGATTGTATTGGTGAATTTATTCCCGATTTTCACAAAATATCTCTGATGTGGCCGATAAGTGCTAATTATTATTATTATTATTGTTTCATTCAATGCGTAAATGTACTATGGAGGAATACCTTAAATCTGAACCCAGTATATATTATATTTACAGAGATATTAAAGTTTTTAGAAGCAATGTGTACTAGTTACACATCACAGGGAAGTAAGGGTTAATGGAGAGTTAAGTGCAAGTAGGTAAGACATACTGACGTAAGGGTTAATGGAGAGTTAAGTGCAAGTAGGTAAGACATAATTTATACTTATAAAAAGCTTATTTGCAGTGAGTATAGGACACTCTTGCTCACACGTGTATACAGGGTTTTCTTTTATACGCATTTTATAAAGAAAATCACTACACGCGCGTGTGAAATAACAGTCTTTCATTTATTCTGTACTCTTTATCGCGTTAATGAAATTAAATATATCATGGACACATAAGTATTTCAGTCCCTTCTATTCTAGTCCTAACATTTTTTTTGTCATATATTCATGTAGTATAAAATATGTCAAATGCGAATTATATTTTTCCAGTTGAGCAATATTTACAACAATATCGTAACCTTCCTGTTTTAAGATTGATTCGTCATGTAATGACAAAGAAAAGAAAAGTATTATATTTCTCTTTAGTGAAACACAATTTTTTCTGATTCCCCTACTATCTTTCTTTCCAATATCTTCCCAGATATTTTAGCCACATATAAAGTTGATGCATCTAAATTGGCATATGATTCATGTTTTATTTTTGTCTTTTATCATCTTATTTTTATTATTTAAAACCCTTTAACGGGCATAAACAGAAATCTGTCGCATATGCGACCACCCTTATGGTTATACTTATAAGGATTCATTTTCTTAATGAAACGTTTTTAAGTAACACAAATGTCAAATTGGCAAATGTAGTGGACGGGCAGAGGTATTATTTAAGACGGATCATCGTGAAGTTAGCTGCATGTTCCGTAGCAACGATCTAAACCAGTGTTCCCCGACCGGTGGTCCGCGGCCCGATGCCGGGCCGCAGAGATGTTCCGCCGGGCCGCAAACAGTATGCCAAATTTCAAGAAATTCGCCATGCAAAAATATTAAATACAGGATTTTCATCCATGTCCTCAATAAAATCGAAACAAAGGAATAGACTGGACGTGAATGCAGCACTTCGTCTGTCACAGACAGCACTGCAGCCAAGAATATCCAATATATTAGCAAAGATGCAACAGCAGGTTTCGCATTAGTTTGTTGCAAAAACCCCATTGTTTTTTTTTTATTTTAATTATATCAGACAATATTACAATTAAAACTGTTTAACTGTTATATGTATATTTGTCAATTATAGTTACATATGTTTATCTGTCACAACATAAGATTTAAAATTAAAAATTTTTTTTAAATTTAAAATATTAAATAAAAAAAAACATTTTTATTTCAGTGTAGGGACTACCGTCGTCCCTGAATATTGTCAACACGCACGGTCAACGACCGACGAACCGACCTTCGGACATGCCCAAAGGTCGCATACCAGAACATTAATATTGTTTACCCGAAAATACTATTTACGTTACATTCCACAGTAGAAAGAGAACGCATCGCGCTGTCTCACCGTTTTCGTCAACAAATTATCTACCCACTATATTATTCGCAACGTCTGCAACCACCTCTGCATGCGCAGGAGTGAGATAAAAATATATTGCGGACGCGCTCACGCGCCCCGTTCTGAAATGTATATATACCTACTTATCGATAAATAAAGAATCACTTATTATTAATCACTTGACCATTCATTGCTGTTTACTATTCATTGATTGTTCACTCTCACTTTCCGCATTGCTAATCGACGTATTTTATTTAAATACCAAACAATCAAAATCATCAGCACGTCCAACAAGGACATCCGCTAAATCAGTATTAGTGGTCCGCGAAAAAAATTTCCTTTTTTTACCGGTCCACAGGTCTAAAAAGGTTGGAGAACACTGATCTAAACATCCGGTCAATTACGCGAACTTTGACAGTCCCGTAAAAAATATCAGTATATCTCATATAAGAATTTTATTTCCTAATACAACCTAAACTTAGATATTATCCTAATACAACCTAAACCTAGATATTACCTAAACATTCATTGGCCACTTTTACGACCACTGACATGACCCCTTGAAATGAACAAATGTCTTATATGCGACCACCTCATTTACAAAAAAGACTATTTTCATAACACATTTTCGAAGAACTAAAGTTAATTTGATATCCATAATAATGATTTATTCAACTAAAAACTCAATATCTCAAAAATAAAAATTTACCTTATAAAGGGTTAAAGCGCAAACGTTACTCTTCTCGACAGTGCAATCGAGATTGTTTAACAATTTTATAATAGGTTGAAAGAGATTACCCCATTAGAAATAAGACCAACAAATTTAACATTGTAAAATTAAGTGTTTAAAAAAATTAATAATTTCTGTTTGAAAAAAGATTGCAGCGACGAAGGTCCTAAGACCTGACTTCAAAGAAAAAAGCAAATAACCCAGTACGTAGTTCAACTACGTGTATTTAAGTTTCTTCTTCGTTTAAATCAACGATATGTTGTTTCCTGTTATTTTTGAGATTTGGTTATGGTGGCATCAGACCTTAACATAAATCAGCCTAGCAAGTTAAAGACCTTTTGACTTATCTATGAATGCTGCAAAACTATCCTTTGGTGCCGCTTCATTGGAAAAGGAAAAGTTAATGGCAGAGAAGTCTTGACCCTTTCCTGAAACTGTTATCAAGAACCCATGGAATCCTTTCGGATTCCCTCAACAACTATCTTAATTTTCTTCTAAAAGTAAAATAAAACTTTTCTCGGTCTTCATGCCACAGTCTCCTGGTATACGTTGTCAAACTCGTTCGAGGAGTTGTGAGCTGTCCAGCATTACTACAAAGATTAGCGTTAAATGTTTCTAACAATTACACTAGACTGCGCCGGAAAGAACTGTTCTTAATAACATACGCAAGAATGGGTCTTCCAGCCCCTATGCCTATTGGAAGGGCCTTAACTCTTTTGAACGGGACTGCTTCGGATATTGACATATTTCATATCACATTACCAAAAGCAAAAGTAAATTTTCTTCTTAGATTGAGCGCGTTAGAAAGCACTCATCAACGAACTTAAGTGACTTTGAATATATGTGTATGTTTGTGTGTATATACCATATGGATGCATATACTCGTACATTACTTTTTATTTCATATAATTTTTTTTATTCTGTATAATTTTTCATTATTTTAATGTTACCGCATCTTGTATTTTTCAAAGTAATTGGGCTAAGCCGGTTTTGATAAAATAAATTTTAAAAAATAACGCAAATCAAATAAAATTTGTTGAAAAGAGAACATTGTGCTTACAACATATTAAAATAAATACATAAAAACATTCAAAATTATAACTTTAAACGTAAAAAAAATATTCATGGGTTTCATAGTTAGACTGAATATTTTCAAACGTTAAGAAAGCACAAAACGGCGTTCATAGTGGAGATAACGCGCTAACAGAGTTCTGCATGTACGATGTAGGAAGGATCAGAAAAGGGACGCATACGTTCACCACTTTGATCCATTTTTTTTTTATATCAAATATGAGGACACGTGATTTATACAACCAATTCATATAATGCAGTACAAAAAATACCTTAAATCAGGAAACAATATACCTGAGAGTGTTCGCCTCTTCGCGGACGGTTGTTTGATAATCACGATCTTACAATGAGAACTAAAACGGCAATCTATAATGCAGAGGTTGTCGTTTTGAATCCTGCACTATGCTACTCTCCTTGAATTGCAAAGTTTTTATTTTTCGCCTAGTATTTGAGGATATAAGGAAACCACCAGACCAAAGTCATAGGTCATATCTATTCTTTAAATAAATAAAAAAAAGGGGAGAATAACCTGCCCGTGAGCTCCGATCGTCTCATTTCATATATGTCAATTGATCTGGTACAACGGTGTGGTCGGTGAGTTTGCTGGTATGCAATGGATCACTCGCTTAAAACAATAATCTCTAGGACATTGCCTCTTTTTCCAACTAAATTGACATTGGAATGGCGTTGGGATCTTCGACTACGAGACCCAGCAACGACATTGACAAAAGCTGTTATCATAGCATTTCTGATATATGGATACGAATCATGGGTTTCCTACAGATGAAACATTAAAACACTCAACATTGTAAGCAACGACGCCTCAGACCGGTAATAAATAATCTATATAAAGAGACAAATATCAGCAGATAGACCCAAATGGCGTTGTTGAACTGTTGCTTATTAACACATACCCAATAGAGAAAGAGAACGGAGACATAGTGCATGTACTCTTATATCGTGTATCGATTATGCGCGGTTGCCGCGCGAGCCATGTTCGACCGCGGCAAACCCGTTTATTTGCCGCGTGAGCCAATTTTGTCACGACTTTTGAAACAGCGCGGCAGCCGCGAACGGCAGACGATCCGGCTACGAATCGTCTGCCGCACCCGGTAATATGGTTCGCATATGCTGTTACAGTGCCGTATGTAACATAAGTATGGGTGTGACAAGGCCTTCGCATTTAATGAATACACAATAAAACCATTTCAAGGAGAGACAGAAATAGGTTCTTAGGAAAGAATTTTCAATTACCGGCTATCTCGAGCTTGTAACTCGAGCTCACCTCAGTTTTCAGAGTATTTTGGATGCATATGTTGTTGGAATAAAAAAAAGTCACTAAACTTGTTTTAGTCACTTTACGTTTGCATAACTTTTTTAGAAAAAAAAATCACGTACACGATTATTTTATATGCCACCTGGATCTTTGGATAATGAGAGTGTGGGGAAACTAATACCAGGAGCTTGGAGAAATGAACCTGAACCTAACTCTTATGTATGAAGCGAGAAGCGTGATCATTTTCTTCTTCAAGTCGGGAATAGGTAAGCTTAATATGGAGTTTATATCCCTCCACGCATCTTGCCTCAGCGATTTGTTGTGACAATCCTTTGTTTTACTATTCCACAGAAGCTCCATGGAGCCGTACAATTTAATTAAATAGCGCCACTTTTCACTACCCATCTTGTCGCTTTGCCGCGCGAGCCAACTCAAATAACTAAACGCCCGTCACAACCACGCACGAGCAGTGAACTGACTCGCCTTTGCCGCGCACCCAAAAACCGACAGTGATCGGATCACCGCGCGGCACGTTCGAGCGCGGCAATGTTCGATTTGTAGCGCGCGGCAACTCAGTTTCCATTAAGCGCGGATGCCGCGCGAGCCAATGTTCGATGGTTTGCCGCGCGTAATCGATACACAGATTTACGCTTTATGTAACTGGATATGCTGATATGATATATCACAAATTGGATTAGACAGTCATCTTCTGTATCACTAACGACAAGTACCTTTACCCTTCACTCTAATTGTATTCTTCGCTGATAATGGGCGTAATATTCATTCATGACAATAAAATATAAATCCGCTTATCTTTTTATCAATGAAATTATATTCACCAAAGTTAATCTCAATTCTACAGTTTAAAATCCGAGCCAATTCTCTATAGACCACTTAAATTAATTAATTAAACTACGCGTGCTTGATTTAATTCAATTAAGCTGCTTTCTCTAGTATTCATTTGAAAACTAGAATATTCTAATGACAAGAACCCACGAAAAATTCATTCAAGCTGTAAATTTAATTACTACATGTTAAAATACGTAAAATATTAAATAAAATTTGAGGCAATTGATTAATTAAACACAAAATAGAGGGAAATGCTCATGTAACTACATTAATTATGTAAATATTAAACTCGATGCAAAGTAGAGCTTTCAGATTTGCATCTCGTTAGTGATATTGCTCCTGAAATAACAATGTTACAACGCTACCCTGAACTGAAATTTTTGATAAATAAAAAAAAATCTTATTACTTTTAATGGGTTTCAATGGGTAGTAGGGCTACGATGGAGTATGTTTGGCTGAAAAGTATACTTCTACAAAATGTCGTAATGCGCCACGTTGCAATGTCACACTACTACCAAGTCCAACTCTTCAGCGTCCACGAGTGGTCTCTCAGGCCCCACGAACCCCGGGCAATGTGACCACTGACATTTCCATCAGTTCATAGCAGATAGAGAGTGGACGAATGGCGAGTTTCCAGCGCCATAAAACTGGATCCACCCAGGGTCATGTGTCTTTAGTGGAGGTGTTGAAGAGTTTTATCTGCTAACGCTACATCTCCTGTATTGGTGGGGGTGTATCTTGACTAGGGGGATGTTACGAGATGAGCCCAGACCTTTAGGGTAGCTTGTGTCTTAAGTTTTTATTTTCGACAATATCCTGAAATATATGTGTAATTTCAGGATACATACTACGTTGCTGTTAATAAACCTATATTTATTTATAATTTGTTTGTAATATTTATATTCAAGCATAAATTTTGATGAAATTTCCCAAAAAGCGTTGTATTTAAAGGATTCCTAAAGCTGCAAACGCCACCGATTTTTTAAACAGTTTGAGGTATGCATAACTGGAATTACGTGATTTCTATTTTTTGTGAATAATCAATTCAAATATGAGCTATGTTCTAAATTACATTCTACAACAATAAAAAAAATTTAATTGAAATATTTCTTTAAAAAAACAAACATAAACCAAAAATAAAGATTATCAATTGATTAAATACAACGCAACAAGAATATAACTGCTATAATAACAAAATAAACAATTTACGTACGAATATCATATTCTAAGGAACGACATTATTTCATTAATTTATGTTGACTCAATAAAAAACACAGAGTTTACTTGTATTTGTTATAAAATCAATATCTGAAATCTGACAACAATAATAAGGACCTTGTCGCTTACAATTTTAGCCCTGGCAGGCTTAGTTGTCTCTGATGAATAAATTAAATCAAATTTAATGAAAAACAAACAAGAATGCGAGGTTAATGAGATTTAGTGATTTATGAAAACAGTGTAGCCTGTCTGAAAAAAGAATATCTATTTCCGAAATTTTCATGAAATCTGAATCATAATATAAATAGGCCAAATACCGTACGATGGTTGTCGCCAAAGAAAGAATACGAGAATTGAATTTTGAATACAAGAGAGCGAGAGAGGAATACTTTGATTCTCTCCGAAAGTAATTCGAAATTTGAAACTCGGTGGGTCCGTGATATCTGAATGAATTTTAAATACCTAGCTAACAATTTTTGAACCGGCGTAAAAGGGGACGATGTATAAATGATATATATAAACAAATTTAACATTTATGAATATATATTTTCATAAATGTAGAATTACTTTTACTTCCGTGAATATTTCACGGGTTGCAACTAATCATAATATAAATAGGCCAAAACTCGTACGATGGTTGTCGCCAAAGAAAGAATACGAGAATTGAATTTTGAATAAAATAGAGCAAGAGAGGAATACTTGGATTCTCTCCGAAAGTAATTCGAAATTGGAATCTCGGTGGGTCCGTGATAACTGAACGAATTTTAAATACCTGGTTTACAATTTTTGAACCGGTGTAAAAGGGGACGATGTATAAATGATATATATATATATAAACAAATTCTATATATATATGAATATATATTTTCATAAATGTAGAATTGGTTTTACTTCGGTGAATATTTCACGGGTTGCAACTAGTAACAAATTAATTGAAATATGATGATTATTGTGAAATGAAATGAGTGACGGAGAAGTGTATAAAATTTTAATATAAGAGATATAATATTATCATTTTTTTATTTTCACATTTTTATTTTTTTTATCCAATAATTTAATATATAAAATACCATGGTACTACGAACTCTGTGACCTAGTTCGTAAAACCCTTCTTTTCCCATCCAGGAATTGCAGATTCCTTTCGCGCTAGAATCTAGATTATTTTCAAAAAGGATTCTTGACCGATTTTCATTTAAGACCATTTTAATATTTATCTGTTTGGTTAAAAGAGATTGACACTTAGTAACAAGACCACTAGGCTATATTGTATCTAATAAAAGTATAATATAATACAATATATGCCAAATAACTTTGTTAATGTATAACATACATAAACAGTTCCCTGTTTTATTATAATTTATCCGTTATTACTTTCATAAATCTAAACATTTTCGGCACTTCCGCACAGATGTCATACTTGAACGAAACGTTTATTATATCAATTTAAACTAAATTTAAATTAAACAACAAAATGTTACAAAAGTTTGATGAACGAACAATGTAATAGAATTTGTTTTACTTCCGTGAATATTTCACGGGTTGCAAACTAGTCATAATATAAATAGGCCGAAACCCGTACGATGGTTGTCGCCAAATAAAGAATACGAGAATTGAATTTTGAATACAAGAATCGAGAGAGGAATACTTGGATTCTCTCCGAAAGTAATTCGAAATTTGAATCTCGGTGGGTCCGTGATAACTGAACGAATTTTAATTCAATAAAAATTCGTATACTAGAAAATGTTCTCACATACGCATAAACATCAACATTCCTTGAAAACAAAGATTATTATTTTTTTATAAAAATAATCATTGATTTTTTAAAAAGCAATTTAAAAAAACAAAAATTAACCAAATATATCACTGTTATAGCGTGTGATTTTTAAAAGCAGAATAATTAATGTTTATTTAATTCATTCATTCGGACTGAAACATGAAAGAAATATTATTTTTTTTTATTATTACACATGACAAGAAATATACATAATTTGCGAAAAAACAACAGGTAATTTAATTTAGACATATATTATTTTAATGGATCTGGGTTTGTCGCCTTTCACTTGTCGTATCCCCAGTAAACTAGGCTTTTGCCTGTATCTCACTGAGGATATTTAACATGAAAAAATAAATCGATACTTCTTTCCGATTTTTGATTACACAAAAACTAAACCCCGTTGCACGTTCTCATCATCCTGACAAACAGTGACACTCAATTACAACTGGAAACATCATGCGGAATCAAACTCTTCACACATCATCACTCCAGAAAGACCAAACTTGTTCATCCCATAATATACCGCACACAATCATAAGAATAAAAACAAAAACAAAAGTTAAACCAAAAATGAAACAAAAATAAAACCTCAAATGTTCATCCCATAATATACCACACACAATCATAATAATAAAAATTAACACAAAAATATACAGAAACACAAATACAAAACAACAAAAATCAAAACAACAAGAGGAAATCCACACTCAAGAGCCCACACAAATCTTTTCCATACGTCATTCATCCTGAAAGCCTAAGTACTCAAAATCCTGTCGCAATAACAACCACGCTCCGATCGACTGTCTAAATGGTTTTCCTTCCTTTATCTTTATTGAATATTAAAATCTTGATTTATATCGTGAATTAAATTTGAACTGCCCATCATATCAAAAGCACTGCACATATTTCAATAAATCCAATAGAGCTCGTTTAGAAATCTAGAAATTGTTTAAAACTTTGTAGCTAAGCTTTTTGTTTCATTAAGCCTCAGAAGTTTTTGATAAAAAATAAAATTTTTTGATTTTTTTATAATTTATCATTGAAAATATTCAATTATAGTGAGTTTTTTAAAACAATTCATTTGAATATTTTCAAAAAATTACAGTTTTTTTTAACAATAATTGATGATTGATTGATTTTATCAAAATTATTTTTATTCAAAACATAAAAGCTTTATCAAAATCTAATTAAGAAGAAAGAAAACTACTTCCTTTTGTTCTGTATTTTCTTAACCTTTCATATATTTTATTTGCCTGTAAAATGTGTCGAAATCAAAAAGCCCGCAAATAAAAGCTTCAAAGCTCTTTAAAGAAAATTCGCTTCAGTATCGAAAAATTTGGTATTGAAAATTATGTATTTCAAATAAGCATCGCGTGAGTTGATTAAAATAATTTAACGCAAAAAGATATTGTTTGCTACTTTGAAACATTTATCAATAGCTTCTATTGAATGTTTTCAGAAGACGTGAAATGATTGAAAGCAATCCATTAACTGGCAGGCAACAGGTGTTCTTCTTTTCAGCGAAGGGCTGATGGAAGGAAAAAAAATATTAAAAAGTGTATTCATGGCCTTTCAGAACTGGAATGAAAAATGAATGGGGAGTAGATGTACTCGTATACTCCTTGTTTCTTTCTTTCGACTTACATCCTTCAATGTGAGAGCGTCGTTTCACCAAATAGTAAGAGTTTACATACAAATTTATAAATGACGTAATGTTCATTAAAGAAATATTTCAGTGCCTTAACATTTTCAGGAAAATTTAGTAAAAGTATGTTTTTTAAACACTTACTGCTTACGTTTAAAAAATATGGTTGGCATAAAAATTGAAGACAGCGTAAAAAATATTATTATATGTTGACCGTTGAGGAATAATCTTTTGATTTACACTTGTAACATCCAGTGTTAATTAGAATACTTCAACGGATAGGCCATTTGGTAAAAAAATTATACCCAACCTGTAAACAACATTTAGGATAAAAGACATAAATTATTATAAGAATTATAAAATTATAATTTGTTAAACGCCGTTTAGAGCGCAGATTCTCTTCAAGGGCGCTCTTAGTCGGGAATCAGATCAAATATTATCGATGAATGAAAAGTATTACATAAAATAAAGTCGAGTGTAACGATAAGAAAATGACACCCATGTACACGTTTTGTCCAATGTGAAAGGTGGCTGATTTTATTTTCGTGTATCCACCAGCGCCATCTGTAGATGAACAAATTAGTGAACTAGCGACAGATTTCTACTATCCTCCGTAAAAGTTTCCAAGCCTTGCTGTTTCATTCGTTATGACGTAACAATTGACAGTACCTTCTGAGTCTCGGTCGGAAAAGGAACAATACAGCAACGTGCCAACATTAAGTTATGTTTTAAGTTGGGTAAAAGTGCCACTGAAACTTTTAAATTATTTTAACTGTTTAGCTGATCATCCCCCGTATTTGCCTGATTTGGCTTCATGCAACTTCTGGCTATTCTCGAGACTGAAATTGGTAATGAAAGGAAAGCGCATTGTCACGATTTCAGATACTCAGAAGGCTTCGACCGCGATTTTAGAGGCAATTCCGAAGAATCAGTGTCAGGAGGGCTTTATGAAATATTAAAACCGCTTCTAGTATTGTATTAACTCACAGGGAGTATATTTTGAATAAAAGGTAATGTAAACCAAAAACAAACAATATCTTGTATTTTATTTCCTATCAGTCACCTTTCGCATTGGACAAATGGTGCATGTTTAAAAGCTTCGATAACATGGTTGAAAAGCATTGCTAAGGGTGCTAGGTTGACGGGGATATCCAATTGCCGTAGCCTTGCACATGGCATAAAAGAGTGGATATGTATTAAAAGAGGAGGCTTTGACCCTCTAGGGGGATGTAAGTCAATGGTGATGAAGAATTTACAAAGTAACTTTGAAAAAATATATTTATCTGTAAAGAAGCGTGCTACTTAGGCAATTATGTTGGGAAATATTTTCTTTTTGTTCCTGACAACTATTGAAGGTACAGAAATACTGATTTATTTAGACTTGCATAAGTAGAACTATCTCTTCAAGTATTCTTGGTTTGTTACGCGAGCTATCTCTTATAAATATGGTCTCGGGTATTGACACATTCTACATTTTATTAAATATGTTTTAAGCTTTTTTAGTAATAACAATAAGTTGTTTTGGGCTTACAATAAGTTTTGATTTCTTTTTACTGTATATACTCATACAGTGTGTCTAAAAACTAAAGAAAATATTTTTGGAACAAGTCAATACAATTTTAAAAGATATATATAATGTGTAAAAGACATTGTGCGAGATGTATGAGAAAGTGTATGAATGTTAAAGAGGTGATATATGAGTGGTGAGATAGAAAAGTCTGGCGCATTCTCTTCGTTGCCTATCCCAACAGGGAAAAGGCGTAATTGTGTGTATGTATAAATAAGCGTATTTGTATTTTTTGAATGAAAAATGTCATATCATCATTTAAATAAATGAGTCAACATATATGTATATGCACAATGACGACAAACCAATTTCATTAACTTTTTATTTATAAAAGCTACATTTACAATTTTGTATAAGATATATCTAAGCCAAATTAACAAGAAATTTATGAGATATAAATTTAAGTGCATAATACTTGAAGTTAAAATTTATAGGTTCAAATTAAGAGTTTAATCCATTTCTGGTATTAAACTAGAAATCTTCAATAATGTTCAACTTGAGTGAAACAAATCTCAGAACTGAGTATTATTATCTCACTAGCAGAACGATTCATACTAACTTGAAACAACTAAACTCACTTATTTACGTAGTAGCAGTATGAAAGAAGGAATAATGTGATCATCTTTTTTTTGAACCATGGTTTCGAAAAAAAGATTGTTGAATTGATTTAGTCATTTCTTTATGTGCAAAATATTCGCCATTTTATTTTATAACTCACAATAAAACCAAAAAGTTGCAGTTTTCAAATAATATTTGAAAAATAAAAATGTTCTTTGACATTATTATAATCAAACAAAAAAAAAATTTTTTACGTAACTAATATAACTCCCATTTTTATTTATATTTTTTTATTTATATCACCTGGTGTGTTTATTGCCATGTGGCAATCTCTTCCAACCAATCAGAAAGATGTTTTAATGGGCCCTAAGTGAAAACTTGAGTGGAATTCCATTTAAAAAAATCTGGATTCCAGCGGGGATCGAACCCGCAACCTCCGGATCCACAATTGTTACACATGGATGTAAGTACAAGCTATTTGTTTTTTATTTGATGATGATAAGTGTCCCCGGTAGTTGGGGCAATCTCTAAAACGGTTGGTTAATAAAATAAAACATCAGTGGAAATAAACCCTTTCCGTATTCAGGTTGTAAAATATAGCTTTAGAGCCTTGTTATACAGACACATCAGCGAGCTTGGTTTACTTCAAATGTGGATACAAAACTGATGGATACTGTGACAGTTTGCGAGCTTTTCAGGAAAATACTTGAGCAATAGAGCTTTCAGAAGTAAATTAAATTGACAAAAAGGGATCCAAATACATTAATATTTGTTTTTTTTGCTGCTCACCCATTCAGTGTTTTTCATTGAATAAACAAATGAAATAAATAAGAAATTTTAACACTTATAAAAAGACATAAATTTATTATTTTCAGTTTTATACGAAATAATTAAAATTAGATATTAAACGTGCATACATAAATATCATGACGCTATGTTCCTTGAGGGGTAGGCGGAGAGAAAAGATCTCCAAACTTATTATCCAAGCACACAATTATTGCCTCTTCGATATTCATACAACTCGTCATACACAATCTTCTAATATTCATGCTTCGTTTATCTTCTTTCAAAATCTATTATATTTGGTACAGCCACATTTGCTTAGGTCTATCTCTTCCATAGACACCTTGCATTTCTGAGTTATATATTCGCTTAGTCATTCTTTCATAATTTATTCACTCCACATGGCCAAACCGTCTTAAAACTCCTTTCTACATATGACTTGAATATCGATGCATTAATTTCTCATGTTTTCATTCCGCCTTCTGTCAAATATTGACACCTTCCAAAATTTCCTTAGCGCATATGAGAGATGTCTAGCAAAAGGTTCGAAATGTAGCAAAATCAAAGGTTATGGTTTTCGAAAGAAGTGTGGTAGAAAGTGTGTGAAAGATGGGTTGACTCAGAAAAACTGGAGCAAGGTTATGAGTTCTGTTTTCTGGGTAGTATGGTTCCGTGTGATAGACGGGTTGAAAGGGACATTGGAAGACGAAAAACGACAGGGAACAAGGTAAATGAATCACTTAATGAAATATACAACAGTGGCAAAAATAACAGTATGTAATAGTGCATTGGTGCCCACCTTGTTGTATGGAGAGAAATTTGGACTTGGCAGATGAATGATAAGAGTACGATTAATGTTGTGGAGATATTAATGTACATTAAAGGATAAGTAAATTAAAATATAAGTGTAACTTACATTAACATAAGAAAACAATAATTTATAGTATTACATTCAAATTTTACAGTGCCCGGCGGTAAGTAATACTCATCGGGCTAAGAAAGAGACTATCGGCCATAATCGGCTAACTTCGGCTTTGTAGAGCGTCATCTCTGTCATTCATACACGTGTTCCGTTGCGTACCGGACTGTAGAGACGGCGCTCTACAAAGCCATGTGCATTACTTACCGCCCGATACTTGTATCATGTTTTATCAAACAAAAAATATGGTTATAAATATGAATTCTTGAAATATTATCAATAGTTAAAACATTAACACTGTGGACGATAAATGACGTTGTAATTTGTTTTATCAAACAGCGTTTATACCACTGTATGTAACGGTATAATCCTACCGGTTTTAAGGATTTCACCTCATTATCAAGAGAGCAAAAACCAGTAAAGTTTGTGCTATCCTGATGAGGTGAAATAAAAAAAAAACTACCTTGAAATCGGTATGGTTATACCATAACATAAAGTATTCTAGAATAAACAGTGTTTGATAAAACAAATTGCAAATTCTTCAAGTGTTTGCACCTCGTTTCATTTTTTTTTTGTTTGTTTTTATTTTCTTTCTGAATTATATTGTTTTACATGATCGATTCAATTCAATCTGAGAGACAAATTGACAGCACATCATTCTCCATATCTGGCATGGTTCAACCTTCAGACTATCTTTAAAATCCGATTTATTCCAGTTTTATTTTATGTGTGTTCGAATGTAACATTGTATTATTCAATTTCGATACACGATAACTTTCGAGACCGTATCATGAAGAGGTTCGGTAAATAAATTTGCTGTTCAAACTTAGATTACATTATTTGGTCAGTGGCTGTGAACCTTTTGAGAGGAAAAATTATTTATAGTCAAAGCATTAACACTGTAGAGGTAAAAAATATTGTAATTTGTTTAGTCAAACCCTGTTTGTTCTACTTTTTATAACGGTTTAAGCCAACTGGTTTCATCCCCTCGTAATCTGGGGAACACAAACAAGACTGAATTATGTTCGAATTGTTACCGACGTACATACACACGTATTCTCTCCATTAATTTATTGTCATATATCAGAATTAATTGTCCTGAACTCATTTAATATTGCAAACTACAGTAGTTCTCATATCATCATCATCATCATCATTGTCAACCAGGGTCAACACACTGCTGGATGGAGGTCTCCCCAAGTTGACTCCAAATAGTTCGGTTTTTTGATCGTTGATGCCATGTGATGCTGCCATGCTTCCTGATTTCATCTATCCAGCGTACCTTCGGTCTTCTTCTGGGCCTTTTTATGCCTCATGGGTACCATTGGATTATTTCGGATGTCCATCGGGAGTCTGACCTTCTGGCTACGTGTCCGGCCCATTGCCACTTCATTCTTTTGCACACTTTTATAACGTCTTCTACTTTTGTTATATTGCGAATCCAGGTGTTTCGTTTACGGTATCTTTTAGTACATCCCAACATGCATCTCTCCATGCCCTTTTGTGCGGTCTGGAGCTTTTATGTGTTCTTTACTGTGAGCGTCCATGTCTCGCAGCCATACGTAAGTACTGGAAGAATGCACTTGGTGTAAACCCTTCGCTTCAAGGATATTGGGAGATTACTTTTGAAGATGTTGTTCAAACGTCCAAATGAGCTCCACGCTAGTTTTGTCCTTCGTGCTATTTCCTCCGATATGCCACCTACAAAGGAAATATAGTAAGTTGGCCCAGATACACATATTCCTGGACAAGTTCTAGCGGCTTTCCATCTACGTTTATTGGTTTTGGGGTAGCAAAGCCGTTCATCATATATTTGGTTTTTGAGATATTCATTTTTAAACCAACTCCTTTGCTGACCTCTGCCCATTCTTGCAGTTGGTGCTGAAGATCATTCGGGTTTTGTGAGAATATAACGATATCGTTTGCAAATCTCAAATGGCTCAGGTATTTTCCACCAATCACCAGGCCTTTATTTCCCATTCTAGTTTTTTAAATATGTATTCAAGTGTAGCTGTGAATAATTTTGGGGAAATAGTGTCTCCTTGACGAACTCCTTTACCGATTCGGAAGGTTTCCGAGGATTTGTGGAAATGTATTTTTGCTGTTGCTCTCATATACGAGTACCTATATATTATCATACTGTCTTATTTCCTTCAAAGTCACCCTCTTTAAATGATGGAATGCCTAAATAACTAAAAATATTAATATGACATAGTATAACAAAGCCACTTTTTTATAACTTTTTTTTATACTCTTGAATTAAACTCACTTATTTTGATGTTTTTTGTAACATTTAAGAGCGTATTTTGTTTTTTTTTTTTAATATTTCTACATAGTTAAGGAATTTCTTCACATTTTTGAAATTTTTGTTTTTTATTTGTACTTTCTAGCGATAATTTCAAACCACAATTTTTTGTTGACAAAATTATAATTTTTCTACATTCAAATCATTATTAAAGTTGTTGATCGAAAGCACGATATATTTTTGATAAAATTGGAATCAATGAATCATAAAAATGTGTCTTTTTTAGCTGTTTTTGTAACAAAATATGAAGATAATAATCCAAAACTATTAAATTTCCATTTTAATAATTTTATTCTCTATTCGCGCATCTGTATTATCTTTTTTTTTAACATTTTTTTAATTCATATTTTCAAATTTAACATTGTAATAAGTATAATTTTTTTTTCCACACTTCTTCCACATTAATTTAATATTCTTTTTATTTCATAGTTTGAACTTCTAATATTAATTTTTTTGAACCTGGCGAGTTTATTGCCATGTGGCAATCTCTTCCAACCAACCAGAAATATGTTTTTATAGGCCCTAAGTGTTAACTAGACTGGACTCCTATTTAAAAAAATCTGGGTTCCAGCGAGGATCGAACCCCCCCCAACCTCCGGATCGGCAGACGAGTGTCTTACCACCAGGCCACGGAGGTCGTATATTTCGTTCAAATTTATTAAGATATCATTTATCTTAATGAACAATTATTTTATCGGTTTTTGACGCAATAACTACAAAACTTGCGTTTTATTAAAAAAAAAAAAGTACACTTTTGATCCCAAAAGAATACCCAGTTGAAAAATTTGCGCACAAATATTGAACAGAGGTGTGCTAACCACAAATAGAAAATTCACGGATATTTTTTTTATCAGAGCTTTTAAATCATAATTACGAGACAGCCTTAAATGGGATTTATTATTTGAAAGAACTCGATAAATAAACTTTCCGGATCAATTCGTAAAAAATATTTACAATATATACCATACTATTACATTGAATCTATCTTGGCGATACATTATTCTATATATCTAGCGATGAGCTTCGTAACCTAGTTAGTAAGACATTTGATTTTTGTCTAAGGATCTCGGGTTCGATTTTCTATGGTATTCAAAAAAATAATTAAAAAAACTTTAGTTTGGTAACAAAGTTTGTCTAGGAATAATACTCGCACGCGTTATGCCATGTTTACACGAGCTTAGTACTTATAGTTTGTACTAAGCTGCTTAGTGCCAAGTGAGAAGAAATCGTTTACACGTTGGTGCTAGGAAGAGGTATTAGTAGCATGACATTCTTCCGGAATGGACCACGCCACTGCCGCCTTGCTTTGAGAAATGTGTTCAAATACCAATAAAAGTACGAACACGTGCGTTCACTTGCCGTTTCAATTTGTCACTAAACACTTGCCGCGGCTGTTTAGACGACTCTGCAAGCGACAAGTGCTTAGTTGAATTGTGGTAGGGGTAGCTGCTTGTCGCTTAGTAAATAAGTCAGCCTCTTATTCACTTGCACTTGCCAGATTTACTAATGCTTAGTACTAATATGCTTGTTTACACATAGATACAAGTGCGACTAAGAAGCACTAATTACAAGTAGGTACTAAGCTCGTTTAAACATGACATTAGACGTGTAGTGTGTTTAACCTTTCCTTCCCTGCGTTGGGTATCTTCTACACTTTGCTTCTAATAACTATCAATATCTCTATAAATATAATAAATACAAGGTTAAGATTTAAGGTATTCCTCCATAATATATTTACGCATTGATTTAAAAAATAATATTAATAATAATCAGAATTTATCGACTACATCGAGGTGTTTTGTAAAGGTCGAAAACAAATTCGCATTTAAACGCTGCGAGTGCCTCGTCTTGACAATAGGTGAATAGTATGCGGGAAGCGCGACACTATATTCGCATCGCACTCTTGCATACTAGACTGAATTGCGAGGAGCTGAATTGTCTCAACGTCGCAAGCAAAGGCGTAAGCGCCGGGGTATGCGACTGACGTTCCGCGCCACTAATAGCTTCTAGGCTTGCAAATAGGTTAGACGTACGCCCGTTCCGTGAGCGTTTTTTAATGTTTTCAGATGGTTTTTTAATGTTTTCAGAAAATAAATCTCAATTATTATAATTTTTAACTTCAATTATAATTAATTAAGGGGATTATCTATGAATGTTCTTATTTTTCCGATTTAAAATCGCTAATTTTTTATTGCGTACTCACTACCCAACACCGGAGCACGCGTATAATTTTTATCACCGTAAGGGAAGGGTTAAAAACGTGCGATTGTGAACCGCTAGTTTTGTATTCTAGCCCAAAGGTTCGAAAAATGGGGGCAAAAACAATACTATATTTCCTCGAGGTATATACTTTTATGTATCTGAATCACTTATTTGGATGACGTCAAAGTATACCTTAAGAATGAATAACATAATACATAAAGGCTTTTTTTTATGCCCGATATAAAATGAGGGATGCCCGATATAAAGTGAGGGATGCCCGATATAAAATTAAGAAAATATATTTATGATTATACTCGTAGATACATACCATCACACCGTTTCTCTATTTGTAAAGTAGAGAAATAAATGCACTAGACTTTTCTATTTCAACACGAATATTTCGCTTCCTCCACATCCATACGCCTTCTCATTAAACTCCTAAGAATTTTCTGACTTTTTGAATTTCCTCTTTTCACAATTTCAT
Source organism: Odontocerum albicorne (assembly GCA_949825065.1). Lineage (NCBI taxonomy): Eukaryota > Metazoa > Arthropoda > Insecta > Trichoptera > Odontoceridae > Odontocerum > Odontocerum albicorne. The sequence goes on along the minus strand of OX463844.1, from coordinate 47,633,086 downwards.
CTAGTTGATCCGACCTTACTTTCCTTGGTCTTCCTCTAACACGTTTTTTAGTTACATTTGCATCCTGTATGGTGTTAGTCATTTTTCATTAATTCTTTCTACGTGTCCTAACTACCTCAGTGCTGTTTTTTATTTTACTTAATACATCATCACTATATTGGAATTCACCACAAATCACTTCATACCGTATTCTGTCACATATTGTCACCTCGTGTATTTTTCTCAGTGCACGCATTTCTACTGCCTTTATTCGGCTCCTTTCAGTTTTTTCCACGTCCACGTTTGACTTCCGTATATCAAAGTACTCGTAAGTACAAGAATACTGTTGTGGTCATCTTTAAGATTAGAAAGAAAATAAAAAAGGATATCCTAAAATTAAGTACCAGTTATCTAAAATTATTTTAAAGTAAAATATTAATTATGAATATGTATTATTTTACTCGAAGGCGGCGCATTCCATTTGGGCAAACAAGCGGTTCTGCCCATATCGGCGATATACAGTGCCTTTGCGTGTCAACCCGCAATAGAACCTCACAGTGTGAAGGCTTCGCTTAAGCCTTCAGGGGTAGTAATATCAGTAGAGAGGAGAATGGAACGTTCCCACACCTCTCGGTGGGGAAGAAACGAAGGAATAAATAGATAATGGAGGTCGCTCTCGTTCTTGAGCCTCGTAACGAATGCCTTATCGAAGAGTAATTATAATTGAATGGCTGATAAGGAACATTGGGAATTTAGAAAGCCTTCTTTTGAATTGCCTATTTGCTGAAGTGCTTTTTAAACAGTTATACATACTTTATTGTGATATCTCAAAAGGCTTTTTGTGATTATACTTGGTGTTTTTAGACAGGTAATAATTTCGTCAATAATTCTCAGTTTTCTTTAGGGTCTTTTTGTTTGAAATATTGTCGGATCAGGGGAATAAAATTTCAAAAGGAGAAAATGTAAAAACTCTTGAAATGGAAAAAAAGAGATGAGATGGGTGTTTATAGAGAAGGCGAAGAATAAGTTGAAAGCAAAAATAGCTGTTACATTACTATTTTGAAAACTTTTTCTCAATTTGATGTAGCTATTTGTAGTTCATTGTTTTACCAGTCATGTCCAAATGTTTCCAGCCTGAACAATTAAAAGTGTGTATGGATGTATTATTTATACTTTCATTGTACACAGTACAATCAAACATGTTTATAGTCATTTCGTTATCTATTTCAACCACCCAAAAATATTAAAAAGTACCTTAAAAGAAGAAGAAAATTGATACTGTTTTTTTAACATAACTGATGGGAATCGAACACGCAACCCCTGGGTTGGGAGATCTTATCAACTAGGATATGGAAGTCATCAACAACTATGTGTATCTCAAAGTTAAAACACTTTTTGTTAATAAAATATGGAGGGTCAAGTTCTTTTTTTTTTAAGTTTAAATACAACTTTTTTTTTAATAATAAATATGAAGTTATCATAAGGTCTTCTTTTAGTTAAATATTAAAAATCAATTTTTATTTTTCAAAGTTTCAAAATGTACTTTTAAAGGGATTAAATTTTGTTATTCAATTTTGATTACTAATGGATTCAAGGTTCATAAGAATTGAATAAAAGCTTTTTATCTAAATCTTAGCTCTCATTTTTTATATTTGTTCCTTGTTTTGTGTTAATGAAGACTTATTGTCATAATGTAATTTTATCCGACCAACTTGATAGCACTGCGATTAAAATATATAAGATGAAATGAGAATCATAATTGTAAAATAGCTTTTTGTACTGAGTCACTACACAAAAAGATATAAAGTGGTGTTTAAGTGAAGTTTTTAATTTTATTTGAACCATTTTCACGAAAGGGTTGTTTTAACTCAGCTTGATTATAATTTGTGTGCCTTTCAAGTATTTTTATTACACTCCAAGTCATTTATCTTATATTGTGACATCGGACCTTCACTACTTCGTGGTTCCGGTCCTTTTCACAGTTCGGTTTGATGCTGCTGAAGAAGGCATTTTGGAAAGTTATTTCGTCATCACGACTCGCTTTCTAAGAATACAAGTTTATTTTTTCTGCCGTGAACCCCGTTAGGTGTTGATATTTTTTCGAGCCTCATAACAGAGAAAGTGAGGGAGAGATCGAACTGCCAATTATAACAAATGATGATTGCAAATCAGTGTTGAGAAATCGTTATGAAAAATAATGCGACGAATGTAGTGAGGAAATATATTAAGAGGTAAATATTTAATTTTAATTAAATGTTTATTAATCACAAAACAAAGTTTATAATTTACAACGTTTTAATGAAAGGTACTCGTATATCGTAGAGTATAAACAAAAAATATGCAAAAAAACTTTGATGTAATGGTCTCGTGGCTTTATTCTACAAGATTCCTTCTTGGTATGTTTACACTTAGCCGCAGATATCCAAATCTTCAATATTTTTAATAATGTTTTTAAGGGATTATTTTTTATTCTACTCTAGAAATTTGAAAAAAAAATGAAAAACTCAATGTTTAGATCTTTGAGAATATGGTATGTTCTCAAAAGGAAATTTTTAAATTCTTAATAGTTACGAAGTTATAGCTATAGATGAACAATTACGGCAGTAATTACGTCGGAATAACTCAGAAAATAATATCAAAACTTTAAACGCGTTTTTCTCGAAACTACTTTTTTCAACCTAATCAACATACAATCTCAAGTTTTATGCAACCGATTGCATTCAAATTTGATACAAAACGTTAGTAAATATTTTTATATCGTCCCTACATTGGAAGTTTGAAACTAGATTTTTTACAATTTTTAAAAAACCTCAAAATTTGGAAAAAGGGTAAATAATTTACACAGGCATAAATCAGTCGCCATTTTACAATTATTTGGTACCAACTATAATGACATTATTTTTTATTAAGAAACTGTGTATGATTTTTATTTAAAATATATCAAAACGTTGCAATTATGTCAACCAGCTTACCCTCCCTTTGTTACGACAATATAACTGTTGATCTTTCAATTTAAAAAAAATATCTGGATTTTTCAATTTAAAAAAAAAAAAAATTTTTTGTACATTCTCAAACCATCAATAAACTTTAAGAAAATGTAGGTTAAATTTTTTTTTTGTTTTTTTTTATTACGTATGAAAAAACGCCCGAAATTCACGCCTCTAGAGTAGAACACCCCCTTAAGTAATCATTTTGAGCTTTCTTAATAATTGAAGTTAGTTGGTTCAGCTAAACTATAATAATATTTATTGTTTACAACTTTTTATATTCTTGCTGCTGTATACAGTGTACCTGAAGGCTTTGTATGTATTTTTTTACTTTTAACTGTATCTAATTTCTCTAAAGCTTTGTATTTACAATAATTGGATTTAACCTGTGTACACGTATGTCAGCTTTAAAATAAATAAATTACTTAATCACAAATTTCACACATTTTTTATGAATTCTGTACTGTACTCAGATAACAGACTCACACTTAACATTCGTTTCCTTACACATACTTAATATCCAAATTATCACATACTCAATTCCAAATTATCACAAACTAAATTCCAAATTATCGCATACTCAATTCCAAATTATCGCATACTCAATTCCAAATTATCACAAACTCAATTCCAAATTATCGCATACTCAATTCCAAATTATCGCATACTCAATTCCAAATTATCGCATACTCAACTCCAACTGCATGACAACTTCACTCAACATTCATATCAAAATAATGTCCAACAATTCATCATCCCACGCTCTGCTATACATGACATTAAAATTCTTAAAAAAAAAAAATGCATGAAATCATAGCTTATATTCTAAATGAAATCTGAAATCATAGCTTATACTCTGAAATCATAGCTTATACTCGTATATGATAAATATGTATCAAACATGTTTTTCCCTGTTGGGATAGGCAGATATGATAGTGCACCAGACTTTCCTATCTTGACGCACATATTTCCCCTCTCACATTTATATACCTTGTATAACTCCTACTTATTTTTTTTTTTTCTTTCTTAGTATTATCTACTTGATCCCATCACATTTTTGTTGATCTCGTTCTAGCACGCCATCCTCTCACTTTTTATTAGTAGTCAATCACTCATTCGTTCCACTTACCCAAACCATCTAGAATGTTCTTCTTCACCTTGTTCAACACATCAGTCTTAAGTTTACATTCACCTCTAACCAGTTCATTTCATATTATGTCATACATTATCACTCCAAGTAAGTATTCTTCTCAGTATGCATAAAGAGGTGCATGGCCACGAGGCAACGCGCTGGTTTTCCATGCGGAAGGTTTTAGGTTCGGACTCCGCGTTGTGCTATTCCCCTCGAACGACACAGGCACTTTTTCCGCCTAGTGTTCGAGGGTATAAGGATACCTATGACTTCGGTCATATCTAAGCTTAAAAAAAAAGATAAGCATTTATTTGGCTCTTTTCAGTATTTATCTATTGTACGTCCATGTTTCAATCCCTTACATCAAAGTTGGAGCATAAATCTTTCTGTTTCAATATAAATGTCTGGCTTAAGAAATTTTCATAACTAAACGTTCATTGTCAGAAAAGCATTTCAAATAGTTCACGAAAAAAGGACAATGGTGCAAAAAATATATACGATTCTTTGTTGAATGTTCAGCGTAGGGTCATTGTGCGTATAAAAAGTTTGCTTTTTTTTTAGTGCCAACAGAAAACTGTCTGTTCCTTATTTTTCTTGTAAGCTTGAATAAAACACATTTTTCTACAACAATACAAAATAAACGCTATAGTAACAAAGCGAGATAAAAAAAGGTAATACAAATGACCACACAGGGTCGGGTCTCCCTCATAGGTGACACATGCGGCGGCACGCAAATGCAAATTTTAAGGTAGTCACAGTTAATTTATATTTCGGAATGATGATAAGATTATGTGTTTATCTGCCAGTAAAGTTCAGGGATTTGTATTATTGTCTCTAAGATATTTGATAGTAACGCTGCTATGAGATCACTTTATAATACACTAGTTATAATACGCAGTAGATTAGAGTGCGGCTCAACCATTTGAAACCTGAGAGGAATCCAGGAGTGAAAGTTGAGTAAGGTTTATGTGAGACTTTCATTGCAAAGAGCATGGATTTTACCAAATATAATTAATCCCACAATTTTTAAAGGTATGATTAGATACTTCTCCTTAAGCGATATAATATACGAGTATTTACGCGCATATTTATACGCATAAAAATACCAAACTTTTGGTGATTCACTGATTTTCTTTAATGTACCTTATAATTATTTATGCCTCCGTAAATTAAGATAACTAGTTGCAACCCATGAAATATTCACGGAAGTAAAACAAATTCTACATTTATGAGAAATATATATTCATAAATGTAAAATTTGTTTATATATATCATTTATACATCATCCCCTTTTACACCGGTTTAAAAATTGTTAGCTAGGTATTTAAAATTCGTTCAGTTATCACGGACCCACCGAGATTCAAATTTCGAATTACTTTCGGAGAGAATCCCAGTATTCCTCTCTCGCTCTCCTGTATTCAAAATTCAATTCTCGTATTCTTCCTTTGACGACAACCATCATATGGGTTTTGGCCTATTTATACTATGATTTTCCTTACCGCACACGGAATGACTTCGTTGAATGAATTCTCTGATATCTACATCTTCTCGGTGAATACATTGATGATTGAAATATTTAACAAATATTGAGTCACTTTACATGGAGACATGAGTAATATTGTTTACATAGTAAATATGCTAAATTACTTTGATGTTTATGTTATTGCGTTAAGCAGTAAAATCATATAAAATGAAGAAAAAAATGATGATCTAATTTTTTCCTCAGCCTAGTGGATCAATCATCAAGAGAGCCTTGGTTAATGACTTCTTGTATAATTTTTCTTCTCTTGTCAGATTTCTCTCTCAAAATCAGTTTTTCAAGTTCCTCATTCATGATACAACGTTAGAAATAGTCTGATGTATATTCTCCAGTCCTCCCAAAAATTAATACATTCAACCGTCCTCAACAATGAAATCAACAGTCTATTAACAACTAAATTATGCCACAAAGAAAGTATTTAGATTCTTCTCAAATGTAGTTCCACTATTAGATGATTCTATCAAACAGTTCAAGTAACACAAAACTCTGTCAGAAAACATTAATTTGTAAGTCTTATGTTGCTCGATAATAATTTAATAGTTATAAGAAAATGACAATTTATACAGCGTGGTTTAGAAAGCACTTGGGATTTGATCCCACTGTTAATACGAAAAAAAAACAATCAAGTGTAAGAATATTAAAGTAGTGACGGCAGACATTAGATTAAGAACTTTCCAATTTAAATATACGTCTGAAAAATATATTCGTTAAGAAAGCTAAAGAAAATTTACCAAGATAAAACAAACTACTAAGAACATTTGTAGTTATCCAATATGTGATAGTAACACATTCAGCTTTAGGTGGAGTGTATGGGTGCGTGTAATATTAATGTATATTCATAAATTTTAAAAAAATTTATCATCGTTGGTATGATTTGAATGCTCTGACCAGAAGTTCAACAAAGCCATTGTGGCGGTCGTCGCGGAATATTGTCGCATACATACGGTCAATGACCGATGAAACGACCTTCGGATTCCTCGATAAATTATAGTAAACAGTCCGAATGTCACATGCCGGCCATTGACGCCGGCCGAGCGACCGCACCACACGCCAGAGAGAGAAAACGCACCACGGCTATCTCACCAGTTCCGTATTTAGATGAATACCTACATACGACAATAACCGTTTCTGCATTCACAGAAGCGAGACGTAAGCATATCGCGAGCGCACTCTCGCGCACATTCCAAAAAGATATAAATACCTACGTTACTATAAAAATAAACACTCTCTCTTTCCGCATTGCGATCTAACGTGTTTTATTATTTATCAACAAACCATCATCATCTCTTCCCATAAGAACCAATCTGCTAGAAATGTACTCAAGCGCCATTCCCAAGTGGCATTTAATGACCTTTAGGCCCAATTTTAAACAATTCTCCGTTCGTATTTCAACCAGTTGAATTAATTCAGAAGTGATGACCGAATGTCTATCGTTATTCACTCTGAAAACTGACGTAAAAAAATATTTAAAATTATTTAAGTGGTCGGTTTGATTGGACTCTCGAGTAAATAAAGGCAAAACACAGTAATTTCGTTGACCTAGGTCTTGATGTTAATAAAATAACCTTTGGTTTAACGCTTTTGACAATAATTTATGTTACTATGTTCTGGTCGGTTAAAAAAGATATACTTACGATCTGTACAGAAAAGTCACTAATACACAAACGGATAAATAATATTTAACCTTCAATTAATATCTCATACTTTTCATTCCCTTTTCATGATTGGCTTTCCAGATTATGTTTTTTTGTATAAACACATTTTTTATATATATCTGGTGGGTTTATTGCAATGTAGCAATTTCTTACAACCAACTATAAAGATATTTAAAAAATCATACAATAAAAAAACCATACATAATCTTTTTCGGTTACTACAAGAATTGAATCTACAAACTCCAGATTGATACACCAAGAGGCCACGGATCAACATGATTTTATTAAAAAAATACGTTCAATGTAAAACAATAATTCATATTCTTCATTATTTTCACTCAATTTGATTGGCTGAGCGTAGAGCAAATTCTTGCACTTCAGCACATTATTTTTTCTATAAGATTAAGTTGTTCTGACTGTATATTTAGATAGGTCCTAAAATTTTTTTTGTTTGTATTTGTTTTATTTTATACTTCCTTTTAATAAATTTAAACTTAAAGCAAGCAAATTTAATTGAACAGTATACGTGTTAAAATTAATTAACTATCACTTATACAATAAGTTAAAATGAATACCCTACTCATTACTGGTTATATCCTAGCGAGTTGGGGCTTGTTTTATTCTATAATACAGATTAAAATAGCGTTAACATGTCCATTTTATCCACGCATTCATTTCGCCTTCTTTCATACATTGAGACGTCATAAATTGTCTTTATTGCTTGCATCTCCATATTATTAATCTTACTTTGATTCTTATTTCAATTCCATACGCCAAGATAGGCCCCAACACTACATTATTTATTTCTATTTTTGCTACTTTTAATTTTGCACGGGTCTTGAATATAAAATTAAGTACTCCGGTAACCTTGTTCTCTGTTGCTACCCTTCTTCCAATACCCCTTTCAACTCGGTCATTCAGTTGTTATATTGTTCAAGTAACTGAACTCATAAATCTTCTCCAGCTTTCCTGAGGTAACCCATAACGTCGCAAACATTGACCAGTCTTTCTGATTTAACGCATCCATCGCCCCCATTTTTTCCTTCACTTCTTTCTTCCATAACCATCATCTTTTATTTCACTACATCCATCTTCAAACCTTCTACTTGACATTTCTGATATAACTCACTTATCATATCCCTTACATAGCCTTCATTTTCAGCAAGCATAACCATGTCATTTGCGTACAGAAGTCTACTTAACATACATTTCCTTTGCTCATTCTTAAACAACTCCCATCAACTTTTAAAAGGATGACCTCAATTAAACAATAAATATAAATATTAATTTTAATTATAACACGATCTCTAAAGTCGGTCCTGCATACCTGAGTAAAAAAAACAACAAATGGGCTCACCTGTCATTTCCCAGCTGAAGACGAGGAGAAAAACTCCCAGGGCGAGTTTTCCCGCGTAAAAGCAGGCCGCCATTGCTCTACTTGTCAATGGCTCTCGTGATGGTTTTCTATGGCCATTTACTTATCCATCTTGTGGCGCGCAGCTGCCATAGCTGACCCTTACCTAAGCCTGTTTTTAGCACCACGTCACCACTTCACTGATCAAACACTCGATGGTCCTAATGGCTGGATTACGAGGCCATTTTTAATTTTGTGACAATATACCTTTTTTTAAAATCGTTTTATAAACTGAAACAAAATATTCTACATTTAAACTGAAAATAAGGATGAAGGGGATGTTATGTATTCGAAATTAGTTTATTAATAAATCTAGTTATTATTGTTTATATATTTAAAGGAATTTATGATTCTTTATGATTTACTTTATTTTATTCACACTTTATTAATGTTTCACAAACACATTTTTTTTCATCATTTTTATCTTTATGTAAACACAATTCAAAACCATTCTAAAATAACTTGTTTGGAGTGTATTTTAGTAATTTTATTTGTTTTAATTAAGATTCTTTTTTATATGAGAAATGAATATTTTATATTTAAAACATATATTTTTGAAGTAATTTAAACAAAACACCATTTAAAATTTCGCCATACGAATATATTTTTTAAATACAGAAGTTCATCGTTATTTTGCAATTTATTTTAATTGTTCAGAATTTTTATTATTTATTTTGTCTGTTTGGTAGGTATGAATGTATGTCTATGAACCATATATTGTGTGTTTATGACTTTGAATGTATGTATGAATATTTTCAGGTATTTGGTTTGCACCACACATATGTATGCGTATATGTTTTGCAAGTATGCATATATGTTGTAATTTATTTTTATCAAACACTGTTTATTCCACTTTTTTGTGACGATATAACCCTACCGGTTTCAAGGCTTTCACCTCATCTTCAAGAGAGCACAAACAAGATTTGTTTGTGCTCCCCTGAAGATGAAATGAAAGCCTTGAAACCGGTAGGGTTATACCGTCACAAAAAAGTGGAATAAACAGTGTTTGATAAAAATAAATTACAATGTCTTTAAACCTCCACAACGTTAATGTTTGAACTATAAACAACATATGCATATATGGGTGTCTATGTGTAATGTGTATTCATGTCAATTAATGTATGTGTGTGTGAATATATTCAGACATTTGGTTTGCACCATGCATACGTATGCATATATGTTTTGCAGGTATGAATGGATTTTTATGTATTATATGTGTTCATGTCGATTGACATATGTTATGTGTAACATATTATATATGAAAATATTCAGGCATTTAGTTCGGAAACAGTATGTTAAATGTATTGTTAAAAAGTATATTAATATGCCCTGGATGTTATTTGAATACTTTTTCTGTGTGTGTGTTTTTTTGTCATAATGGGAATCAATTTTTTTCGACTGGAGTAGTACCTGAAAGGGGAGCGGAGTTAAAACAAGATAAGCGCATAGCTAGATAGAATCTGCTTTTTTTCTTATAAGAATCATGTAGACAAAATAAATGCGCTTATAATTATAATAAACGTAGATATTTTTTACTCTAAAAATCAAACGTTACTTTCAAGTAACCATTGCATTGGCTGCTTTTATTTTTAAACCAAATTAACCGAAACATTTGAACGTTTTTCAAAAAAAAAATTATAATAACACTTATTTGCGAATAACAAGTTGGATATTACGTAACTTGTTCGGCTATAACGTAAAATAATAAAACAGACAAAGACTGAGCCTGACAGCAAAGGGCTTAATAAACCAAAATTATACTAACCCTTCCTTCCCTGTGATGTGTAACCAGTACACATTGCTTCTAAAAACTTTAATATCTTTATAAACATAATATATACTGGGTTCAGATTTTAGATATTAATCCGTAATACATTTACGCATTGAATGAAGAAATAATATTAAGAATGATTAGCACTTATCGGCCACATCTGATATATTTTGTGAAAATGACTTCAAATTTTATTAATTAAAGCGATTGGCTATGAGCATTCTTATTATTTTAATTCGCTCATTTTTACATGTTTATTGAATACACAGCACCGTAACGCGCGGATTTTTTTAGCACAGGAAGGGAAATGTTAAAAAAACTTTAATTCAAGTATAAACGAGTAACTAAGATAAGTAAAAATAAGTTTCACTTTGCCTATTTTAGATCTTGACGATGGAAATAAAAAAAAGCAAACATGTGGAATTTCACAAACATCTAACATACGAGTACATATATTCACGCCAATCCCCTTTTGAGGTAGGCAGAGACGAGAGAATATCAACACACATATATCGTCCATTCTACATCCATACACCTTCTCATACAACTTTTACTTATTCACTGACTTTTTAAGTTACAATCTATCAAAATATCATTCACTTAATCTAACAATAATTTTCTTTGTCTTTTTCTATCACGCCTTCCTCTCATATAAACACAATATGTATTTGTTGTGTTAGTCTTTCTTTAGTCATTCGTTCTACGTGCCCAAACTATCTCAGGTTTCCTCTTACATAACACATCAGCCATAAGTTTACGTTCATTTTTCATCACTTTATTCCGTATTCTGTCATACATTGTGTTCAACATCATCACATGTAATCTATTGGATTATGCGGAAAAAACAGATCCCCATGTTTTTCTTTACTGGTTTACAAATAATGCTTCTAATACGTCTATACAGCTTGTCTTACATACTCTCCTATAATTATATAATGTCAAGCTCTTCTTTCAGAATACGATTTATTTGGTTTTGTCACTTTTTTCTTGGTCTTCCAAAATGTTTTCTAGTCTCAAAGACATTTTCTTCGTAGATCCTTCATCATTCATTTCTTTAACATTTTAAAATTATTTCAGTTTTTTTTTATTTAGTTTTTTATTTTCTTTAAAACTAACTTATTCCTTTTTTCTTTATAACTCATCATTTCCCGTCTAATTAAACTACGATCGATCGTCACTGGGCACCGCGAGGATCCACTCACCATTGCTATGTCAATTCACTTGTTTTATTTTTAAGTGAGTGCGCCGTTGCTCACCAACAAACTCAATGGTCACACTACTGTACTAGATCCGCCGATACACCGAAGTGAGAAATTGGAGCACACCGGCATGTTGTTTTTTCCCTTTTTTGAAATAACAGATATGGCCTAAGTCAAATGACAGATATGGCCTAAGTCAAATGAATCCTTATATTCCTAAATAACAGATATGGCCTAAGTCAAATGACAGATATGGCCTAAGTCAAAAGAATCCTTATATCCCTAAATAACATATATGGCCTAAGTCAAATGACATATATGGCCTAAGTCAAATGAATCCTTATATCCCTACATAATACATATGGCCTAAGTCAAATCAATCCTTATATCCCTTAATAACAGATATGGCCTAAGTCAAAGAAATCCTTATATCCCTAAATAATATATATGGCCTAATTCAAATGACAGATATGGCCTTAGTCAAATGAATCCTTATATCCCTAAATAATAGATATGGCCTAAGTCAAATGACAGATATGGCCTAAGTCAAATGAATCCTTATATCCCTAAATAATAAATATGGCCTAATTCAAATGATAGATATGGCCTAAGTCAAATGAATCCTTATATCCCTAAATAACAGATATGGCCTAAGTAAAATGACAGATATAACCTAAGTCAAATGAATCCTTATATCCCCAAATAACAGATAAGGCCTAAATCAAATGACAAATATGGTCTAAGTCAAATGAATCCTTATATCCCTAAATGACAGATATGGTCTAAGTCAAATGACAGATATGGCCTAAGTCAAATGAATCCTTATATCCCTAAATAACAGATATGGCCTAAGTCAAATGACAGATATGGCCTAAGTCAAATGGCAGATATGGCCTAAGTCAAATGAATCCTTAAATCCCTAAATAACAGATATGGCCTAAGTCAAATGACAGATATGGCCTTAGTCATATGAAAGATATGGCCTAAGTCAAATGAATCCTTAAATCTCTAAATAACAGATATGGCCTAAGTCAAATGACAGATATGTATAAGTCAAATTACAGATATGGCCTAAGTCAAATGAATCGTTATATCCCTAAATAACATATATGGCCTAAGTCAAATGAATCCTTATATCCATAAATACTAGGCGTGAAAAAATGCCTGTGTCATTCGAGGGGTTCGAACCGACGACCTTCCGCATGGAAATCTAGTGCATTACCACGCGGCCACGCACCTCTAATTAACTACATATTGTGTACAATGCTCGCATTTCTATCACGTTTATTTTTCTTTTGAAGTGGAATTGAAGAAAGTAATATAAATACTTTTTTCTTGAAAATAATTAGGTACTACATCAATTCTATACTAGTTTCTAAATGAAAATACCTTAAACAACATTCCCGCCCACTCGGTATCTCAAATATCAGGAATCGTTGACTCCGATACCCATTTCAGGTAATACTTGTTACAAAATTAATTAATACTCGACAACCACATTTCTAGTATCAACACTGATCACGTATGTAATTTATGATTAAATTGAGAAGACCGATTATTGTTTGGATCGTATTAATGATTATGGTATTCATACCGACTTGAATTGATAATCGAAATCATACCATACTGCAGGTAAAGTTAGCTATAAATTAGAGGCAGGACCTTTTGAAAAGTTTCTTGGGTTTTTTAACCCTTTATATGGCAAGTTTTTATTTTTGAGATATTGAGTTTTTTTGTTGAATAAATCATTAGTAGGTGTATCAAATCAACTTTATTTCTTCGAAAATGTGTTTTAAAAAATTTTTTTTTTGGAAATGAGGCGGTCGCATATGAGAGCTGTCCCCATTTCAGGGGTCATGCCAGTGGTCGCAAAAGTGACCAATGAATGTTTAGGTAATAATATCTAAGTTAAGGTTGTATTAGGAAATAAAATTCTTATATGAGATATAATGAATGGTGATTTACTTATAATACCTATTTACATATTTGACAATAAATTGACCGGATGTTTAGATCGTTGCTACTGAACATGTAGCTAACTTAACGATGATCCGTCTTTAATAAGACCTCTGCCCGTCCACTACATTTGCCAATTTGACATTTGTGTTTCTTAAAAACGTTTCATAAAGAAAATGAATCCTTATAAGTATAACCATAAGGGTGGTCGCATATGCGACCGACTTCTGCTTATGCCCGTTAAAGGATTAAAAGATACATTTAGAATTGTCATATTTCTTAATTATTTGACTCTTGATATATGTCTGCATTGCTGATGTAAATGTTTTGTATGATAATATATAATAATTGTTATTTATTATTGAAATTCTGATTTATTGTAGTTATATTTGAAACCTTGTTTTACTTAAATCTGAAAAAATTTCAAGTTTGAATTTATTTAGTATCGCTTTTAACACGCCTGTTATCATAATATAAATAGGCCAAAATCTGTACGACGGTTGTCGCCGAAGAAAAATTACGAGAATTGAATTTTGAATACAAGAGAGCGAGAGAGGAATACTTGGATTCTCCCCGAAAGTAATTCGAAATTTGAATCTCGGTGGGTCCGTGATAACTGAACGAATTTTAAATACCTAGCTAACAATTTTTGAACCGGTGTAAAAGGGGACGATGTATAAATGACACATAAACAAATTTTACGTTTATGAATATATATTTTCATTAATGTAGAATTTGTTTTACTTCCGTGAATATTTCACGGGTTGCAACTAGTTTTACTTAAGTCTTAAACTGTATTTTACTTTGCCCTAAAACCTTATTGTTTGTTAATTCAGTTAATGTTGCTGTGAGCTACTATTTAGTATCTCAAAATTAAATAATTTATTTAATGAATCAACTATTGATTATTGTAGTTATAAAGACTCTTTCAAGTTGAGCGGTTTTTTTCAATTATTGGATAAAACACAGATTGCGTCGCGAATTTGCCTGGGTCTTGTGACATTTGAGAAGTGTAATGTACCATATGACATTTATAAAAATGGAGTCGTATACAATACAACAACGCGTTCAAATTGTTGAATTATTTTATGTATTGCAATCTCCGGAAACGGTGATGTTAATTGGCCACCAAGATCATGTGAGCTGACACCGTTGGACTATTTTCTCTGGGGTTACGTGAAAAGCCAGTTCTATAAAAATGACCCCCAATCAAATCCTGAGCTGAATTACGAAATTATTCGCGTTATTGGTGAGTTAGAACCGCAATTATGCCAAAATGTAATCGAAAATTTTGATAAAATAGTGGACATTTGGTGAATATCGCTTTTTTTTGTTTAAATATCATACATTATACTTCAATGACCAATAAAAAGTTTTTTGAAATCAAAGTAAATCGTGTGTTTTATTCAAGAATTAAAAAAACCGCTCAATTTGAAAGACTTTTATTTTACTTAACACTTAATTTGGTTTTGGCATTATCTTTTTGAATTTCATGACAATGCGCTGTGCCACAAAGTGGCAAACCCAGATTAGCTGAACCTCAAAACTAAGCGCGCCCCACCACCTCTCATAGCCTACATTATAGAGACGTTCTGGAGGCTTCTCCTGATAGACCGCACTGTGCTAACTTTCAGACGTTTTAACAAGTGCATTTTTAACTCATTAGTTTACTGCCAATAATACTACAAGATTTGATATACTCGTATTACATCTTATTAAGAAATCGATAATATTTTATCATCTGGCCAATTATTTTGTTTCATAGTTCTACAATATATTTGGGCATAGTATTTCATAACAATAAATACGTAGAGCAATCCAAAAAGCTCTAAAATTTTTCCGAAGGGAAAAGAATAATATTTTTTTTGATACCATCCTAATAAGAATATTATTGTTGATGATAATTAAAATAGTTCTGATAACAGATACTACATCTTGTTTTTTCACTTTCGTTAGTTAAATTAGGCATGCGCTTAAACAATCTATGTTAATCATGAAATTGAAATAATGTATTTCTATCTTTATCCTGAGGTACTGTTGAATGAATAATAGTGGCGAGTAAATATATTTTTTTTGACACGCAGCTGTCTGTCGATGGGTCGGGGTTGTATTGTGGTGTTTAATGTCGTATTGTTTGTAAGGAAATTAATTTAATATGTGTTTATAGGAGGAGTGAGTAGTTAACACTGTGGATAAGAACGTTTTATAACATAACATTTTATAACAAATCAGAAACGATATAAAAAAATCTGGAACCATTTATTACACGAGTTAATTGTGTTAAGTGTAATATTGGCTAATTTGCAACCACTTATTTATTGGTGTTATTTTATTTTATCAATATTTTAGAAGGGATAAAAGCGACATTGTTTATTTAAGAAATATCGTCATAATTTTTGCACAATTTTTTTTTATTTGATTAATTTTTATATTATAAACACTGTCTTTTATAGAATAAAAAAAGATTCTACACAACACTAGATTTTTGTGTTAATTGGATAGAAGGCATTGCAAAAAAAAGTAAAACCAAAAAAAATTACACACTGAAAAAATATACTATATACTATGCGTATCCAGAAAGTAAGTGTACTGAGGCTCTCACGACCGGATTGATTTTATTTTCGACATGTTGGCTACACTTCCGTGTAGCCTGACCCTTCCCCTCCGCAACGAGACCGGTTCGAGGTCAGTACGTTGAGAAGTGTCGACGCGACAACACGTTTCGTGAAAAATGTCAATCCGATCTCCTGCCTAGTGCGAAATACGCGGCGTCATCCGTTATCTCGTTTGGAAGGGAAAACCTCTTGTTGAGGTTTATAATGAGGTAAAAACAGCATATAGTGATAAAGCTATGAATCGTACGAGTGTGTACAAGTGGTGTCGCGAGTTTAAAAACGGTCACGTCACACCTCTTCACCCTCCGCCAAAAAGTTCAAAACCACAATTTCAGCCAAGAAAATCATGGCATCCGTGTTTTGGGACTGTCAAGGCATAATTTAATTGAATATATGCCTCAAGGGGAGACCATCAACTCTACAAGATACTGTGAGACCCTAAAAAAATTGCGGAGGGCGATTCAGAACAAGTTGAGAGGCATGCTGACAAAGGGAGTCTGCCTGCTGCACGAAAATGCCAGACCACACACGGCCGACGCCACGAAGGAACTGCTCGCCTCGTTTAAATGGGATGTCCTGAACCATCCCGCGCATTCCCCTGACCTAGCACCTTCAGATTACTATTTCTTTACCTCCCTGAAGCTGCACATGGGTGGAAAAAGGTTTTCAACCGACGAGGAGGTAAAGGAGGAGGTGGAGAAGTGGACGGAGGGGTTGGCGGGAAACTAATTCGAGGAAGGCATCAAAAAGTTGATACCCCGCTTCACCACCTGCATTGAGAGGAATGGCGACTATGTCGAAAAATAGCTTATATATGTACTACGGTAACCATGTAATTTTTTTGTTTAAATAAAAAAAATTGTAACCTACAAAAATTCAGTACACTTACTTTCTGGATATGCCTAGTATGTACGTTTATTTTAATTCACTTGATTTTCTCAATGTTCTGATTATTCTATTGTTGTTATCCACAAATATTCAAGGGTATTAAATTTTCAATTTAAAAATGTATAAACTTTGCTTAATACTATGTTCGTGATAAAAAAAACTAACATTTGAGCGTATCAAATTATAATTACAGGCATATTAAAATTTAATGAAGTACAAGGAAATCGTTAATCATTTTTAAGGAAGTATCTCATTATTCATAATGGGTGGCAAGAAACAATTGTAATGTTTTTTTTTAAATGCGCAACTTTTTCTGTAGAATATATCATTGGAAGTTATCACGAACTCTTTAATTCGAAGGATTATACGGCAGTAAAGACATTACTAGTGTTATTCTAATCATATTAAGGGTGTATGGCCGCGCGGTACCGCAATAGACTTCCGGTAAAATATTACCTCTTTGTTAAAATATTAACTCTCTGCAATCCCATCTTTTTATAGACAAAATTCCAACCGCATCATAATCTTTAAAGTTATATTTCAATCATAACTAGCATTTCTACATTATACTACTTCATTCGCATTAGGCATGCAACCTTACCTAACCTAACCTCACCTAACCTAACCTAACCTAACCTCACCTAACCTAACCTAACCTAACCTAACGACAGTCCTATGCATAATTTATTAAATTATTTGCGATTCGTGACATAAAAAGAAAATCTTTGTTGCAAAGAGCTAATCATAATTGAGGAGGTAACATTAAAAAAAGACCATGTCCATCGGATACAAAAAATGAGTTGATAGAGCAAATTTATTCTTATCGATGGTACGGAGCCGTTTAATATTTTCATTTTAATGAAAAAAAGCACATAAATCATTTTAAAATAATAATAAAAAACCTGTATTTTTTAAAAAATTATCTTAACCAATCAAAAAAGATCATGTCCGAATTGACCAATCATAGCTTTCCGAGTGTATCTTACTTTATACCAGTTCACCAGAAACTGTCAGTTTTAAATCGTACGTGCAGTGTAATCAATTCACCTCACAAATGTGCACAATTACAATTGGACCTAGACTCCCTAGTCTCCTGGAGTGAGCAAAATCATCTTCTGTTCAACATTAATAAATGTGTCTGTGTATCTTATAGTCGATCGTTTTCACCAACCCACCATCAGTATACTATAGAGGGAGTGGCACTAAACAGAGTTTCTGAATTCAAAGATTTGGGCGTAACCTTTGATGTCGAACTCACGTTCGTTAACCATGCCTCACGTTTGATATCGGACTGTTACAAACTACTTGGTTTTATAATGAGAATATCAAGATAATTTAACAGCACCGATATCCTCCGAAACTTGTATAATTATCTAATTAGAACCAAATTAGAATATGCATCCACGGTTTGGCCTCCTCATCAACTCAAATATAAAAACAATATAGAATAAATACAAAAAAAAAAATTCAGATATCTATGGTACAGAACAAACCAAAATATGCTCACCATGCCGAACTTCTCACGGTGTATAACTATAGAAGCCTCAAAACAAGAAGTCAAGAATCCATTGCGATATTCCTAATAAAGGTTTTCCAATGTTGCTTTAACTGCCCCGCGATTCTAGAAGCACTAAGTTTATATGTACCCAATAACTACAGCCGTGCAAGGAATCACCCTCTGTTCTACATACCAACTTACAGGACGAATATAATGGCTAAACACTCAGTCACGCGTAGTATAGAGATATTGAACCAACTGAATGACACTGTTGATATATTCTCGGTACCGTCTAGCAGTATGAGAAGAATCCTGGCTGATATTATTCCTAACGAATAAGTTAACGCTAGAAGCAGACCCTCTTTGTGTAACAGGAGAAATCCATGCAAAGTGGATAAAAAATTTTTTACTATGTGGAATGGAAATACGGTTGATGAAAAAGAAGGAAAGAAATATGATGCGAGTAGATGCCATCGAGATGTGATATTGAAGACAAATGTACTAACGTCTCTATTATTTAAAAATTGCACAGACGTCTCTGTTATCCAGAAATTAGATGCAACCGAATTTTTTTTTAAATAATTTCAGTCTAATTTATAAATAAAGTTTTTTTTAACATTTTTCTTGTTCGAAGGAAGAGATTATTACATAGCAATAAGCCTTCTGGGTTATATTGTATTAAGCGAAAGTGTCGTAATTGTTGTTAGACTTCGTAGTCGAGAATCTCCCACCATTCTAACCTCATTCATTCAGTCGTAAAGCGAAGCTGCTTTGTGGAGTTTTCCTTCCTTTTTATCATCTTTTTGAGTGAGTGAGCCGCTGCACACCAGCAAACTCATCGACCACACCGCTGTACTGGATCAGATGACACAGCTGAACTTAGACAATCGGAGCACACTGGCATATTTTTTACCCCCTTTTTTTTAAAACTAGATATGACCGAATTCAAAGGTATCCTTATACCATCGAACGCTTGTTGAAAAAAATGTTTGTGTCCTTCCAGGGGGGCAGCACAGCGTATGGCTCGAACCAACGATAATTGCACGGAAGTCCAGTGTTTTACCGTGTTAACATAAGTGTAATACAATATTAAAATACAATATAAGTTAAGAGTTTTAGTTTTCTTAAAAAAATCTTAACAATTGTTACAATGCTCTTTATAACAGATATTTACTTTTTGTGTCACGAATCACTACCTAATAAATTAATAAATTATTCATGAGAATGTCAGTGACTGACTGAGGCGGATGGAAAAGTGTAATAAAGATTTGCTTGATATGATTTAAATGTGACTTTCAAGATTATGATGGGGCTGGAATTTACGTATGTATGTTATTTAGATGTGGTTGCAAAAAGTTAATATTTTTAATGAATATTTTAACACTTAGGGTTTACATAAAAAAATGTAAAAAAAGAATAAAACTACTTCGTCAAACGTTTGACCTAATGCAGTGGTCCTCAATATTCACAAGATGATGCTATTTTCTGCATTAATTAATATATTTGTACTCTATGGTCGGTCTTTCCATTTAAAGTATTTTTAATTATCTATATAAATAAAAATGTTAATATTCGTATAGTCAAAATGTCTAATCTCCGAAAGTTCTCTACCGATCGCTTTGAAATTTTGACAAAAGTTGACATTTGTATACAAAAATGTTTATATATTTTTATTTATATATCGGTGTATATAAAAAAGTTAAGAAATCAGAAAAAATAACGTTTGCGCCTCCTGCAGCGACAAGCTGAAACTAAACTTTGACAGATGTCACATTGCATTTTCGACGTTTTGGAATTAATATTAAATAATTAAATCTATATTAATAAAATATTAAATAATTTAATGTTTAATAATAAATAATAAATGAAAAATAAAATCGTACAAGTTTTTTTTGTCACACTGTGCAGTAAAAAAACCTTTCCAAATATATTTTCTGGCAAAATATTTGATGGATGTAAAATCCATGTAAATGTATTTAAATTACAAAGAAATTGAATAATATCAATATACAACGATTCGTTAATACAAACAAAACATATTTTGCAAAAAGCCATTAATCATCGCTCTTGCTTGGATTTTATGCACCGCTCAAATTTATCAACGTCAGCACATTTAAATTTACGCTGAAAAAATATTCAATGAGGGTCTAATATTATATTAATAATAACTTGGTAAGGACTTTGAATTTTGTTAAGTGAAAGTTATTTATTTCTTAGTAAGTAACTTTAACTTATTGATTATTTAGCTAAAAATTTTATCTTCTCGTGCCTCATGAGCTTATCATCATTATCATAATTATTTGTCTTTGGATATAGGCCCCACTTATATAAGTAATTTTGTCTCCAAATAAATATTTGTTGAGAGATTTTATTTTCTTTATTTTATTTATTCATGACAAGAAATCCATATACGAGTATACATAATTTGCGAAAAAATCATCAGGTATTTAATTTAGACGCACAATTTTAATGAATCAGGATTAGTTGCCTTTCATTTGTCGTGTCCCCAGTAAACTAGGCTTTTGCCTGTATCTCACTGAGGACATATACCACTAAAAAATAAATTTCTTTCTGATTTTCGATTATATAAAACCCTGTTACATATTTTCCCCCACCTGTCAAACAGAGACACTCAATTACAAATATGTATCACGCAAATCAAATCCCTTACACTTCACCACTGCAGATAGGCCAATAAATAATAAAAAAATTCTCACAATATACAGTACATAATCATAAAAAAAAACACTAGAGTTCACACCTTTGCTACAGGCGATTCATCTTGCAAGTCCAAGTATTGAAACTCATGTCGCAATAACAATCACGCTCCGATCGACTGCCTATTTTTTTTCCTGTTGCCTTTATCGAATACAGCACCCCATTGTACGTCATGGGAGCCAAATAGGCGTATTGCTTTTGGGTAAAATATGTTTTCACTCTAGGGATGGTGAACGTTTGATTAGTTGCCATGCATGCAAAAAAACACTCAAGAGTTTACACAAACCTTTGCTACATTCCATTCCTTTTGCAAGTCCCAGTATTCAAACTCATCTCGCAATAACAACCACGCTCCGATCGACTGCCTAATTTTACCCCCTTTTGCCTTTATCGAATTCGGCCCCCCATCGTACGCCATGGGAGCCAAATAGGCATATAGCTTTTGGGCAAAACATGTTTTCACTCTAGGGATGGTGAACGTTTGATAAGTTGCCATGCACGTCATGTGTGTCTGCTGCGCCTACATCTTCCCTTCCTCTCGGTGATAGTGCCAGAGAATGGACTTGAAATGTAAGTTACTACTAGTGCTAAACTAATATACATATTAACTTGAAGAGCTGTTTTCGAAGAAGATCAATGATTTTTGCTGAGCAAACCCCAACGAAACTCGATAAAATTGTGCGAAATTTATGCTGTATACATATTCTCATGTATACGCGCGGTCGTATTTATTTCCATCATGTTTGATTCGCCATCGTTACCGAAGTAACTTTTAAATCTGAATGGGAACACTTTTTCTTACCTGTTTTTTAATTCGGACGTAGGTAATACCCCCGGGTAGTAGATAAGCGTTTTATCAACGATTTGATTATGACGTTTATTGAAGACAGTGAAAATTATCTTAAATAGCAAATCATCCAAAGACACGTTACAAAGACCAGATGTGACAGATGCGGTATGGAACAGTAATGAAGAGGCTGAACATGAGTTGAGTGGCTAAACAATTACGATTGTTGGCACGATTACATTTGATGGTGACGTGGCGGATAGGGAAAGATACGGCGTCAGGAGCAGTGGCAGGTGTCAGAAGGATCTCTCCCAGGATGCGGGCTTAATTAATTGTTCATGAGGATACTGGGTGAGATTAGGTTGCCTGCCTGAGTGACATGTTCGTGAGGTAGATAGACCATAACAACTACAATGGATTAGATACAACTACAATATTCACATATTTGGAATTTATTATAAATATGTTTAAGTTACTTTAAAAACGATTAAACGACTGAAAGGGGAAAGCAGGAAAAACGTTTGAGTATTTATTAATATCATTATATCTTATTTTAAGTTCTCCGTAATTATTATCACTTTTGACATCAAGTTTAATTAATTTAAGCGATTGGCTATGAATAATCTTATTTTTTCGATTTTAAATCGCTCATTTTTACATGTGTGTTTAATACACAGCACCAGAACGCGCTGATGTTTTTAGCACAGGAAGGGAAAGGTTGAGAAAATAAATACATTATCATTCATACAATTTCCCTGCAGGAGCAGACAAAAGATAGAGCGCAAAACTTTCTCATCTCAACAGACGTAATTCTTCTTTTCCACAGTCATAAACTTTCACAAACAGCTCCCATGATTTACCTTACTTAAAACAGTTATTTATTTTAAAGTACCATACACTTTTTCCAGCCATGCTTTCTTTTGTATTCCTATACCACACATTCCACTCATTCTGCATATTTGTTTTATTGGTATTTCTTCATTCGTTTGTTATAAGGGACCAAACCATCTCGTAATGTTCTTTTTTATCTTCCTCAACTCATCATTTTTAAGTTCATATTAATCCTTCATCCTTTCATTCCATATTCAGTCACATACAGCCTCAATGTGTATAATTTTAAGCGTGTATTTCTACAGCATTTATACTTCTTAAATGTATTCCACTTCATCAAACTTTAACTGTTGTTTACCATTATCTTAGCCGATTTTGATAATATGTGTCTGGTTTGAAAACACTATCTTTGTTTTTTTTTTTAAAGGCATTTTGTTTTTTTTTAAAAAGGCGTTTTTTTGTTTTTTAAAGCAATATTTGTTTTATTCATTTTTATTGCTTTTTTCATTTAAGTTTTGCACATTTCTGAACATGTTATAATCAATACTCCAATAAAAGTAGCATCGCCGAGTATTCAACAGTTGCGAGGTAATCTACATTTGATATTTAACATGGTACGGAGTCACGCTCAACAGTTGTCAACCAAGGTCGTTTTCCTTGCATCATTACCGTCCCACCGACGAGGGTTGGGGTAAAGCACATTTGTTGCATCCCCTTGCCTTGTTCCTGTTGGCTTCCTACCAACATATCTGTGTACTCTAATTCAAGTTTAACAATAATGAGCTAGCTACAGTGTTTATCGTGAACAAAGTACACAGCATACAACAAACTGAATTTTAATTACAAAATCCAGAACTTTTTTGACTCTGAAATACTTTTATGGGTTAATCTCCTAGTTGTTTTGTATTATTGCATAAATAACTAGTATTGTTATCTCTCGCTTTACTCGATCTCACTTCGCATGGTCTCGCTATTTTAATGAAATGAAGTATAAAAATATCAAAAGCCGCTGTGAAAGTATACGATTAAAAATAATACATGTTTTGTATACTGTGAAAGTATACGATTAAAAGTAATACATGTTTTGTATACTGCGAAAGTAAACGATTAAAAATAATACATGTTTTGTATACTGTGAAAGTATACGATTAAAAATAATACTTGTTTTGTATACTGTGAAAGTATACGATTAAAAATAATACAATACATGTTTTGTACCTTAGACCGTTTGGAAACAAATATAATAATTGTAAATTTTTTATCATTTTTCATATTCCAGATGTACCCTTCAACTAATGCGATTTGATGATTCAGACATATTGAAGAGCGTGGCCAGGAGACAATATTGTCTTCGATCCCAGAAATCAAGCCTGAGGGTTTAGAACCATGAGAGTAGGCAAGAATCTTGCAGTTTGTTATCAAATATTTTGATAACAACACCGCACGTGAAAAAGCCACTTCTTTTTTTTGAGTTCCGTCCAAAATCGAACCCAAAACGCCTGAGTGGAAGTCAAGTGTGTAATTAATTTAGACACAGAGGTGGTTGCACGATTTTTTAATAAATACGTTAGTGTTTATGCATTAATACATTCTTACATGTGTAAGGTAAATATTATTATGTTTGGTTACGAAAGGGACTATAATCCAACATTTCTGGATGAAAGAAGTGTATTCTACAATTAAGTTACGATGGTTGTGGAATAAACCAGAAAACTTGAAGTATTATGTATTATATAAGATTGTTATTTATTTAAATGGCATATTTTTCTTCAGGACTGAACTTTTTTCTTCAGGACTGAAATTTAGTTAAATGGCCTATTTTTCTTCAGTTTTCAAACAAAATTAACATTGAACAATGTAGATTGTTTGTCACTCTAATTTTTTGTAAGTTCGTTTAATTCATTTGTTACCCTTTCCTACAACGCTTGGACCTTTACATCGATTCCACCGAATTGCCACGTCAGCGTTTAATACTTATGAATTTTCAGACGGTCAGTGTTGTTTCGGTAGCCTCAAAATAATATTTTTTGCCACCTAATGAAAAAAAGTAATTCGCAGAAATGCCTGTTTTGAAATGGAAACCTTTGACCGGAAATGTGATGACAATGCATAAAAAATAGTTTTCTTTTAAAATAAGGGTTGAAAGAATTTTGTGAAAATTGTTGCTTGAAAATAGAATGAACGCTAAAAAAATAAAATAAAACAAATGTTTTCAAGTGACAATCAACGATTTTCTTTTAACTGGATGTTTAAAGTTCGATTTTTAATATCAATTTAGAAAAACGTTAAATTAAGTAACTTTTGTTAAAAACTTATTTTCCACATGCACAATCAGTGAATTTATTATACTTTTTATTGTATTGCACTACAAACATATTGAAGGGCGTGGCCAGCAGATTATGTTACGAGTATCTTCGGTCCCATTAACCGAATCTTGGGGTTAAAATAATCATTGGTTTGGCGCGACACACACAGTTCATTATTTTTTGTATGAACTATAGAATATGAAGAGGCAACAATATTCGCACACGTCTGGTGTGTGATTATTGACATCAGACTAAGATAGTTTTTTATAAGATTATAAATTTTATCGGATATCATCGAGTGGAAGTCATGCGTCTCATCAACTAGACCACACTAGTCGACATTTCATGCTGATCCTTAGATCGTGACATAGACATATAAGGAAGTCAGATGAAGGGTGAAATAAATTAGTTAAATAAAAGTGAACTGAAAAAAAGGTAAAAAGTATAAGAAACAGGAGAAAATGTATGACGAGATATATGGATATGGACGAAACGTAAATCATTTTCATGGGTAAAAAAAAATGGAGATATGTCCCTTTTGCATACCTCAAAAGGGACATGACGTGTTGGTTTGTATGTATGTATGTTAGACCATATTGACTAATAACCATCGGTAATCGCATCAGACATCAATCTAGATAATCTAGGCCGTCGATAGTCGTGGTCTTACAGTTGGGATTCACGCTAAGCAAAGGGGCGTCCCAGGTTCGATTCCTGGCGGATTCAGTATCAGACTGGTTATACAGATTGGTTATACGGATTGGTTATACAGACTGGTTATACTGGTTAAACAGACTGGTTATACTGGTTATACAAACTGGTTATACTGGTTATACAGACTGGTTATACTGGTTATACAGACTGGTTATACTGGTTAAACATACTGGTTATACTGGTTATCCAGACTGGTTATACAGACTGGTTATACTGGTTAAACAGACTGGTTATACTGGTTATACAGACTGGTTATACTGGTTATACAGACTGGTTATACTGGTTATACAGACTGGTTATACATACTGATTATACAGACTGGTTATACAGACTGGTTATACGAATTCAGTGTCAGACTGGTTATACTGATTGGTTATACGGATTGGTTATACAGACTGGTTATACTGGTTAAACAGACTGGTTATACTGGTTATACAAACTGGTTATACTGGTTATACAGACTGGTTATACAGACTCGTTATACTGGTTAAACAGACTGGTTATACTGGTTATACAGACTGGTTATACTGGTTAACCAAACTGGTTATACTGGTTATACATACTGATTATACTGGTTAAACAGACTGGTTATACAGACTGGATATACAGACTGATTATACTGGTTAAACATACTGGTTATACAGACTGGTTA
Organism: Odontocerum albicorne; assembly: GCA_949825065.1. NCBI lineage: Eukaryota > Metazoa > Arthropoda > Insecta > Trichoptera > Odontoceridae > Odontocerum > Odontocerum albicorne. Next base: position 47,606,444 of record OX463844.1, on the reverse strand, counting down.
TACTGGTTATACAGACTGGTTATACATACTGATTATACATACTGATTATACAGACTGGTTATACAGACTGGTTATACGAATTCAGTGTCAGACTGGTTATACTGGTTGTTCTTTTAGACTATTTTACTAAAGACCATCACATTAAGTACTACTTTCATTCAAGAAGCTCCATCTCTACATATTCACCTCGCATCTTCAAGTAAGCCATGTCAGCTGGTCTCAAGGTGTTATATTTTCCGAGAACTCCATCCAGTCAGGTATTTTTATTTATAGATAAAAAAAAACTTTCTCATATGTAAAACAAATAAAGTTTTCAAAGTCTGATAGAAACGTTCTTTGGTTTGTACAAAATGCACAATAAAACCCTGCCACAGTATGTTTAGGTCGCCCAAACAACTTGACATATGATGACGGAAACAGTGTTACACGTAACTTCCTTTTCCCGTAGATGGCGTCACTCTAATCGAGTGTTTGTTGAAGCTTTTACACCTGTGGCAATATATACGAGTAATTGGCAAGAAAGCTTAAGTTACATTATTGTTTATTTTAAGATTTTTACTGTTTTATTTATTGCTTTATTCTTTACTTTGTATTACTAATCTAGAATTTTGTTATTGATATATACACACATACATACTATAACCCTATTTTCCTGTCGGCGTAGACAGATCACCAGATTTGCTTCCTGCCTCGAAGTGTATCACATTAAACTGTTATTTTTGCTATTTTAATGTATTTCTTTATAATGTAAAAAGGAGTATGAATAAAAAAATAAATAGTACGCTTAAAATATCTTTAACACCTTTCAGGTTAGTTGCAAGAGCTTACCACATGAATTTATTTTGTGCTATAGTAAGCCAGGTTTTAATGCTTACAACTTAAATTAAAATCAAGATTTTTAAGATTTTATTTAAAAACTATACAAACATACGATCAAACCGTCTCTCTGTCAGGGTGCGCAGATATGGTGATATAGTACCAAATTTTTCTGTTTCTCCAAAAATTCTTTGCAGCTTCTACATTAATTATCTCAAACAACTTTAATTATTTCTCTGTCTTTCTGTGTTTCCTTCCTCTTTTAAAATATTATTCACTTGATCCAACCATACTTTTTTATATCTTCCATGCCTTTCACTTACATATGCATAAAATATTTGTTTTATTAGTCTTTCCCATTCATTCATTCCATATTCCCAAACCATATCAGATTTTATTATTGTGAATAAATTTTTTTATCGTTTGTTACGAGGCATATCCAGAAAGTAAGTGTACTGAATTTTTGTAGGTTACATTTTTTTTTATTTAAACAAAAAAATTACGTGGTTACCGTAGTACATATGTAAGCTGTTTTTCGACATAGTCGCCATTCCTCTCAATGCAGGTGGTGAAGCGGGGTATCAACTTTTTGATGCCTTCCTCGAAGTAGTTTCCCGCCAACCCCTCCGTCCACTTCTCCACCTCCTTTACTTCCTCGTCGGTTGAAAACCTTTTTCCACCCATGTGCAGCTTCAGGGAGGTAAAGTAATAGTAATCTGAAGGTGCTAGGTCAGGGGAATGCGCGGGATGGTTCAGGACATCCCATTTAAACGAGGCGAGCAGTTCCTTCGTGACGTTGGCCGTGTGTGGTCTGGCATTGTCGTGCAGCAGGCAGACTCCCTTTGTCAGCATGCCTCTCCTCTTGTTCTGAATCGCCCTCCGCAATTTTTTTAGGGTCTCACAGTATCTTGCAGAGTTGATGGTGTCCCCTTGAGGCATATATTCAATTAAAATTATGCCTTGACAGTCCCAAAACACGGATGCCATGATTTTCTTGGCTGAAATTGTGGTTTTGAACTTTTTGGCGGAGGGTGAAGAGGTGTGACACCACTGTTGAGACTGCCTTTTGGTTTCAGGCGTGTAGTGTGCAACCCAAGTTTCATCTCCAGTAACGATGGAGCGGAGAAATTCATCTCCATGGAGTTTGCAGTGCCTCAAAAACTCTTGCCCGGCATTATTTATTTCGCACTTGGCGGGAGATTGGATTGACATTTTTCACGAAACGTGTTTTCGCATCGACACTTCTCAACGTACTGACCTCGAACCGGTCTCGTTGCGGAGGGGAAGGGTCAGGCTACACGGAAGTGTAGCCAGCATGTCGAAAATAAAATCCATCCAGTCGTGCGAGCCTCAGTACACTTACTTTCTGGAGACGCCTAGTATTTACGTTAAAAAAACAATGAACCATTCAATTGTTTTTTTCTAATAAATCAATTTTGTGTGGTCTATACATCCATAAAATGATTAGTTTTGCCTTCTTAATGATTTACAAAAATGTTGTGAGAAAATTAAAAATATAAGGTTCAAAAGAGAAGCAAAAATCGAATACATGAAGTAAGTCATGATCATTTCCTAGTGTGTAAGATGTCTTTATTCCAACCGGGTGGTTTTGGGGTTGATTCTCGTTGGTATCATTTTTTAATAACAGGATTCCAGTCTAATTTTCACTTGAGACTTCTTAATAGAAAAGCAGGCTGAAGCCATTAACATATATTTAGTTGGCTGGATGAAATTGTCACATGGCAATAAATCCACCGGTTGTGTTGCAAACAACGATAATGTAGTGCATCATCGTACAACTTTGGTCACCTCATCAAAATAAGACGTGTATTTGATGGTTTATGGATGTGTATTAAGAGAGAGTGGAAGTTTATATAATATTGAATTTATACATGTGGCATTCATCAAAGCCTGTTTTATTATTACTTTGCATGTGAATGCCAATTTTAACAATGGTGGTTACCATTAAGCACATATATACTTAAATACGAAAAATTTGTCTTGACTAAACGTTTAGCTTCGCGTTTAATGCTTTTATATACATTTTAAAGGAAACTCATATATTACATTAGACTGAAGTGTCGATTTCCTTTGAAGTATGAATCAAATTGATATGTAACATAATTCTTTAGTTCTGAACACAATAAGAATGGAGTGAAGTGTCAATTAACTTTAAAATATGAATTGACATGTTATCTTTTGGTTTTGAACTAGTAATAGGAATGTTATACGGGTAGGTACCTAATTATTTCAATCAATTGATTCTTTCACGTTAGCAGAGGCGAGTATCCGTCAATTAAAAACATCAACGAGGGATGCAATATTCAATTTCTACAACAACTCATTGATACAGGAGGCCTAATAAATTCCATTTTCGGCACACAAATTGAAAATTGGTTGAAAAAAATTGGTCGAAATCAGTATCTATATTTCCTACAAGTCGGCAAACTCTTGAAATGAACTGAAAGGTTATTGATATACCAGCCAAAAACTAAATTTATTGTAGCGCTGACTTCATAATTTAAAATGACCCATATGATGCGTTCAACCAGCTTATCGAGTTCTTCAACAATCGAATGATATCAGGGTTGCCACCAAATGTTCTGCTGCCGGAAAAAAAGAGTGATCATTATACTACTGTGCAATCTGAATACAAAGAAAATAATTTTCAATGGAATCTGATTGACCTAACGAGGTCCTCGTTATAACGTCATTACGGTAAAGATAATTTCTAAATGTAATTGTGACGACATTGTTTGAACCCAGGAATAGATTTGGCTCCAACTGATATGACGTGTCCATTTTCATAGATTGGATGACAATAACCCATCATTTCTGAATATTCAATCACCATCAACAAGTCGAAGCACGAAAATTCGAGCACTCTGGCACAAACCTAAAGAAATCGAGATCAGGTAAATGTTCGGATAACAGGAAGCCAAAACGAGGACAGCTTCTGGGAGACATCCGTCAATTTACAAGGACTTCAATGAGGTGTTCGGAATAAATATCTATATTAATCAAAAATCGTTCAAACCTGGTTATGATACCAGGTTTAACCCTGAGAGTGCTACGAGAAAAAAATATAATTGTCTATCTAGTGCTGAGATATATTTACGATTCGGACATTCGTGATTAATATTTATTTTAAACAACAAAAAATCAAAAAAGAACTATTTTTACAACATAAATATATTTTAGAATATGTACCCTTGTATTCTAAATGAATGATATTCATTTAGAATACAAGGGTAGAACAAATTTCTTCCACTGCTATAGCAGTGCGCCGATCTCTCAGGGTTAAACTGTAGGACAAACTTATTCCTATATTTTATTAATCACAACGTCTTAGGACAGGCTGTAAATGTAATAAACCCTGTAATATGTAACAAAATTATAGAAAAATAAGATTTTAAAATATAGATATGATGTCTTCGGACAAATTAACTCCTAGTATAATAAAAAATACACTGAATATAAGAGGTTTTGTTTATAGTTAAAGCATTAACGTTGTGGAGGTTTAAAGATATTGTAATTTATTTTTATTAAACACTGTTTATTCCATTTTGTGGAAAAAAGTGGAATTAACAGTGTTTAATAAAAATAAATTACAATGAATATAAGAGAATTTATTTGAAAAGTATTATAAAGTTTTTGAATATAATTTTTAGCAACGTCTAGAACTTATTTATTTCAAAACCTTTTTTAATCTGGTTTCATATTTTTTGTCGTTTTCATACTTATATATTTAAAAAATATATATTTACTCGTAAAGTAAAACGTATTACTTATCAGCCTTTTTTAAATTATTAACTCTGTTATACGTAAACTGCCTTGAAAGAGAATTCATGTTTTTTTTTATTTGATATAAAAAAGCTCTAGCATACAATTTTCAGATGCTGTAATGTTAAGTGATTTAATTCCCAAAAATTATACTTGCCAATTTTTTTGTATTTTGTATTACATGAACATGAAAGTTTCTAAGAAAATGAAACGGGTAAAATTTTTTTAAAGAAAATTTGTTGAATTGATGTATAAATTAATTTTGCAAGAAAAATTATTTAAATATATCGTGATTTTCTACGTAATTTATACACTCCTGACAAAAATGCGTAACTATCAAGTAGAACTTTGATAAGAGGGACAAAAACTTGTAAAATTTAAGTCTACTGTATTATAATATAAACTACTATTGTGTACAATACAACCTAGCGGGTATATTTGCATGTGCCAATCTCTTGAAATTAACCAGAAAGAGGTTAAAAAAACCTTGAATGAAAACCAGAATGTTTATCTCCACCAGTGCGATTCGAAACCAATTGGCAACTAGGACACCGTGGGCATCAAACGTGGTTTGAAATTGTACATAAGTTAAGAAATATTAACTCAGTATCAACATTTTAAATATTGATTAAAATATTTGTTACGAGCCTACGTGTTCATACATTATGAGTGAGAATAAATGTGCATTTATTTGCTCCGAAAATTTTGAGGTAAAGTTGTAATTTTTATGAAGCCATGTCTTCAAATTTCAATAAAATGGTACAAATTAGTTGTTTGACAGGGGTGAAAGTTAATTTACTCTTTAGAGTAAGAAGCTTTTGAAAGTCTTAACCTGAGAATGTAAGTGAATGACTCGTGGAAACGTAAAATGTGGGTTGAGAAGTTAATGGACCTGATTTAAATGGGGTTGTTGGGAATATGATGGGGTTGGAATAGTGTTTGTGATAGTTTGTGGTTTTACAATGTAAAAAAGGATGTGATTGCAAAGTGTGAATAATTTAGTATAAGATAGAAAGTTATAAAATTCTTGATTAAGGAAATATACCACTTTGACACAGGTCTTGTCAAGTGAAGTAATTCTTTATGGAAAGCTTTTGCATGGAAATCTTTTGCATGGAAAGCTTTTGCAATATTATGTTCTTCAATATTAGTTCACATTTGCATTTAAACGGTGTAAGTTAAATTATAGTTAAAAAAAAGAAAAACCATATTTGTAACCAAATTAACTTATGTTCAGATGTTTACAGTAAATTATATAGTTTTTTGTCTTACCTGCCAAGTTTTCACATTGATGGTTACCGCCCTTTTGCCCAAAAAATTGATCATGTATTTTGAAATATTCACTGATTTTTCAAATTTTAAATATACATCAAATGATGTATCCATTAAAAATTTCTGCGTCAAATTTCAAGAAAAATAATAACCCTTTATATTCCCGTGTTTTAAATTACAACGGAAATTTTAATTACAAGTTAATGTTCTGTCTAGATTAAGTCGTTAAAGGGAGGTATGGCTATGCGGATAATGGCAACGGAGGGAAATTGACAAAAATATTCCATGTTTATTGTTCCACGAAGAAAGTTTCAGGGATGAAATATCGTATCATTTTTAATTGTTATTACTTGTCTTTTCCCGAGACTTTAAAGGTTTTGTGGCCAACAATATTCGCTAGATGATTTTAAAAGCCTTTAGCAGATGTTCAAAATCATTGGTTTGAGATGAAGAAATTAATCCCAACCCTTATTATGTCAGCAATTAAATTATTCAACGTTGTGGTTGAAACCAAATAATTGTGAAATCTTCAGGATAATCAATTCATTCCAATTTTACTTTAATTCGTATGATATTCCTGAAAATTAATGCGAATGGTTTGGCCGGTAGACACGATTATCTTTAGCTCCAATATTCGAGTCTTCGAGCAGTTCGGCGTCGTACGTGATAGTAATACTACCGCAGGTGTACAGGCAACGATACTTGTATACCTGTCTAGTACATACAATTATTATTACCAGACGAACTCTTAAACCAAACTGGAATTATGCTTTAGTATATTTTATTGTGATATCATCGGTAATCGAGCCCGAAACACTCGGTTGAAATTAAGCATTTTACCAACTAGTTTATGGAAACTTTTTAGTTTGATTGTGAAGTTTATCACCATCCCCGTTGATACCTTTTTTTATATTTATATGGTTTCAATATTTTTTTAAACGTAAATCCTTATTATATTTTTGAATGATTAGAAGAGATTGCCGCATGGCAATGCACCAACCATGTTGAACAGTATACAGCGACAGTGTTATAAATAATTCTTCAAAAATATATATTTTTATTATTTAAACACATCATTGTACTCGTACAATTAACAATTTTGCGGATTTATTGCTAAATGTCAATCTTTGCCTACCTACTATATATTATATTTTTGTTTCCTGTATTAAGTGATAGTTTTACTTTGAACTTAGAAAATTTAATAATAAAATTGGGAGATAAAATGAGAACAGAAATTATTTCAAGACTTAAATACAACATAACTTATATTGTATAATTATAATGTGATGGAATACAAGTAGCCTGAACGAGTGGACTTGTTCTTGCTAAATAATTAGTTGTAAGAATTGTTATCTAGTTATAAGTAGTATGAAGGTGTTAATTATTTCTAAAAAATCATATGTTAAGATTAAAAAAATGAAAATAAAATGACATGTAGGAAAATAAGATAAAGTAAGTTCATAAAATATAATAATTATGTAAATAAGATTCGTTAAGTAATAAATTTGTATATAGGTACACATAGCCTTGACCAATATTTGTACAATATAATACTATGTTTAATAAAATAAAAAATTTATTAAAAAAAGATAGAAATGGTACTGAGAATAATGAAAATGAGAGAACTAAGAAACCCCTACAATAATAATTGAAAACGTGTTCTTTTACATTTAAACTTTTTCAATCTATTTGGAATAAACTATATTTTACGAGTATTTCTAACCATTTCGTAATAAAATGCGAGTAATTTATTTGAGTCAAACCATCGTTGTCCAATATCAAAATTATTTGACAGAAAACATTGTCTAAAACACAATGGCGGTATCTAAATACGTAGAATTTGTCTGGTAGAATTCATTAAAATGATGGGTTTTAGAAGCAAAACGAATTCGGAATTATCAACATATAACTTATTTTGATGAAAAATTTATGCCAACGAAATCTAACTCAAAATAAAAGGTTACATTCGTATTACTTGGAAAATATCACACTAATGCAGGAAATATTTATTTTTCGAAGAATTTTCAAGAACGATTCGGAAGGAAATAAACCTCTACGTCACTGTGTCGGGAACTGATTGATTTCAAAGCATGTCTCTTTGTATTCAATTCTTCTTCAAATTTCAGAAGTTTGTCTCTTTGCATTCAATGGGATGTCTTCATTGTTCCTTTCGAATATGTATGTAATAAATGCTGCTGAAGAGTATAACTTTGAGGTCGATTTCATTTCTTCCAATAAATTAATTATTTTAAATCGATCCAATAGGGTGGGGCTTTATAACAGGGCTTTCACCATTGCTGGTGTGGAAGGGTTTTCATCTAAGTGCTAGAGATGGGAGTAGTATAAGCTTAAAGGAGCATTTAAAGAAAACCCTTTTGGTATTGCGCGAATATCGTAAAGCGAACTATGAACTAAATGTAGTTGTAGTGTGTCACGCCTTTAATAGTGTCCAGTCCTTTGTAAGATAAGCGTTGCCTTATATGCAATGTCTGTAAGGGTCCTTTGTTCTTAAATCCTGATTCAAAGCGTTTAAAATGCATAATCAAGAACATTAAATATGATTATAGTAATCTTAAAAGGTATGTGCAATATAATAAAGTACTTTGAGACAACATTTTTTGGAGGTCTTAAGACGTAAAGTACTTGAACACGTCATTTTCGGGAGATATAGGAACGTTACACACAAACTTTATACGAGTGTATGAACATTACACACACACTTAATACGAGTGTATGAACATTACGCACACACTTTATACGAGTGTATGAACATTACACAAACACACTTTATACGAGTATATGAACATTAATTACAACACACACTTTATACGAGTGTATGAACATTACACACACACACACACACTTTTTACGAGAGTATGAACATTACACACACACTTTAAATGAGTGTATGAACATTACACACACACTTTATAGGAATGTATGAACATTACACACACATTTTATACGAGTGTATGAACATTACACACACACTCCACCTAAAGCCGGATTTGTTCCTATTACATATGGGATGATCTTCTAAGATTATTTTAGAGAAAGCCTTCCCTTCGTTAGTTTTCTACGATTTTGAATTAAGGAAAATGATTTCTCGGCTTAAAAATATTTCTAAGAAATTCTTTTTTTAACCAAATGATAATACCCCTTATCGTCAAAATATTTCATTTTCTCTTTAAGGGTTGCTTAAAGATACTTCAAAAATGAACATTGGGATAGTTTAATAGCGCTTTTTGTTCTAAATTGCTGACTTACTTTGCCTAATCAATATTTGTAAGTGACAAACTGAATAGTCATATACTTATTTGGTCATATTTTTTTGCAAACAAAATAAATAATGACAATTAAAGAGAGATTAAAAGAAAAAAGAAGGGATTTTTGAAAGGAAAGGAAATTTGGAATCAAAATTCACATACTAATCCTAAGTCTCACGGTCTGGACTGGAAAGGACAGTAAAGGAGGAAAATTGTTTAAAATGAAAATAATAATTTTATTCGAGATTTTCTTCGAAACGTTCTATTTTACAAATTCCATTTCTGTAAGAAACTGTAAAAAATAAAAAGCTTTTCAACAATATATTCAAGCGTTTAATTTTATTTTTTTACAATTTAATGATAAAATTTTACAAACTTTATGAACTCCATAAATAAAGAAATATTCACTGAAACACATAAAACAGTTTTAAAGTACTGAAAATTAGAACGCCATGATAATTAACTATTTTGTATAAAATATATTGAGAATGAATAGACCGTTATTATTCCTTCAGTGTCTAGAATTTAATAAATATTAAATGAAGGATTGAAAATAGACACAAATCGATGAAATGAGTTACATACAAAATACATTGGATACAATAAAAAGTTGAACGTATTAACTCGACGTGTGTTAATAATGTTCAGAAATTCATTCAATTGAACTTTCTTTTTGTTACAAGTTTCAAGTTAATCGGTTCGCAAAGTTAAATCGAAGTTCGTAAGAAGTCGATGAGTGCCATTGTTTCCAAATTGAATTTTTTTCTCGAACTATTGTAAAATTCGTTAAAGCCTGTTTGACGCGTGGATCATCGTTATCAATACTATGATGTATCTTGTCTACCTCTCAAACTATTAGCTAAATGTTTACCACACAAACATTTAATTATTTGAATATTACATTGATTTCCACGTAGAGTGGGTTTCATGAGAGTTTGCACTTTTTAACACATTTACAAGCTTAGTGCGTAATATACAAAACGTATCAATGTATTAGTAAGTATCTTAGCCATGATTGGTTGATGTGATCCGTGAGTATTCAACTGACATTCAACTTTGCCGTGATTGGTTGATGTGATTAGTTTATTTGACGAAAAATACGGTGACCATAATGTCTGAAGTTACAAAATTAGGAAGAAAAAAAAAAGTATTGTGTGGACAGACTAAATAAGTGGTTTAGAATGTTGATACAATAATTACATCAAGAAATGACGGGACACTAGAGAATAGGTACATTTTCTGGATTTTAATTTATTATTCAGTGAATTACAGATCTCAATCAATTTTTTATAAATATCAATTCGAGCTATCATAGCGATATTTTTTTTAATTAAATGATAAATGTAGGTATCTGTATAGTTACATTATTTGTTAATGTTAAGAACCAGTGGATAATTAAGATTGGACTGAATAATTTTCTTAGAATTAAGGTATGAAACAGTGGTAGGTAACCAGATAATATGCATTGCATATCTATGGAAATAATGTTTTGAATCAGTGTTAGGGTCATTTATTTATATTTACAATACACACCTAGTTATAAGTAATTTTTAATTGGTCTTAGTATTTATTGGTGTTAATTATATTTTATTTGCCTATTGAATAAATAATTTGATTTTATATTGACCATTGATTTCATTATTGTAATTAGGTACACACCTCAATCTGATATTATATTATTATTATGGTAAGTATTTTATTGGAATATAAAGTATTAGATAGACCATATTTAAAAATATATTACAAAATAAATTTAAATATGGTCATCCTAGACCAGCAGTGCAAACTCTCGTGAGACCCACTCTAATGACAACCGTATTCTTAACATTCCCTGTGCAGATCAATTTACAAATGTGGAATTCCTTGCTCGTGTATATAAGGGCCAAGAATCGCTTATATTTGAAGGTTTATAAGTGATAAAATCACGATAACATAATGAGATTTACAAGATTTATTGAAAAGTAATAGATTCCAAAAAAAAAAAAAAAAACAAAAGCAAACGAAACAGTAGACGATCGTATTTATGGGCTTAATCCTTAAGAACTTGTGGAAGTGACTTCAGCAGATCATATTTAGAGAGCAGACTCTCCTCAAGGATGCTCCATGTCGGAATTCGATACACTATTATTGACAGATTGAAAATATTGCAAAAACTAACAATTTGGGTATAAGGTTAGGAAGGCTGTACCTAGTATATTGGGGACTTTCACGCATTTGTACAACTTCTTTGATGCAAGCTGCAATGAACAGGTTAAACATTGTTTTAATCAATTCACCCCAAAAAGAAAAAGAAATTAAAATATCATTTTTTTAAATATTATCATGTAATCATTATCATCACACTACGTTCCGTTTACGGTATTAAAAGATGACAAATCTCTATTAATTTCTACCCTGGAATATATGTTTCGCTTCTACGATGTCCATGCACATTTAAATCCATTTTTCTTTCTTAACATGGACTGTCCCTCCAATCTGCATGATCGCAAATGCATCACAAAAAAATCTATGCACCGTACACATATTTTTGAGTTCACTCGGGGCGACTTTAGATCGATTTTCCTGACTCAATCACACATGATTTTTCCTTATCAATATTTAACAATTAACAAAAAACAGCAATATTTCTGTGGCGGTCGTCGCGGAATATTGTCGCATACATACGGTCAATGACCGATGAAACGACCTTCGGATTCCTCGATAAATTATAGTAAACAGTCCGAAGATCACATGCCGGCCATTGATGCCGGCCGAGCGACTGCACCACACGCCAGAGAGAGAGAACGCACCACGGCTATTTCACCAGTTCCGTATTTAGATGAATACCTACATACGACAATAACCGTTTCTGCATTCACAGAAGCGAGACGTAATCATATCGCGAGCGCACTCTCGCGCACATTCCAAAAATATATAAATACCTACGTTACTATAAAAATAAACACTCTCTCTTTCCGCATTGCGATCTAACGTGTTTTATTATTTATCAACAAACCATCATCATCTCTTCCCATAAGAACCCATTCCGCTAAATTTCTATCAAAATATTCCTCTTTCTTAACTCCCACATAACTGTTACTTTAATTCCTCCTTTCTTTGAGATAAAACCACCAGATGATTTTGTATGAAAATGTTTGATGATTTTGTATGAACATTTGAAGACGTTTATAGAAAAAAAAACGCAAGATATAAAATTCTTGAATTCGAGTTTTGAAATAATGGTTGATGAGTTTATTAGACGTTAATTGCTGTGACTTGAATTAAAGATAAATATAAAAGGAGCATGACTGAAGGGACTTTGCACAATCAGTTTCAAAGGATGAACTTCGAAAGCTTTAGAAAGATTAATCTGAAGACCCGGAAAACTTTGTGAGCTTTGGAAAGATTGATCTTAGGTCATGAAGAACTTTGCGAGATTTCGATTTACCTTAGAGCATGAAAGAGTTATTGAGCTTTTGATATTCATAAATCTACGACGTTAAAAAAAGAATTTTGGAAAAATTGAACTAAGTTCGTGTAGAATTGAGAAAGTTTTGCTTAGATTTATTTGAAAAAATATATAATTTATTGAGCTTTAGTTAAATTGGGAAATAAAACGAATGTTGAAAAATATGAATTGCAAATTTTTTATACAAATATCATGAGAATATTCAAATTTATATATATTTTTATGAAAGATTAATCAACACAAAAGGCCCAAAATGCCACAAAAATGAATACCGGTAAGAACTCGGCTATCTCAATTGAGTTTACAGTAGACAAGGCTATATCGTATGGAATTTACTTCCTCTAAATTATCAGAGGGTTGAAAAAATTATAACTTTTAAGAGGTTTCTTAAAAAGTACTTTTTGAGAGATTTTAATCAACTCATGACTTGGTTTACTAAACGGAGCATTAGAAATAAATTGAAACATCAATTGGCTGAAGATTTGTTTATCACATCTCTATTATTTGAACTAGTCAGTAAAAATGTTATGTTTTCTTTTGTTTCGACTTTTGTTTTCTTTTTTATAGAATTTCTCTAGCTTTTTAAATTTTATATATGCGATTTTTTATACGTATCTTCTATGAATGCTTCATTGATCTAGATTGAGTATATTTCATATGTAATGTATTCAAAAGATGGTTTGTTTTATGATAAAACATAAAATTACATAAATACGAAGCATGTCGACTACATTAAAAAATATGGATAAAAAACCGCTTTTTCTACAATGAATTCCAGTGATTTAAAGAATTAGCACCCCTATAAGGATGCACGTAATTTTTTGTCTATCGTCGAACACAATGGTTATTTAGGAGCTATGTCCTTAAGGGAGAGATGATGATGATTTGTTGATAAATAAAACACGTTTTCGATCGCAATGCGGAAAGAGAGTTTTTATTAGTAAACGTAGGTATTTATACTATTCCCGCGTGTGTGCGAGAATGCGAGCAAGATATCTCGTCGTCTCGTATCTGCATTCGCAAAACGATTAATGTCGTATGTAGGTGATCATTTATTTACGGAACTGGCGCGACAGATGTGGTGCGTTCTCGCTCTAGCATAGAATGCGCTCCGCGCCCGGCTATGAGTTGAATGACCGGCGCGTGGACTTTGTACTTGTTTGTTTTGCATTGCTTAAAAATGCAAAGGTCATTTCATCGGTCATTGACCGCGTGTGCGACCGCCACAGTTATAAACATTATTTCAAACGGTAATAATCACTGTATGATAGACGAAACCTTCACCAGAGTGTGATTTTTTGGGTAATATCGGCGTTTTTTTAGTACAACCTTCATGGCTTAGTTGTATGACACCTTTGCCTCCATCCCAGAAGTGACGGATTCGATTCACATCGTTAAATAATTTATATTTAAGGTTTTTATCTGATTTTCAAGAAATATAAAGAACACCACACACAGTTTTTGCATGCTGAAAGAATGAATAAAAAAAGACTTAAAAAACAGATATACAGCGCAAATATGAGTTAAAAGTGTGTTAAAAGAAGACCAATGAAAGTATGGTTGGATCAAGTGAATGACATTTTGAAAGAAGGAAAAACAGAAAGTCAGAGAATTCGTATTTATATGATAAGGTATGGATGTAAGTTAGAAGAGACTAAAGATGTGTGTCGAGATAAAAAAGTGGCGCTATGACCTCTCTGCCTACCGTGACAGGGAGATGGGGTGATGGTGTACATGTATATAATCTGATTTTAATTTCAAGCTTTTCAACATATTTCTGGTTCAATGGAAAAGATTGCTACATGGCAATAAACCCACCTGGTTTTAATGAATGCGATGAATATACAACGAAAGTGTTATAGACTACGATCAATGATGAATCGAATCTTAACCCTCGAAGTGGAAGATAATGTACTTACCAACTACGCCACAAGGGTTGTTTCAAAATTATTCTCAGTAAGGTCTGAAAATGAAATTAGCCAGGAATTTAACAAGCATGCTTAGTGCTAGACCATTAACGCCTGAATATCCGTGGAAGGTGTTGAATAATTTCAATGGAAAGCTCTTTGGTAATGCTAGCTATCAAAAAGCCTCCTCTCTCATTGCTTGGCGCAATAATGGCCCTTGAAGCAGAATATATACGACAAAGGTACAATGCTGGCGCCAACAAATACGATGACAGGTCCGCCTTAGGATTAATAAGTGCCCTTGATGCCGCGCTGAGGCCCATTGTGTCTTTCATGAAATCATGAATATTTTATTTTGGATACTTTGAATCATTTTTTGTGTGACAAAAATAAGGTGATAACATTTAATGAAAATATGTTTCAAAACAATATCATTCATTTGTATGGCATTCGTTCGTTTAACACTTTTATGTAAATACATTTTGTAGATATATTGTTTTAGCCATTTTTTCCGATCAAGTAGCTTTCGTTTCAAAATTATTTTAAGTTTTCATGACCCTGACTTAAATTTAATATTTAAATAAAAGTTACAACAATAAAAAAAAAGATAAATTTCAAGGAAAGTAGATATAAGGATGGGCATTGCAAAGGAATTAAGGACGAGGAATAATGATATACGAGTATAACATGTTTCTTTAGTTTGTTCTTAAAAAAACATTGAGATACAGGACATCAAATTAGCCAGGGATGTCGTTCTAATCAAGCAGAATGAATCGCAAGAGACGATGCTTGATGTGAGGGAAGACATTTTTGCTACCAGATTTAGAGGACTTTTTCACACAGATGCTGAAAACTGCCACTGTTGATAGTTTTTGCTCGGAGTATCGGTCTGATTTAACCTTTCCTTCCCTGTGTTGGGTATCTTCTACACGTTGCTTCTAATAACCATCAATATCTCTATAAATATAATAAATACACGGTTAAGATTTTAGGTATTCCTCCATAATATATTTACGCATTGATTTAAAAAATAATATTAATAATAATCAGAATTTATCGACTACATCGAGGTGTTTTGTAAAGATCGAAAACAAATTCGCATTTAAACGCTGCGAGTGCCTCGTCTTAACGATAGGTGAATAGTATGCGGGAAGCGCGACACTATATTCGCATCTCACTCTTGCATACTAGACTGAATTGCGAGGAGCTGAATTGTCTCAACGTCGCAAGCAAAGGCGTAAGCGCCGGGGTATGCGACTGACGTTCCGCGTCACTAGTAGCTTCTAGGCATGCAAATAGGTTAGACGTACGCCCGTTCCGTGAGCGTTTTTTTAATGTTATCAGATGGTTTTTTAATGTTTTCAGCAAATAAATCTCAATTATTATAATTTTTAACTTCAATTATAATTAATTAAGGGGATTATCTATGAATGTTCTTATTTTTCCGATTTAAAATCGCTAATTTTTTATTGCGTACTCACTACCCAACACCGGAGCACGCGTATTATTTTTATCACCGTAAGGGAAGGGTTAAGGACACCTTACTCCTTCATCGAATGTTGTGAACGAACTTGGGATATATAATACGGATATTTTGGGCCGTAGAAAAAATAACTGTAGTAGAGAGGAAAGGATAGAATTTTGTACATATATTAATGTTATAAGATGCATATATGTTACATATTAATAAACTTATGTTTGTATGTGTGTCACAAACGTTAATATATATTATTTGTACCTATAAAGAGAGAAAGGGTAGAGATATGTACATACATATTTTAAATTATAATATATATTACATACTACGAACATGGGGGCAGGGGAATAACGCTGTGACTTATAAGATAAATAATTATAAATAGATAAATATAGGCGGATAAATAACTATATTAATATATAGTTTTGTGCTACATTTGTGCTCTTGGCACAATTTGGCGTCTACCTTTGCAAATGGGGGGACGAGGGTGGTTCTGAGAATTTGTTTCGGCCTGGGGTGAACTAAATTAACGTTCGCGTCATAGTCCGTGAGTGAACTGATTAGAGGGTTCGGGTGACTCGGCAGAGAACTATTGAACTACTCGGTCATAAAGATCGCGTTTTCTTGGATGGTGGGGAGATCTTTTTCTTTGTCGAACCATTTATTGCTATCAAAATACGGCGCATCCATAATGGTGCGCGTAACTTTGTTTTGCAAAACTTGAAGTTTTTGCATGTGGGTTTCAGCCGCGTGGCCCCATACCGGAATGGCGTACGTCATCTGAGGACGTATGATGGCCTTGTACAAGTTCAACTTGATACGATATGATATCCTACTGTATCTGCCCAAGAGTGGAGTGAAGGCTTTCTGAGAACCATATGCCCCCCCCGGTGATGTTGATAGTATGCTTCTTCCAGGACAGCTTCGCATCGAGGTGTTTCACCTCGTCGCACCACGGAACGCTCTGGCCGAAAAGCTAGAGGGGTCGGATAAAGTCCAGACATCTTCTGGAAAAACGGACTGGTGAACTCTTGGATGGGTTTGTTTTAACCTTCTAACCATAACACCAGCTTTCCAATTTTGGAATGAATTCCTGAATGCATGAGTGAGAATCGCATGAGTACTTGTAGGTCGAGAGAAAAGCCGTATCATCTGCGTATTGCGCGGTGATGGATCGGCTGGTTTGAAAAATGCATGTATTGTTTAACTCTCCAAAGAGCATTGACAGAATGTAGAAATTTATTATTATAAATCATTGGAGTCCGCCTTGGTAGTCGGAAATGTGGTTGTATTTTTTGTTACATAAAGGATTTTGCTGTCATCAGATCGAAGGGACAGTTGTTGCACAGAAAAAAGAAGGATACATATCAACAATGAACATACGATACTCAATATTTCCGCATTTGATATATTTTGAATAACGTGGCAGAGAGACAATATTGTATTTGACTACGTTAATGGCACTAACGGGATTTACAATTAGTGGAACAAGTCCATAAATAATTGTCGTTAATTGTCGCCATAAGAGCTGGTTGGTTACCACTTAGGCTTTGGTACCATCGCACATTGATAGTTCTTATGTCATGGAGATCGCCATATAATATTTTGTGTATTTTTGTGGAAAACATCCATAAAATTTATAACTTAGATTTCGATTAAAAGTTTCACCAAACCACTTGTTCATGGTATATTTTGTTCAATACTTTAATGCCTTCCATGGCCTAATTGATATCACGCTTGTCTTTTTCACGGAGGGTTTTGTTTAAATTTTCAATAATACTCGAACAATAAAATAGGGTACTGGCTTGGTTGAAAAGTTCGTTTAGTAACAATTTTATTACATTTGTGGTAATATTTTAAATATATTTAATGACGAACTTCGATTAATGTGCTTTTTAGAGTGGTTATTAATCCAGAAACACAATTATTAGGTCAAAAATCAACGTTGTCTCCCAGCCATATATAATATGTTCGCATGATCCATTCGGATTAGTTGAACGGTACCACATGAACGAATTAATGAAAAAGTGTAATATGTAATTTTTTTGTATGAAAAATACAATGAAGCTTTATTTTAAAAGATAAATAAATTCCAAATGATTGAATCTGGAACATTCAGCTTTTTAAACTTTTCTACTATGCACCTAATTTAGATGTATCGAGATCAATTTGGAAGATATTTCACCAGAAATATTTTTTTCAAACGAAATATAAATTAAAAAAATACAATAAGTCTGTTAATGACATTGAAAGTTACAGTTTTTGAATAAAAATACGAGTATATCATGAAGGAACGAAAATCAATATTTTACAAAAAACAAACGAAATTTATAAAACTTTTTCAAGTGATATATACGGAAAAATAATATACGACATAATTAACAATAATCTATTTAAGTAGTATGAGCAAATTAATCAATTTTCAAATGAAGGAAATACTTTACAATAGTAGAGTATGCATGGTGAGGTGTGGATATGGAAGAATAAGTAGTATGAGCAAATCAATCAATCCTCAAAAGAAGGAATAGCTTTACAATAGTAGAGTATGCATGGTGAGGTGTGGATGTGGAAGAATAAGTAGTATGAGCAAATTAATCAATCCTCAAAAGAAGGAATAGCTTTACAATAGTAGAGTATGCATGGTGAGGTGTGGATATGGAAGAATAAGTAGTATGAGCAAATTAATCAATCCTCAAAAGAAGGAATAGCTTTACAATAGTAGAGTATGCATGGTGAGGTGTGGATGTGGAAGAATAAGTAGTATGAGCAAATTAATCAATTTTCAAATGAAGGAAATACTTTACAATAGTAAAGTATGCATGGTGAGGTGTGGATGTGGAATAATAAGTAGTATGAGCAAATAAATCAATCTTCAAAAGAGGGAATAACTTTACAATAGTAGAGTATGCATGGTGAGGTGTGGATGTGGAAGAATAAGATGTGTTCCAGGATAGAATTAATTGAAGATTTGTTCTCTCTGTCTTCCCCAATAGAAATACGGCGTGATGTTGATGATAAGAAATAACAATGCAGACTAATACAGATCCAGTTAATGTGGTTTACAAAAAACAATTTAAGGATATTTTTCTTTTTCGTATAAAATGTGGTAATTGAATTGTTCGTTGTCCAAAAAAAGAAAAGAGATGTTATAAAGCTACATAAATGAATTAATGGACGTTGGTAATGTGAGAAGTGAAGAGTGAAGAAATGCGTTATCCTTGAAAGAAAACGAAGAAAAGTGTATGACACGTGCTTGGATATAAATAAGGGACTCGAAAAAAACACATTAAGTAAAATTTCTTAATATAAAAGCTATACAAAATATAATCGAAAGCATCTTGCAAACTTGTCAAGTCAAGATATACGAGTAGCAACATCTACAAGATTTCTTCTAGGGATGTTGGTAAACTATTTTATTAGCATGAATATTGATCTGAGAGTATTTTCTTATATCTTTGGATTGCTGACAATTAATTACATATGTAAATTAAAGAAAACAGTGTTGTATTAATTATCATATTTAAGTCATCATTTTCAACATAACGTCATGTTGAGGTCGTTAAAAACAAATCTGAACATTATTCAATTCTTGTATACTTATTTCGCATAAATTTCATACACTTTGTCATGCCTGCTATTTTATTAGGATTTCCCTCTTTCAGAATTTGATTAATTAGGTCAGGACGCATATTTCTGATATCATATTTCTCGTCCCTTTTTTGCTACTCGAATAATATTTAAAAATCTTCTTTTATTTACATGACAACTATTTTAATGCTTCTTTCGTAATCTTCAGCACTGAATTATGTACAAAACTTGATTTTTTACCCATTTTTTCATTCTTTATTTTATCGTAAATAATTTACGATCACCTGCAACTATTTAATTTTTTTCAAAAGTTGAATTACTTTTTTATAACGGTGAAGTATCATTTTTCGTATGAGAAAAGTGCAGGCTTAAGAGTGACTTTACGACGAAGAATAGACCATGAAGAAGCTGAAAGAGAATGTTTATAAAAGAAAAGGTTAAAGAAATGGACAAAAGACCCGACATGAATTCATGGAGATAGAACATCCCCATAGAATTTGGCTGACACAGAGAATCACTCAAGAAAGTAAGTGTTCTTATTCGGAAATGTCTTTTTATTTATTTGGTTTAATATAAGTTGATTAGGACCATCAAGTTATTTTATTTATGAACAAATTTAGAGTCGATTTCGAACATTAAAAATTTTCACAAACTAAATTTAAAATTCATACGTGTGAGAGAATACAAAAATATAATATTTAATTGTAAAGACAAAAATAAGAAATATCAATATAATTCATATAATTTGTGGTAAAAAAAAGTATATGAGTGCTTACTGCGTGTGTGAACAATAGACCAAGGCTCTTAGTATATACAATAACATTTTAAGTACATGTGAATGCAACATTAGAGATATAACAAAAATAATAAACATTCACATGACATTAAAAAGGACAATATGCAGTGTGTATAAAGACAATATAAGCTATGTATAAAGAAAATAAACACTTTTTTTTCTTGAAACTTTGTAAAGATTATAGTTTCCCTTTGTGGTGCCATATTTTATGTAAACGGAAAAATTATATTTTTGTGTTCACCACAGGCTTATTTTTGGGTTTATAACCGGTTTCGAAGACCACCGTCTTCATCATCAGGCGAAATTATGAAATTTTCATAATAGCCCTCTGCTTAATATATTTCCTATTTAAAATCCACCCCCCCCCCTTGGATATCCAGACCTGACCTGCCCTAAAGATTCACTTTAATTTTTCTCCGCCCCATTTACCATTGTAGCACATCTCTCGCCCCTTTTCTCCCCCTACCGAATTCCTCTTATTTTGTTTACACTTTTGTAGGAAATGTATTTTAGCAATTTAGTTTATCTTCACCTGACGATGAAAACGGTGGTCTTCGAAACCGGTTGTAAACAAAAAATATACCTGTGGTGAATACAAAAATATAAAATAAGTTTTTTATTTACTTATTTTTCCTTTTACATAAACGAAACACTATATATAAAGACAATATAAACTGCGTATAAAGGTCAATACAGTTATCTCTATGATCGTTCTGGAGACTAAGACGATAGTCGACTGATTCAATCGATTAATAAATCTTTATGTCATCTGCATAGAAAATAAATTTTGCGAAATTATTTAAAACCTGGTAAAAGTCGGGCTTGATTGAACATGCTGTTTTGTAAGTGGGTAAACTATGTACCAAAAGTTCATAATTGAAAGTTTTTTTAAAGTGAAACGTAAGAAAGAAGTTCATGAAACTAAACTTTATTTAACGAACCTTATTTTTGGAAAACACTGAAGTTTTGCAAGAGTTGGAATGTTTTACATATAACATGTTTTACATAGAGAAAATTAGAATACTGTATAATATTCATTTAATTTTCAGGTTAACAATTATCAACTTAATAAATTAATTAAGAAATTGTTAACTTTTTACTCGTTCTGTGGATCGTTTAAACTTTCATTGAAATAAGTTTCAAAATTTAGAAGTACATAAAATGTATAACAGACCGTTTCATTCCATGAAATAATTTTTCGTTATCAAACGTAAGTTTAAAAACGCGAATTCGCAATGTTACTTGTTGCGTAGAAAATGTGATTGTGCATGTAATGTTTGCGCTAAATTAGTTTAGTTTATAGCACCCATTAGGGAAGACTTTCCTGAAGGGCGCTCTTACACGGAATTTGAACACACTTTTATAAACAAATGAACATATGACAAATTATATACACAAGTGTATATTCAGTCACAAATCAATATAAGAATCGATCCCCAAGGACGGAGCGAGTCTTATATTGGTTTGTGACTGATTCCAGAGTCTTACTGCATGTACAGTAAAGGATGACGTAAAAATATATGTGTATGTGTTGCGATAGGTAAACTTGGTACTCTGTCCTCTCTGCCTACCCTAACAGGTTATTTAAGTGACTGTGTGACTGTTTGAATGAATTAAGAATCAAACAAATATTTTAAATAAATACAAAAAAAATCTGAAATTTCAAAAATGTAATAAAAAATTTAATATCCTCTTTTACGCTTTGAATAAGAAAAAAATGTGCCTTTAAATATTAAAATCCTTTTTTCTTTCATCCCCGGGACCCTTCTCAGCACATATGTGAATAAAAAAGGTATTAAAGTTTTCACGATCGTGTCCAGATTATGTAATATTTAAATATTATACAAACATTTTTAAAGACTTCATCCCACATAAACATAAAATGAACATACGTGTGCACGCATAACCATATATAAATGGGGTACAATGTAGAATGTGTAAGAAAATGTAGTAGCTGTTTGGAAAAATTAAGAAAAGCATTGAACGACCACAGGAAAATATGATATTGTAATTTGTTTTATCAAACACTGCTTATTCAACTTTAGGAATAAACAGTGTTTGATAAAACAAATGGCAATGTCTTTAAACCTCCACAATGTTAATGATTTAACTAGAAACAATATATGGAATATATGACAATGTATATGAATGTGAAGGAAGCAAAATTAGTGTATTTATGACAAAAAGTCTAAACTTATACCCTCATTCTCGAAGAACTGAAACTCACCGAGATACTATCGGCCTACGATGGGCTGTCCGATTCTTTGGACACATTGCTCGTGGCTAAGGAAACTGTGAAGAGGCTTGTGGTCACTGAAAGTGTGGAAGGAGAATGTACAAGAGGAAAACCCCTAATTCGTTGAACTGACGAAGGGGGAGACTCAACCGGACAACCCTTAACAACTATTCTTAAAACCGCGGATTGCAGGAATGGAAAGTTAGGGAGACTTCAAGGGTTATCATGGAAGTTACAATGCACAGTCAAAAACTTGACTTGTTGAATAGAAAATAGAGATGACACTTCTTGATTTATTGACTATGACGTTAGGCTATAGAAGTAATCTACCAACTTAGATATTTTGTTTTAAAATTTGCCCCATAATTACTTTTTTTCGTTATCATTAAAAAAGTTTATTTTTTCTACACAAGGCTTAAATTTATTGTATTTGGTCTTATTTTACTTGTCTTATATTATACATTGATGTGTTTATGAATCATGTTATACATTGGTGTGTTCATGAATAATATTACGAGTATACACTTGCTGTGTTCATTATATTACACATTGGTGTGTTTAAAAATCATATTTTGAACAATATATCTGTTATTTTTTGGAATATATTGCCACGCTTTTTTTTCTTCTTCAATTGTTACTTAAATGTATGTTAGTATATTTTGTAAATTAATACTTAAATAAGACTCACTCCATCGTTGACGTGACTCAAACAACGACCACAAAAGGGAGAGAAATTTCTTTGTTCTCCATTATCCTTAAACTTTATGGCCACGTTGAGAAGACACATGCCTTCGATCCCAGAGATTTCAGGTTCGATTCCTGAAATCCCTGGGATCGAAGGCATGTGAATATAAATTTTCTTAACTGACATGCATTTAATTTTCATTTTAATGAAAGTATTCCTCTTTTTTGTTTTATAATTATTCAAAAATTAAAAAAATAATAAATCTAGTATCATAGCTTTTAACGTATTGGATTTTGTACACAGGGACACCGATTCGAGACTTGCGCTGTACTATTCGCCTAAGATAAGAACAATATGTTTTTGCTATGTGTTTAGGCGTGCATTTTAAAAACTTGAACGTAAGATATTTATTTAATTTTTTGTGTACATGATTAAATATGGTACATTTGACCAGCCTATATAGTAATTTCTTCCAACCAATCAACTTATCTTTAATACAGTAGCATGTTTTAATCTATAATACGTTTAACGAACACGTTTATGTACAATTTAATAAAAATAAGCATATAAATAACTAATATCTTATATAATGGTAAAAGTAGAGGAAAGAAATGCATCCAAGGAAATGGAAGAAAATCAAAGAAAAATCAGGATGAAAGTATATTCTGAATAATATAATATTTTATCATTTCTCTGTTAAACGTTAATAAAACATTTTTTTCCTTTTTAGAGAAAAAAAAAAGGTATTTTAAGAAAATTTGGACAGCAACACCTCTGTTCAGAATGAGCTGCGCGTCATAAATTTGACAACCAATTTGCGATTTTTTTCTGAAACATTACTTGTGGTAAAAAAGGCAGTAGGTAAAGATCTATTTTTATACGAAGTATACAAAACTGAAGAAATTAAATACTTATGAACATAACTAACGTGATAACCGAAGCAACAGAAAAGAAATCACCCTTATTTTCTGAGCTGAAATGTTTAGATGGGCTGACTGAATTTTTTTTCAGCATATACATATAGAATAATTAAAATTAAAAGTCTCGAAAAATTTACCACAATTAAGTTAAACTTACATGTTTACAACGGTATAGGTGTTTTCTAAGTCATAGTATTTTATCGTTTTATACTTTTGTCGCATATGGTACAATCTTGCGAGCTTTTTGCTTCATGGCATTTTTTTAACCAACTATAAGATGTTTATTTGTAAATAAAAAAAAACATATACTTTTTCTTACATCATTTTCGTTGAACACAATAGAACCTGGTGAATTTATTACCACCTGGCAATTTTTTCTTACCAAGCATAAATATGTTAAGAGTTTTTTTTTTTTTGAAAACCAGAATGGAACTCTTGGAAATAAAATTGGGTCAGAAGACATGGGTGTTATCAACGAGACCGCGAAGGTCGATTATTTTTGAGAGCCATTAGAAATCAAACCAGTGGTTGATGAGCACGCATTCTACCAAGTTGGCAAGTAAAATCGTTCTTCATCACTTCAATTTTACGATTTCAATTCAAACGCCATTATGGGATCAAATATAATTCCAAGAGCGCCTTTGTTTTAGTGTAACACTACTTAAAAAGTGTGAATTTAAAGCTCCTTTTGAAAACACATTTACCATAAGATGACCCCTATCGAACTAGTTGATAAGACGTCTGTTTTCCAAACTGAAAGTTGTGGTTTCGATACCCGTGGGCACACAATTTTTTTAATAAAATATATGTTTTCTTCTGGTTGGTTGTTAGAGATTTTCACATAGCAATAAACCCACAAGGTTACACTATTTACAACGAAGGCGTAATACAATTAAAATCCTTAATGCTTTATAATAAAAAAGCACAATCGTTTATAATAAAAAAAGCACAAAAAAAATGTTTTAATTAAATTCGTCTAGAAACTAGAACTTTAAGTATATCAGTTAACACCTCATGGGAAATGAGAACATAAACATCACAAGTTGAACTTAAAGAACACCACTTCTTAACTTATTACACAGTCTTAGAGAAATTTCATATTAATTTAGACCATAAAATAAATTGTTTAAGTTGAAATAATTTCATCCGAGTATTAAAGAAATTAAGTTTAAAACTTTATTTTATCTGATTTTAATTTTAACTTTGAATATAACAGTAAATTTTAACTCCGTAAATATTAATATAATTTTAAGTATTAGATCAATAGTATTTTTTTACTAAAAGGGGTTTCTTAAATTATTTAAAAATTATTTTTAAAACGATTAAATCATTGAAACTTATTTTCACTCTTCATCATAAATTTATTTTAAGGCTTTAAATATGATATTTTGAGTTTTTTTAACACTGTTTCATAAGTTGTATGTCATATATTTTAAAACATGAAAAAGATGCTAAATAGTTTCAAGCACAATTTTTTTAGTGATTGATTGAATATCACTGAAATCTTTAAAATATTAGGGTTTGATAACCATTTGTTAATAATGAAGTTTATAATATATTTTTTTAAGGGAAAAAGTAGAAGAGAAAAATATTTTGTAAAACTTCATTATAAAGCGGTTTAATACGAGCAAGACTTTATAATGAGAACAACTGTTTGAACAGTACGTACTCGGCAATACGAACCGTAACAACGTTAATACAAACGAAAAGTGTAGTAACTATGTATGTATCCGACTTCTCCGACGCCTGAATGAATACTACTGATCGTTCGTAGACGTCCTGGCTGAGGGGGTGAGAAGCCGCCCACTCAAACCCCCCCCTCCTTCATCCCCAACTCGCCCACTCCATTTTCATTCCACCCACCTTCATACCATTCCCAACTCCCACCCTTCTATTTCGAGCGCTCGACACCCCCTTCAGCCAACGCCGTCACAGCCCCCGATCCCCGCTCGCCATGTTGGTACCTCTTCCTCTCCCCACCCACGGAGAGATGCCGCCCACAGAGGTAACCTTTGCCAGTCGGCCGGCCAGCATCCGATATACCAGGAAGTGACCGGGCGATTTTGATGACCCGCGGCTGATTAAAACATGCACATCACCGGATATTGAAAGTAAACAAAGCATCTTGATACCGAAATTGGGTCAAAAGTCATTTTGTGATCCTTTGTCATCGCTTTTTGATGGACATTTTTACAAAGAAATTGAAAAATGATGTAGAAAAATAGAATACACATGTAAAATAGTTAGATAAATAAATGATATTATATATTTTTTGTATGAAATTTATAGACGAATTGGTGTATGGTAAAATATTATAGTGAATATGGTGGAGTATCATGCAAGATATGGAGCACGGTGATTACGTTGGAGTATTTAACGAGATATGGAGTACGGTGAACGCGGTGGAATATTACACGATAGGTAGAGTACGGTAAAAACGGTGGAGTGTTACACAAGACGTGGCGTATATGATAATGCGAAAGATGGAAAATGTTGAAGTATAACAAGAAAGGTGGAGTATGGTGGAGAATTACGCATGACTTGGAGTACGGTGGAGTATTAAGCGAAAAGTGGAGTACGGTAAATACGTTGGAGTATTACGCGTGAGAAGTGCAGTGAATATGGTGGAGAACCACGCGAGAGGTAGAGTACGGTGGAGTATTATGCAAGAGGTGTAATACGCTGAATACGTTGGAGTATTACGCGCGACGGAGGGCACGGTGAGTATGGTAGAGTATTACCCAAAAGGTGGAGTATGGTGAATACGATGGAGTATTAATTGAAAGGGCTAAACTGACAAACGTACATGTGCTAACGCACTGTCTTTTGCGGGGTTGCGAACGATGACCGATTTCCATAGTTTTCCTTTCTAATACACAACTTTTGTTTTCTACACGTTATTTCGTCATACACAATGTTTGATCATTAGTGCTTCGCATTTTTCCATGTTTTAAAATATGATACAATTGATCCATTAAATTTTTCTTCAGTTCACTTTTTCTAAGCATTTATAACTTGAAGCATATATTCAATTGACTATTATTTTGCCACTTATTATCCCCATGTGTAACATAAAAGCCATTATACTATTTTTGTCACATAAATTTAAAATAGTGTTATCTTTGAAGTATCCCACATTATGACATGGCCTATTAATACAGACA
Organism: Odontocerum albicorne; assembly: GCA_949825065.1. Lineage (NCBI taxonomy): Eukaryota > Metazoa > Arthropoda > Insecta > Trichoptera > Odontoceridae > Odontocerum > Odontocerum albicorne. The sequence goes on along the minus strand of OX463844.1, from coordinate 47,579,086 downwards.
TTTGCTGAAAAAAGTATGTTCGGTAATCCTTTGGATTTAAATTAAATACTAAATAGGGTTGAAGATGTGATGCTAATAGATTAAGTTGTAAAAATTCAAATCTGAGAGTTACTCCAATATTCCACATTCCAAGTTTAAAGATTTTTCGACTTTAACATGTACTTTGAATGCTTGATAAACGATTGTTGAAACATATTATTTGGAGGTCATCTTTAACCCTTCCTTTCTTGTGATGTGTAACTTGTACACATTGCTTCTTAAAACTTTAATATCTCTATAAATATTATAAATACTGGGTTCAGATTTTAGGTATTCCTCCGTAATACATTGACATGTTGAATACAATAATAATAATAATAATAATTAGCACTTATCGGCCACATCAGATATATTTTGTGAAAACTGGGAATAAATTCACCAATACGATCAAACGTGTGCCAGTGTGGGACGTAGGTATATTTATTCTCAAAAACCGCTATGGGTGAGGAAGCGACGCTATTCACTTATCATTCTCACTCTATTTCGGTACATGGAAACGCAAGAAATAGAATCTTAGTTAGCTCACTTCCCTCGCTTCAATAGCTCGCAGGCATTCGTTTAAGGTGGTCTTTTTGCCCGTTTTCTGAACGTCGGCCAATGTTTTTTTCATGTTTTCAGCAATAAAATTTCAATAATAATCACTTTTGACTTCAAGTTTAATTAATTTAAGCGATTGGCTATGAATATTCTTATTTTCCGATTTTAAATCGCTCATTTTACATGTGTATTGAATACACAGCACCGGAACGCTCGGATTTTTTTTAGCACAGGAAGGGAAAGGTTAAATAGTGAAAACAGATGATTTGATAGGCGTTTAATAAATCCTAATTACCAGGATGGTGCGGGATAGATCCTGTATTGATCTGTCCTTTTCAAAGTTGAGAAACAAATTATATTTTTTTTAAATTGTCAAACGAAACTTATTTTACTTTGCGTAATTAAATTCTGATTTTAAGCAACCAAACCTGTTTGTTACCTGCACACTATTGGAATCATTCAGACATATATAAATATATGGCTACTTCCATAGCCTTGTTAGAAAAATGCATGTTTTCTGTCTATGCGGTTTCGGTTTTGGTTCCGTATAGTTTCCAAAAATGGACGCTAGTCTTGTTAAAAAAATATCGTCGAGGTTATAATAACCTTTTTGACGTGTAGTAGAATAAACAACATAAACGACGAATAAACGAGAACACCATGTCAACTCTAGTGGCTGCAAATCAAAAAGAACGAGGTCAAAGACAACGCTGTCTCGCAATGTTGTCCATGCACTTTGATACGAGTTCGTCCGCATTACCTAAATGTGAATATATTATATTTATTTAAAATAAAGTTTTTCATTCAATGTAAAAAATATTAAAAAAATAGTTACCTATCATTTATAGATTTCGTAAATCAGTGCAAATTACTAGGTGAAATGTTATAAAATTAATTCTTCTAATTAATATAGTAAAATTTAAACACGTTCATATTTCTTTTTTAAACTTCAACTTATGGCACGGTTTTTTTAATGTTTATATATTTTTGAAAAGAAAAAAAAACACCAAATGATTGAAATAATAACTGACTAACGAGATATTTAACAAACAAACAAAACGTATTAAAAAAACAAAACAATGGGATTTATGAGTTTTGTTTTAAAAAACATGAACGTAACATACATGTATGTATCGTCATGCAGTCCTATGCGAAGTAGAAAGATACTTTTATTTTTTTTTAATTCATGCGCAATTTTCCCTTCTTTCATATTAATTAATCTTGTCTCGCACAATCATCTTTTATTCAATTTACTTTCTTTCAAAACCTTCAGTCAAGATTTCTTGAGACTACAACTTCCACGCGCACCTTACACTTCTGACTTGTTCCTATCTCACATACAATCTTCACCTCTTCCACATCCATGCACTTTCTCATACAATTTCTACGATTTCTCAAAATATCTCTTTCCAATCATGGATTAGCGTTACGCTCAAACAGAGATTGTTTATATTAGCCTTTCCAGTTCACCGCTCCTCTTTTTTACGTCGTCCTTTACTGTCCCTGCATTAGACTTTGCAATCAGTTACAAATCAATATAAAACTCGCACCGTCCTTGACATGCTTTAAGAAGCGACTGAAAAACTCTTAATTTCTAGTCAGTAAAATAACGTGTTTCATTCCCGATTTTTTTTCCTTTCCTCTCCACCATCCCTTCCTTTTCTTTTGATAGATGATATCGCACTTTATATGAAAAATAATGTTCGGATGATTGTCCGTCTTTGTGGGGTTCATGGGCATATGCTCAAGTATGTGTTTATAGATTTCGTAGGAATGGATGGTCATTTGAATGATTTATGCAACCATGTAACTTGCTTCATTTACTTTTGTCTGGCTGGTTAAAAGAAATTGCTGTCTGGCAATAAGTCCGCCAGATTGTATTTGCAATAAAAGTGTTAAATAAATAAAATAAATCTACCTTTCCTTCTTTCCAAATATCATACACTTGATCCAACCAAACTTTGCATGATCTTCTTACCCGTCTTCCACTCACATTTGCACTACATTTTTGTTTTGTTAGCATTTTTCTTTTAATCATTCGTTTTATATACCCAAACCACTTCAAAGTGGTTGTGTTCATCTTTAAGTTCAAATCAGCTTAAAGTTCAAATTTTTAAACTGTATGTTTAAATGTATCCCTAATTGCTTTATTTCGTTTTCTGTCATACTTTGCCACCAGAAATTAAAATTATTTTACAATTTTGAAACTACTCTTTTCTATGATTTCTATGACAAATTTCAACATATCCAAAGTGGTGTATGGCAAGGGCTTTACAAAAACTGGACCAGGCACTGAGTTTTGTAATGTGGGCACACGTGAAGATACAACAACACACACACACACACGTCGAGCCCATAGGACATTGTTACCCGATTGAAACTTTTTTTTTTTCGTTTTTTTCTGGTCCCATCGGGAATTAAACCTAAAACTTTTTGGTCTAAGTCAAACGTCTTACTAACTACATCTCGGAGGTCGTCGATTCAAGCTGTCTAAAAACATTAATTCTAAAAGATGAGACGAATGTTTTTAGTCCAGGCAAAGCCATATTTTATCATCTAGTTTTTTGACAAATTGGAATGTAAAATTTTACTGTCTATGAGATATTTCAATTTTATCATAAAGTAGAAACATTTCCAAAATATATTAATATTTTTTAACTGTGAAAAAGTACTATTCTAAGTGGAAATATCATTTTTAAACTACTACACTTGAACATTGAACTCATTTTTCGATACTTTTTACTACATATGTTATGAAATATGTTACTCATTTTGGTTAGAGACATTACGATTTCTTCCCAAAAAAAAACATTGAATTCATCATACTCGAGAAACTCATAAAATATTCCACCGAAGCATCTCAATTTGGTGACCCTTAGAATATTAAAGGTTAAGAGGCAAGGCTGATCTTGTTTCTTATTTAATGAACATAATTTTTGTTTATTTTTTAATAATATAATATAAGGTTGTATAACATATATTTGTGGTTATCATACAGAAATTGATTATTTCGATAATTTTTCACATAACTAAGGTTATTAATGAAATTCTCTCGCAATTCGGTTTAACAATATCAACCGACATTTAAATTTGAAATTCAAATACTTAATAATTATCAGGAAATTTGTGACCAATTGCAAATTAGGTCATTTGCTAAATTATTGAAATATTTTAACGTTCAGTTATTATTATTTTAATGATTGCCACAGTGGTTTACACGATAAAACCGGTAAATGGTTGAATTATAAATTTAATAGTTATTAATTTACGGAAATAATATTTGAGTAACGAATTTCACAATTACTATTAAAACATTTCCCTATTGGGGCAGGCAGAGAGAATAAATATCTGCTACAATCCATCCTAACACACACCTACCAATTCTGTCACATCCATGCACCTCGTAGTACAAACTCTCCTATGATAGAGAATTTCCACTAATCCTTTCAGAATTTGGATGTGCCAAGTTTTTATCGGTCTTTAGAAACTGTTCATACATTCCTTATTATTTCTTAAGGTTATTTCTGTAAAGCTGTTGTTGTGCATTCGTTGTATGTGGCTGACCCATTTCAATGCTCTTTTCTTTAACCTATGCCTTACATCTAATAATAAATAAATAACATATATTAAGTCACATATATAGTAAACTACATCACTAGGCGTCGACAGCAGCTGATATATATTGTTTAGGGGTTTTTTCTACCGCACCTCATTACAATCTATGTTTATATAGAAAAAGTTGCAATAAAGCAATACGTCTGCCAGGCCTAACAAAATATAACGAAAGTTTCAAAATAGAGGCAAAAAGATTTTGATAACTGCCTGAAAATTAGAGACAGCCTAATGTCAAAACAAGGATGAAAAAAAATATTTGGCATCCAGTATCGGCTTTCTATGTTCACTTTCAGCCCTCTTTCTGTTTGAATTTATTAAGAGGCATTTATGACATATCTTTTATGAATTTAAAAACGAGGCACTTTTGAGGTAATATTTTATGAAAAGGAGCTATTTCCTCTGTCATTTGTTAAAAACAATCATTAAGGTAATTTTGAAATATATCAAACATCTTTTTTAAATTAAGGTGTAAATAAAAAAAATCGACGGGTATGTGAAATCAATTATGTAAGCCTTGGACGAACTCCGTGGTCTAGTTGGCAAGACGCATAACCACATCCCGAGGGTTCGATTCTAGAGGGTAACTGAAAAAAAGGCTCACAGTCTAGTAAAAAGAGTTCGTCTTTTTTTACAATACCCGCGTGTATTAGACGCGTGGGAGTGCTATTGAATATTAACTGCGAGCTCCATATTTACTGCTGTGGTTCTGAAACCAGGACAATTCATTAATGGCGTCGAATACAATGTTACCTCCCAGCTACGCTCTTCAATATGCCAACGATGCTAGTTCGGATGTGTTTAGGAATACAATATGATGTAAACAACGTTTGATACGTATACTCCCTATTTTGTTGGTATGAACAAAAAATATGAACAACGTTTAATACGTAAGTCCTTTTTTTGTTAATATAACATATGGTTAACCAAAAATATACACACCGTTTAATAAGTAAGTCCCTATTTGGTTAATATAAACAAAAAATATGTACAACGTTTAATACGTAACTTCCTATTTTGTTAATATACACAACGTTTTATATTTAAGTCCTTATTTTGTAAATATAAACCAAAAATATTTAAAAAACATTATAGGCATTGGTTAAAAAAATATAATTGGCATTTTGTCAATAAAAATAAAAAAATACTTGCAGCGTTTAATACGTAGGCTCTTATTTTATTGAAATAAACAAACAAAAAAAAACAAAAACGTTGGATACATTAGTCCCTATTTTGTTAATAAAAACAAAAAATATATGCAACGTTTAACACTTGCCGCTCTGCGATGGGTAGTGAGTGATCAGGACTTAAATTTTATTTAATTTCTTTAAATATACTGATTGCAGGGTCTTCATACTTTATGTATTTCTCATAAAAACCTCAATGATTTGAATGATGTCATTACGAAATAAAAATATTCATGAATATCTACAAAAATCATTATTTTGTATTAAATCGAGATTTTGTCGAAATTTTTGGCATTTTGATGATTTTTTTTACGACCTCTCGAACTGCGGTTAAAATATATGCCTTTTCAGTAAACTAGTGCGCTTAAGTTATATTGAGCATAATGTGTTAAAACTACATTTTTAATATGATTTTATCGATAAAATATGTATTTGTAATCCCAAATAAGTTTTAATCGTATAATGCAATCTATGCATGACATTGAATGCATTTCGGACAAAAACAACGAAGTATTAAAAACTATAAGAAAATGTAACGATGCATTTGTAGACTCAATTTCTTCGAAATTATAGCAAATTTTCAAATTTGTAAACATGTTCGTCAATGGAAGCTTTTCGAGTGAAAAGTATGAAATTTTAGTGTATTACTTATAAATTACCTAACATGTGACGCAAATGATTGAAAGATCGCAAAATTACAGGTTTGGGACGAAAAACACGAAAACACGTTAAACAAATAATAATTCTGACATGATTTTGTACATAAGGTACACAGTTTTTCGAGTGAAAAGTGTGACATTTCAGTCTATGTCTCACAAATATTCTTAAAAATTTAAAAGGTTTTAACATTTTATATTAACAAAAATGCATTTCTATCACACATTTGTAATGATTCATTGATAATCCTTACATTTTTGTACAAAAATGGCAGCATTGTTGGTAAAAAGTTGTAAAATTCGTTAAAACTGAAAAATATTGAAAAAAAATGGAAATTTTGCAAATTTAGAGGTTTGGAAAGAAAAACACGAAAACATGTTGAGCAAATAAGTTTTCGGGCGTGATTTTGTACATATATTAGTAAACTCGGTCGTCAATGACAGTTTTTTGAGTGAAAAGTATGAAATTTCAGTCTATTACTAAGAAATGTTCTTGCACATTTAACGGGTTATGACATTTTGTATCAATATTAACGGAAATGCATTTCAAGCACACTTTTGTCATGATTCATTGATAATCCTAACATTTTATTACAAAAGTGGCAGCTTTCTTGGTAAAAACTAGTATAATTCGTTTAAACTGAAAAATATTGAAGAAAAAAAAGAAAATTTCGCCAATTTAGAGGTTTGGAAGGAAAAACACGGAAATATGTTGAACAAATAATAATTTTGTCGTGATTTTGTACATATATACGTAAAATTGGTCGTTATTGTCAGTTTTTCGAGTGAAAAGTGTGAAATTTCAGTATATTTATGACGCAAATGATTGAAAAATCGCAAAATTACAGGTTTGAGACGAAAAACGCGAAAACGTGCTGAACAAATAAAAATTCTGGCGTGATTTTGTACGTTTATTCGTAAATTTGGTCGTCAATGCAGTTTTTCGAGTGAAAAGTTTGAAATTTCAGACTATTACTATGAAATGTTCATACACATTTAGCAGGTTATGACCTTTTATATCATAATTAACGTCAATGCATTTATACTACACTTTTACTATCACTAAATCAGAAATTTGCAAGGAAAACCCGGAAACACGTTGAACAAATAATAATTCTGTAATTATTTTTTACATATTGTCGTAAACTTGGTGGCCACTGCCAGTTTTTGGAGGGAAAAGTGTGAAATTTCAGTATATTTGAGACGGAAATGATTGAAAAATCGCAAAAATCCAGGTTTGGGACGTAAATTACGAAAACGTGTTGAACAAATGATAATTCTGGCGTGATTTTTTACATATATTCGTAAACTTGGTCGTCAATGTTAGATTTTCGAGTAAAAAGTGTGAAATTTTCGCCTATTTCTCACAAATGTTCTTACAAATTTAGAAGGTTTTGTATCAATAATAACGGGAATGTATTTCGATCACACATTTGTCATGATTCATTGATAATCCTTCCATTTTAGTACGAAAGTGGCTGTTTTGTTGGTAAAAAGTAGTGAAATTCCTTTAAACTGAAAAATATTGAAAAAAAAATAATAATTTTACAACTTTAGAGGTTTCGAAGGAAAAACACGGAAACATTTTGAACAAATAATAATTTTGTTATGATTTGGTACACATATTCGTAAACTTGGTGGTCAATATCAGTTTTTCGAATGAAAAGTGTAAAATTTAAGTATATTTGAGACGGAAATGATTGAAAAATTGCAAAATTACATGTTTGGGACGAAAAACGCGAAAACGTGCTGAACAAATAATAATTCTGGCGTGATGTTGTACATATATTTGTAAACTTGGTCGTCAATGACAGTTTTCCGAGTGAAAATTATTAAATTTCAGACTATTACTATGAAATGTTCTTACACATTTAACAGGCTATGAAATTTTGTATCATAATTAACGTCAATGCGTTTATACTACACTTTGGGCTTGATTCATTATAATTATAGCATTTTTGTACGAAAATGGCCGATTTGTTGGTAGTAAAATTCATTCGATCCGAAAAATGATGAAAAAATTGAAAAAAGACTGAAATATCGCTAAAGCGGAGATTTGCAAGGAAAAACCCGGAAACACGTTGAACAAATAATAATTTTGTACATATTTTCATAAACTTGGTGGCCAAAGACAGTTTTTCGTTTGAAAGTGTGAAATTTCAGTATATTTTTGACGCAAATGATTGAAAAATCGCAAAATTGCAGGTTTGGGACGAAAAACGCGAAAACATGTTGAACAAATAATAATTCTGGCGTGATTTTGTACATATATTCATAAACTTGGTCGTCAATGTTAGATTTTCGAGTGAAAAGTGTGAAATTTCCGCCTATTTTTCACAAATGTTCTTACAAATTTAGAAGGTTTTGACGTTTTGTATCAATAATAACGGGAATGCATTTCTATCACACATTTGTCATGAATCATTGATAATCCTTCAATTTTTGTACGATAGTGGTAGCTTTGTTGGTAAAATAGAAAAATTCCTTTAAACTGAAAAATATTGAGAAAAAAAATGTAAATTTCGCAAATTTTGAGATTAAGAAGGAAAATCATGTTGAACAAATAATAATTCTGTCGTGATTTTGTACATTTATTCGTCAACTTGGTCGTCAATGACAGTTTTTCGAGTGAAAAGTGTGAAATTTCTATATATTTGTGACACAAATGATTTAAAAATCGCAAAATTACAGGGTTGGGACGAAAAACGCGAACACCTGTAGAAAAAATAATAATTGTAGCGTTATTTTGTACATATATTCGTATACTTGGTAGTCAATGACAATTTTTCGAGTGAAAAACGTGAAATTTCCGCCTATTTCTCACAATTGTTCTTACAAATTTAGAAGGTTTTGACGTTTTGTACCAATATTAACGGGAATGCATTTCGATCACACATTTGTCATGATTCATTGATAATCCTTACATTTTTGTACGAAACAAGCTTTGTTCGTAAAAAGTAGTAAAAGTTGTTTAAACTGAAAAATTTTGAAAAAAAAATGGGAATTTCGCAAATTTGGAGGTTTGGAAGGAAAAACACGAAAACATGTTGAGCAAATAATAATTCTGTTGTGATTTTGTACACATATTCGTAAGCTTGTTCATCAATGGCAGTTTTTCGAGTAAAAAGTATGAAATTTTGAGTACATTACTTATAAATGTCCTTACAACGTTTAATACATAAGCTCCAATTTTTTTAATACGAGTATAAACCAAAAAACGTTGAATAAAGTTGTTCCTATTTCGTTATTAAAAACAAAAAACATATATGCAACGTTTAATACGTAAGCCCCTATTTTGTTAATATAAAGGATGTTTAATACGTAAACCTCTCTGTTGTTAATATAAAGGACGTTTTATACATAAGGTCCTATTTTGTTAATATAAAGGATGTTTCATACGAAATCCTCTATTTTGTTCATATAAAGGACTTTTGATACGTAAGCCCCTATTTTGTTAATATAAAGGACGTTTAATACGTAAGCCTCTATTTTTTTAATAGAAATGACGTTTAATACGCAAGCCCCTTTTTTGTTAATATAAAGTACGTCTTATACGTAAACCTCTATTTTGTTAATATAAAGGACGTTTAATACGTAAGCCCCTATTTTGTTAATATAAAGGACGTTTAATACGTAAAACCATATTTTGTTGATATAAAGGACATTTAATACGTAAGACCCTATTTTGTTAATATAAAGGACGTTTAATACGTAAGTCTATATTTTGTTAATATAAAGGACGTTTAATACGTAAGCCCTTATTTTGACAATACAAAGGACGTTTAATGCGTAAGCCCCTATTTTGTTAGTATAAAGAACGTTTAGTACGTAAGTCCATATTTTGTTAATACAAAGGATGTTTAATATGTAAGTGCATATTTTGTTAATATAAAGAACGTTTAATACGTAAGCCCCTATTTTGTTAATACAAAGGACGTTTAATACGTAAGTCTATATTTTGTTTATATAAAGGACGTTTAATACGTAAGTCCATATTTTGTTTATATTATATAAACAACATTTGATATGTTAGTACCTTACGTATAAATATTAACAAAAAATACAAACAACGTTCAATGATTAAGTTTCTATTTTTCGGCTATATGTAAGTTAAGAAGAACTATATATTTTTTTCCCGCCTTTTTTTTCATTTGTATGTTTCCCCTCAACATATCCGATTTTTTTTTTATTTGTATGGTTTTCCTCAGCATTGACAGTGTCAGGACTTGGGTACGGCCGACCAATTAGTTTATTGTAGTTAAAAAATAACCATTAAAAATAGTGAACCAGAGCAGTCAAAGGGAGATCTTGCGTCATTTTCGAGAAGGATTGCTTCCTATTGTTTCAAACTTAACTGCCTCGAGTGGCTGGCTTGTCTTCCCATTTGTATAGAAATACACGACACTTTATGAGGATCGGTAATTAGTGTTCCGTCTGCGATCTGTTTTATTGCAGTCACAGATAACTATTGTTACTAAGAAAAGAAAATAAAACTTTGCGCAAGATATATTTCGAGGGCGAAGGCGCTTTTATGACCGCGATTGTCATGCGAGAGAGAAAAAAGGGGTCAAAAAATTTCTCTTCTCCTTTCTAAAGAAATACGTCGAGCTTAATTTATTACGGACATAGTTAAATATTGAAAACAACGGCTGAGAATAACAATTCACTCGAGATACATTAAAAAAAAGAAGGGTCCAGTATTGTCTCTTAAACAATAAGTTTCACCGGATGTTATACAAAAAGGATTCTCGACTTAATTACGCTGTGAAAGTTTAAATAGACTATTCATTGGCAAAATAACGAAAAGGTTTATGATTTTTTTAACGGTCGCGAGGGACTTTCTATAGAGTTCCAAAATGGCGGCGCTAGGCTGAGATCCCTTAAATTAAGGGACCGCGATCTTCCGAGCCCATTCTCTCGCCACGAAGTTATCAAGTCAACATCATTCTCGTCTTGACGCTGTTCGCGAACTTGAACAAGCTTTTCTCACATTTGATTGTTCATTCTTATTTGATACAATTTGTCCGGTAAATTCCCGAGGAACTGAGTCGTGTGGGTGTATTACGACACGAATTGGCGGTCGCCAACCACTGAGGGAATTTCTTCACATCAGCGGCCCTGTAGTAACAGTATAAGGTCAGAGGGCCATATACGAGTCGACCTGGTCATACACTTGAAGCGGATCTGGGATAATACATTTTGTCCTGTTTTGGAGTAAGATCAACCTTATTTATCCTCTTTTGCTTGTCATTTTATGGTGATATTTGAGTATTCTAGAGATTGGCGAGATCTAATCTTTGAGAATTGACACATTTCCGCAACGGACTGTTGTGTGATAATAAATTACTTCGACTGCCTGTCCATCTGAAAGGTTAGCGGAGTAGCAGCGAGAAATCTGCCCATTTGATTTTCCTGACGGAGTATCAGCTCGTCAGGATTAAATATATAACCAATTAACAGCAAATATGTGTTTCATTATGTATTTATACCTACCCAAGCACTGACGAATGCCTACCTCTTCCCACGACATCTTGAGATCTTATTGAGCCTTGTTTTACCTATACTGAGCTACCGGAGTAAGAGTCATACATTGTAACATCCAGGCTTTTAGTAATCCAACTTAATTAATTAAAGGGTAAAAAGTCTGAAACTGGCCGCCTTTCAACGCGGGGCCTACCTAGAGGTTCGTCGTCGGGCTTGGACGGTATAATTTGTATTTTTATGTTTTTTTCCTTTCTTTCTTCTTTTGGTACTAGAATAATTTGTGCATTGCTGTGTTGTGTACTGTGTATTGGAATTTTATGTTTTTTTTTCTTCTTTTTTCATTTTTCGATTTGAATATCTTGTGCATTGCTTTATTGTATACTGTGTATTTGAGTTTTATGTTTTTTTTTCTTTTTTTGATTTGAATATCTTGTGCATTGCTTTGTTGTGTACTGTGTATTTGAATTTTATGTTTTCTTCTTTCTTTTCTTCCTGTTTTTATTCGAAATTTTGTGCATTGTTGTATTGTATACGGTGTATAATTTTGTTATATTATTTTGATTAACGGCGTATAACTCGGTAAAGAATCGAAAGCAATTCAGGACCGTTAAAACAACAAAGCATAGGCTTTGTACTTCAGTCAAGTCGGTCGGGCGGAAATTGATTCGAGTACCGTTTTGTTTGGCGGTCATTTTGTGTATGAGTTGAGGATTTTATTTATTAATTAAATAAAATATAATAACCAACTAATAACGTGCGGCTGATAAAAGCTGTGCGAGTGTAGGTAGTTATTTTCTAAAATTAGAAAAAATCGAGTTGAGCGTAGTTTTACGAGGAGTATAATCTCGAATTTGGCCGGTAATCGGGTAGGCAGAGCTAGTGGAACGCCATAGTTTCTTGTGATTGGCCGGGTGTTTAGCAGCTGATAGAAGTTCCTTGTTGCATTGGCAAGGAATAATTCGTTACGTTTTCTTTCCGGTTGGATAGAGTTAGTGGCGTATTCCGGAGTTTGGATCGCTTTGAAGATTTTTAAATCATCAACAAAAAATAGAATATTTAGAGCACTAAGTTTGCCAACTATAACATTATTCGTTCAGAGCCGTCCGGCTGTTTCGCTAATTAAGTTTGACGAATACTAGCTGTCGTACATCTGGTCGGCGAGATTAGTAGTAGACCGGTGTTATAATAGCGTGGCCGGGTGATCGAACTTATTGAATTATTCTATTTTAGGCCTTTAAGGTAGAGTTGTTTTCTTCGATTACATGCGATTGGAATTTCTGGTGAAGGCTATTCCTGAGATTGGGAACGCGTATTAATAACAGCGTGGCCTAGAGTCTTGGGGATTTCTAATCTTTCAGATAGAACTCTCACCTTGCTAGCTGAGGATAAGTCCACAATGAGTCCTATTGACAATATTACGAGTGCAACTAAGGAGAGATTGATTGGGGAATTGATGGAAAGGGGAATCACTCCGGGTAACAAACTCCCCAGGTTGCGTCGGCAAGCATGGAGCTACAATCGGGGCCTCGTTCACTCTCCTACAGAAGAGGTTATATTGCCTCAAAGGTCTAAGGCACATGTTAATTTGCGAGGAGCCCCGGAATTTTCTATGGAACTGGTTTCCGGAGCGACAGCCCCTCGTTCGGACTCTTCCTTGCCATTTACCGGGTCTTGCCCTTCAAGAGACTTGGGAATGTTGCCGTCTCCTAGCACTAGAGGTAATCAATTACCTCCATTAAATATCAATTTTTCATCGTGGCCAGTGGATCCGTTTAATGGCTCGGGTAGCGTACGTCAGTTTTTGGTTAGGCTCGAGGAAATAGCACACGCACGTAGGTTCGATGTAGACTCTCTCTCTCCCGTCCTACCTGAATTTTTGCGCGACAGAGCCCTGACCTTTTTCAGGATTACGTATAGGAACCCTATGAGATGGGCTACATTGAAGGCACATTTTTTGGAGAGGTTCGAATCGGAGAGTTTTATGGTAGATAGAAAGCTGGATATTTGGGCATCCAAGCAGGGTCACGAAGAATCTTCCACCGATTATATATCACGAATTTTGGAAGTAAACAGTACACTGGACTCTGCCTTGACGGAGGTGGAGCTGTTACAGGTGTTCAAGAGAGGCCTTCACGTTAGGTTTAGCTCAGTCCTTGTCAGTACGCGGCCTGCGTCAGTACGAGAGATGGAAAGAGTATGTGCCTCTTTCGAACAAATGAACAGGAGTGGTGAGGTATCACCCCGGCCGCTGCAGATGCAGCCAAGGGTAAGGGCACGTGTGTCATCCGTCTCACAGAAGGTTATCGGTAGAGGGCCGACCTTGTTGAGGTGTTTCTTGTGCAATCTTCCGCATCATATTGCCCGCGACTGTCCGCACAAACCACTTATCCAGAAGGAACCGGATAAGTCGCCAAGTAATCGCGTAAGGAGTCGTGCCGAGACTTCTAGACCTTTTACTTTGCTGACGGATACTTCGCGTCCGCCGCCGAGCTCCTTAATTCCAAAAAACAGATAGGGGACCAACCCGGTCAAGGTAATTCGGAGCTAAGGGGTTGGTCAAATACAATAGAATTAAGAAATAATAGCCGTAACCTTGGTGCCATAGAAATTTCAAATGCTAGGGATGAGAGACCCTATCTTCATTGTGAAATTCAGGGCTCACCATTTAGGGCGTTGCTAGATTCAGGTGCAGCAATTAACGTAATAGGTGGTAATCTGTATAAAAATTTTAAGGACTTACGGTTTATTATGCGAACTACTGAGGGAGTCGTTCACACGGCTGATAGTCAGGGACATCGGGTGCTGGGTACGATCCAGTTGCCCTTACATTATGATCACCAAACTGTGTTGGTGGAATTCCAGGTAGTTCCTTCTTTAGATACTTGCTTGGTGCTCGGTATTCCCTTCTTGAAGCGTTCCGGGCTTACGCCGGAATCGTTTTCTCATTCGAGTAGGAGTTAATGGCTCAATAATGCCTCCATTGTTCCGAAAAAGGATGCTTCTGCTCGAATCGTATTGGACCCCGCAAACTAAATTCCGTGACGCAGACGGACTGTTATCGGTTACCTAACATCAACCGAATTCTCGACAATCTTCGAGATACGCGCTACCTCACTGCTTTAGATCTGAGCCATGAGTTTTGGCTAATGCCATTAAGCAAAGAGTCTAAATGTAAGACGGCATTCTTTGTAGAGGGCCGGGGACAATATCGGTTTGTGGTCACCCCATTTGGCTTAAAAAACATTCCTGCTGAGATGCAACGAATGATGGAACAATTGTTCGCCGATCAGGGTGACCAGGGTTCTGTACCATGTTGGTTTAATAATATGCAAACAGGACTGAGAGTCTTGGAGATAATTAATTATTGACTTTATTGATCTCAGGTAAAGGCTTGAGAGTTATAATTCTTGTGTGTTTTTCCGTATCTGATTATCTGCCATGCATACATCTTATTGTCCTGAATTGTAATTTTTTTTGTTGCATTAATTATATTTATAATTTCATTTCTGTTAGTATTGTATTGTATTTGTGCCTATGTATTGTATTTGGTATTGTGTTCCTTTGAGGTTGCCTTCTAGACGTACGGCTATAATTGTTTGTGCCTGTGCGTGTATTAGGAAGCCGTACTACAGGGTTATACAAATCCGAATTTTGCGATGACGCATGCAAATGTCTAGGTCATCTTACGTACCGCGACGAACTCAGGAGGGTTCCTAGTAGAGAGTAATATTGTAGAAGTTTCATAACCAGCGGCATGGTAAATAAGTTAGAATTTTACTCGTATTACCCGTATATTGTAGTTAGTTCAGTTTAATTTTCGAAACAACGCCTAGCCTTGCGGTAAGCTCGCCAGCCATAAGCTTCATGATACCGCAGATGTAATAGAAACCTAGATCGCTGATTAATTAGTACAAGTATGTCACCAAAGGGCGAAAAAAAAACTTTGATTTGTTTTTCTATCGCAAGGGTATTACACACCCTGATTTTTAGAACGTCTACATATATAACGCGTGGTGACAACTTTATTGTGCTCGGGCAGGAAATCAGAGACCTTAGGGCGCATGTCTGTATACAAGCGAGCGAGTATACCATGCAGTATTGAAGCAACATGTTCGTTTAACCTCCTTCATCGGGAGCGGAGCATGTTTTCACGATGCTGGCCGTAGTATAAAGTTGGCAAGTTGTTTAAACTTCATCGTTGAGGTGGCGTCATCGAAAATTATTAGTTAAAGGTATATGAGGAATAAATATCCCCGCCATGATCCGCAGAAGACTAGTATAGGAGAGGTTTAATTCCTCATTAATTACGTGTTCGTCAAGTGGTTTAGAGTAAACCAATGCGAGTGATGCGAACACCTAGGGAAGGATTGTTCATGCCTCAATGATACTGTGAGAATAGCAAGATGAGTTCACCTTTCTTCTCCTCGCCATAATCTCTACCCTGCCCCATCATGGATCGTTCTCCGAATAGAGGGGCCGTGCCGGAAGAACGTTTTGTTCGCACTTTTTGCAATAACTAATGGTATAAGGCAAAGGGAACAACCTTTAGGTTAAAAGTACAGATAGGTTGTGGCAGGCTGGAAGCTAAGCGCTGCTTGGTGTAGTTTACACCTAGGTTATAAACCACCTAGTTGGACAGGTGGTATGGAGAGGGTATTCTAGCCAATCAAACGCTGGGCGATATTTCAGCAACAAATTAGCGCCCCGATTTGTCAAGTGTGTGGTCACAAGGTAAATTTCCGACACAATATATGAACTGTCTGACCTGAAGGGGAAAGTGGCAGGTAAATTTCGCGTCAAAGACATCGCCAAGGTGGAATAAAGGCTCCATTACGGTGAATTGACGCGAGAGCTGCCGTGGCACTTGTGGTAATTCAGTTTTACCAAATTAGGTTTCCATGTTCCAAGAAAAAAATATGGTGGCGCTCAATAGACCATGCGCTGGACAATGAGTGGTGATTTTTGCTGATAGCATAGCGTTTGTATGCGCGTCTTTTGATAGAGCGTCGACGCTCACTTCCTCATGATGTCACATTGGATACATCCTTACCAATTCCTTATCCTGTTCTATCAAGGGTCGCTCACCTGGCACTAGGTCGTATAGGTTGAATGGAAGGCAGCTCCATGATAGGGAATGAGTGGGGTTGCTACCGGGGTTTGGGAAGTGCTGCTGGGAAGTATGAATGAAAAGGATTGGGTGCGTGCTTTGGTGGGGGGGGCTTTCGATGGGATATCCTTTAATTGTGAGGCTTCGGCCAATGATTTTTTTTTGTTGTTGTTTTGTATATTTTTTTTTTTTTTTGTAACTGTCAGTCCGGTCTAGGTGGGCAGGCGTCCGCGACGCCATCGGTACACGGAGGTGCATAGTATGATATGACTACGTCATGCACATCTTGGCTCCGCCCGTTGGTTCTGCGGCCGTCGCACCGACGACTTAGGTGGGCGCTCGCGGCACCATTGGTACCAGGACCTCCATAGTAGTGTGTATGGACTCCGCCCTTTGGGTCCGCAGGCGTCACACTGGTGACAAAGGTTTTATTGTCAGTCCGGTCTAGGTGGGCAGGCGTCCGCGACGCCATCGGTACACGGAGGTGCATAGTATGATATGACTACGTCATGCACATCTTGGCTCCGCCCGTTGGTTCTGCGGCCGTCGCACCGACGACTTAGGTGGGCGCTCGCGGCACCATTGGTACCAGGACCTCCATAGTAGTGTGTATGGACTCCGCCCTTTGGGTCCGCAGGCGTCACACTGGTGACAAAGGTTTTATTGTCAGTCCGGTCCAGGTGGGCAGGCGTCCGTGGCGCCATCGGTACCCGGACGTAGGTAGCATGGTGTGGGGACATCATGCGTATCTTGGGTCCGCCCGTTGGTTCTGCGGCCGTCGCACCGACGACTTAGGTGGGCGCTCGTGGGCACCATTGGGACAAGGACGACCGTAGTTTTGTGCGTGGACAACATGTACAACTTGGCTCCGCCATTTGGGTCCGCGGGTGTCGCACTGGTGACAACGGTTGTGGAGTAGGCTCCAACCAATCAGCGAAAGGCTTACGGATGGCCTATATACATCCAGTAGGAGGCTTACGGATGGCCTATATACATCCAGTGGAGGCTTACGGATGGCCTATATACATCCAGTGGGGGTTGTTGAGTGTGACTCCAACCATGGGCGTCATGAACCCAAATTTGCATGTGCTCCCGGTCTAGGTGGACGCTCATGGCACCGTCGGTGCCCGGATAACCATGGTATTTTATGGATCATGCGAGTTTTGGCACCGTCCGTGATGTGGGTGGGCGTCGCACTGACGACTCTGGCTAGCACGAGAATTGGCACTAAAGGGATGACGATCCCCGAGGTGATGATATTATAAACACATATTTGCTGTATTGTATAACCAAGTGTAACTGTTTCTTGTCAGTTTTTAGACCTGGAGGAGGCCTATAGTCAGATGTCGCCCCTATGAGTGGTGTCTCAGGGCCGTGTAATGGAAAATCGTATGTTAAATGTGTCTTATATAGTCTCATTATTGATATATCGCCAGACTTGTATCTTGCAATATCAAAGATCACCAGACAAGCGGGAGGAAACTCACCTTGCTTCCTTAATTCAAGTGATTAGGTTAAGAAACTAAATCAGTGCCCCTAAAAGTGCAGACTATCGGATCCGGTTCTGGGGAAGCCGTTGTGAACTAACATAATTACTATTAAGTAACTTGATCTGTTTTTGGGCATTACTCTTGTGAGTGTGTTGCCTTTGTAATCTTAAATGTTTGTACATTTTTCTATTGTAAATTAATAAGAATTATTAGGTGTAACCATGCTGTAGAGAAGGCGATAGTATCTGTTCTTGAACATTACTCTTGTGACTGTTTTGTCTTGTTATCCTAAATGTTGTATGTTTCTTTTTTTTTTTGTAAAAATAATAATAAGACTTATTATGTGTAACCATGTTGAGGGGAAGGCGATAATTGATGTTCTCCTGTATTGTGCCTTGCTCTATAAAATGTTTAACTGTTTCCAGGTGTTCTTAGATAGGGAAGCCCTGAGAGCTAGTTTTTCGTGGTTTCCTACTCTTTCGCAAATGCAGGGGCTTATTAAATCGTCCACGAGCGTATCCGGCATGACCCAGTAACGTCATGCCCTTTAGCATAGTATCTAATCCTTGTTTCGGCAAGCAGGTGTATGACCAATTGACACAGGGCCGTAATCAGTACTTGAATTATTATTTTTTTTTTATTTTTTTTTTTTTTCGGTAACATAAAATGGAGTGTCAGGACTTGGGTACGGCCGACCAATTAGTTTATTGTAGTTAAAAAATAACCATTAAAAATAGTGAACCAGAGCAGTCAAAGGGAGATCTTGCGTCATTTTCGAGAAGGATTGCTTCCTATTGTTTCAAACTTAACTGCCTCGAGTGGCTGGCTTGTCTTCCCATTTGTATAGAAATACACGACACTTTATGAGGATCGGTAATTAGTGTTCCGTCTGCGATCTGTTTTATTGCAGTCACAGATAACTATTGTTACTAAGAAAAGAAAATAAAACTTTGCGCAAGATATATTTCGAGGGCGAAGGCGCTTTTATGACCGCGATTGTCATGCGAGAGAGAAAAAAGGGGTCAAAAAATTTCTCTTCTCCTTTCTAAAGAAATACGTCGAGCTTAATTTATTACGGACATAGTTAAATATTGAAAACAACGGCTGAGAATAACAATTCACTCGAGATACATTAAAAAAAAGAAGGGTCCAGTATTGTCTCTTAAACAATAAGTTTCACCGGATGTTATACAAAAAGGATTCTCGACTTAATTACGCTGTGAAAGTTTAAATAGACTATTCATTGGCAAAATAACGAAAAGGTTTATGATTTTTTTAACGGTCGCGAGGGACTTTCTATAGAGTTCCAAAATGGCGGCGCTAGGCTGAGATCCCTTAAATTAAGGGACCGCGATCTTCCGAGCCCATTCTCTCGCCACGAAGTTATCAAGTCAACATCATTCTCGTCTTGACGCTGTTCGCGAACTTGAACAAGCTTTTCTCACATTTGATTGTTCATTCTTATTTGATACAATTTGTCCGGTAAATTCCCGAGGAACTGAGTCGTGTGGGTGTATTACGACACGAATTGGCGGTCGCCAACCACTGAGGGAATTTCTTCACATCAGCGGCCCTGTAGTAACAGTATAAGGTCAGAGGGCCATATACGAGTCGACCTGGTCATACACTTGAAGCGGATCTGGGATAATACATTTTGTCCTGTTTTGGAGTAAGATCAACCTTATTTATCCTCTTTTGCTTGTCATTTTATGGTGATATTTGAGTATTCTAGAGATTGGCGAGATCTAATCTTTGAGAATTGACACATTTCCGCAACGGACTGTTGTGTGATAATAAATTACTTCGACTGCCTGTCCATCTGAAAGGTTAGCGGAGTAGCAGCGAGAAATCTGCCCATTTGATTTTCCTGACGGAGTATCAGCTCGTCAGGATTAAATATATAACCAATTAACAGCAAATATGTGTTTCATTATGTATTTATACCTACCCAAGCACTGACGAATGCCTACCTCTTCCCACGACATCTTGAGATCTTATTGAGCCTTGTTTTACCTATACTGAGCTACCGGAGTAAGAGTCATACATTGTAACATCCAGGCTTTTAGTAATCCAACTTAATTAATTAAAGGGTAAAAAGTCTGAAAACATGTTGAGGGGATCATAAATACGACGTGGACATGTTGCACGGACACTATAGTATATCGTGTTCAGCATTCGTAATCGAGCCATCGATAAAGAATCACTGCAGTAGGCAAGAAACTCGCTGTTCACCACGTGGATAGCCTTCGACACTTCCACACGTATAGCACGTACGAGTATTGTTATCAGACGAACTCTTATTAGACTGATTCCGTTTTTTTTTTAGCCCCTCGGGTGGATGATCAACGTCTTACGATCTTGGCTACGGAGGTCGTCATTATTAATACGCCCAAATATATAATATAAAACATATATATATATATATATATATATATATATATATATATATATATATATATATATATATATATATATATATATATATATATATATATATATATATATATATATATATATATATTGTTTATAGTTAAGGCATTAACGTTGTGGAGGTTTAAAGACATTGCAATTTGTTTTATCACTGTTTATTCCACTTTTTGTAATGGTGTAACCTTTCCGGTTTCGAGGCTTTCACCTCATCTTCAGGGCAGCGCAAATAAGACTGAATTATGTTCAAACTGGTGATAATTTCTATAAAGGAAAGACAGGAAGATCCTTTGAAAAGAGATTTCGTGAACACAAATCCGCCTTAATAAATCCTCTTATTTATTCTGAAATGGCTAATCATTGTCACCGTGAAAACCATACTTTTTCTATTGATGATGCCAAATTCTTACATATTAGTAGTAACGGAAATAAATTGGACAAATTAGAGGCTCTAGAAATTTTTAAGTCAGTACATCGAGGCGAACATCTGGTAAACACATATACCCCAAAAATATATCCGCTGCTGGCCGAAATCGTCCCATGCCTCCCTCAGCCCTCAGTCCCCAACCCGAATATCCCCAACCGTTAGAAGCGTGTATATCGGTACCAGTTCGAACAGAATTCAATCTTGTTTGTTCTCCCCTGATGATGAGGTGAAAGCCTTGAAACCGGTAGGATTATACCGTTACAAAAAGTGGAATAAACGGTGTTTGATAAAACAAATTACAAAATAATATAAAACGTTGTTCAAAAAATTTGAATAAGTCACAGAAATATTTAAATGTAGATGTGAAATATTACTTTGAGATCAAATGCCAAATAAGTGTTTTTTGTCAACACACAACTCCGTGAGTGAGGAAAACATTTTTAATAAAAAAATATTGTGTCAAATATTTCAAGTCGAGAAGATGACAATGTAAAATGGGGCTCGTATTCCACATAAAAAAATAATTTATTTTCGAAATATTTTCTCTGCATCAAGAAAACATTGTGTTTTGGTAATTTATAAAGAAACATAGAAAATTATGTGATCCATGATGGTTGATGCGATTGTTTTAGAGGGACGATTTTACTGATTGTTACACATTCACAGATACTGTTAATTCATTCGTATGGTACCCTTCAAGACATCCGAATGGGTTGATGTGTCTTGGAGTGGAGTAACTTAACTGATTGTTACACATTCATATTTTATTATTACTGTTCATTCATTCGTATGCTACCCTTCAAGACATCCGAATGGATGGATGTTCCTTGGAGTGGGACAATTTACTAATTGTTTTACATTCATATTTAATTATTACTGTTCATTCATTCGTATGTTACCCTTCAAGACATCCGAATGGATTGATGTGCCTTGGAGTGGGACAATTTACTAATTGTTTAACATTCATATTTAATGATTACTGTTCATTCATTCGTATGTTACCCTTCAAGATATCCGAATGGGTTGATTTGCCTTGGAGTAGAGCAACTTAACTGATTGTTACACATTCATATTTTATTATTACTGTTCATTCATTCGTATGTTACCCTTCAAGACATCCGAATGGATTGATGTGCCTTGGAGTGGGACAATTTACTAATTGTTTTACATTCATATTTAATTATTACTGTTCATTCATTCGTACGTTACCCTTCAAGACATCCGAATGGATTGATGTGCCTTGGAGTGGGACAATTTACGAATGGTTTTACATTCATATTTAATGATTACTGTTCATTCATTCGTATGTTACCCTTCAAGATATCCGAATGGGTTGATTTGCCTTGGAGTAGAGCAACTTAACTGATTGTTACACATTCATATTTTATTATTACTGTTCATTCATTCGTATGTTACCCTTCAAGACATCCGAATGGATCGATGTGCTTTGGAGTGGGACAATTTACTAATTATTTTACATTCATGTTAAATGATTACTGTTCATTCATTCGTATGTTACCCTTCAAGATATCCGAATCGGTTGATGTGCCTTGGAGTAGAGCAATTTAACTGGTTGTTACACATTCATATTTTATTATTACTGTTCATTCATTCGTATGTTACCCTTCAAGACATCCGAATGGATTGATGTGCCTTGGATTAGGAAAATTTACTAATTGTTTTACATTCATATTAAATTATTACTGTTCATTCATTCGTATGTTACCCTTCGAGACATCCGAATGGGTTGATGTGACTTTGATTGGATACTTTTACTGTTTGTTACACATATACATGAACTAATTACTGTTTTTTTTTCCTTCAAAACATCCAAGTGGGTTTTTTTCTGTTGGATACTTTTACTGATTATTACACATTCACATTTACAGTTTACTGTTCATTCATTCGTATGGAACCTTTCACCATATCCGAATAAGTTTACGTAACTTTTCAGTTGGACATCTTTACTGATTGTTACACATACATTTACTGATAAGTATTCATTTATCCGTATGGCATCCTTCAACACATCCTAATTTTTTGCATAGTATTTTCTGTTAGGCACTTTTACTGATTGTTTTTCATGCATTTATTTTATTCGTATTGAAATAAATGTGTAAAATTTATGTTTATTTTTTCATATAGTAGGTACCTTTCAATACCTTTGGTGTGACTTTCAGTAAGGTACTATTGATGATTATTACAAGAACACATTTACTCATTTCTATTCATTCATTCGTATGATGATATTCTTCAATACATCCGAATTATTCTGTTGCTTAGCCAGTAAAACCCTCGTTTTGGATTCTTGGAGTTACAGGTTCAATTTACGTTGATCATTCATTCAACGTAAGCCATTCATTCATTCCACATGTTCGAACCAATTTCAAGCTCTTTATTTCATGTTATTTAAAACATTAAATTTTTCCGTGCATTAATTTCTTTTACCTTCAATCCATTTTTTTACAGTCCACAATTTTTAGGACACACATCTTAACAGGATTAATCTTAATTTAATATGTATTCTACTAAGTACAAGCTTCATTTCCATACGTCAAGGTGGGCACCAACACACTCTTATTTAATATCATAACATTTCGCTTAACAATTCTTAACGAAAGTTTGCATCACTTAATGACCATGAAACAAACTGAAGAGACAGCAGTGAACTATGAACAAGTTGTGTTTCATGGTCTTCAATGATCCCATGGGACTGCTACCTGCCTATAACTCCACCATGTTATTATTTATTAGAGTTATGCTAAACTTCCAGGCCCTAATTTGTCACATCTCTAAAAATCAAGCATTATAAAGCCATTATAAGACCTTTGAGCATTATAGAGCCAAATTTAGTTTCAACTTTACACAAAGAACTTTATTTAGGCCATCATTTTTTTTATGAATGAATTGTCCCTTGAATGCGCGATTATAGGCATAAAACCTCTGTTTTTATAAAGTAATCGACGTTTTTTGTTAGATTCGAAATCAATAAACCATCGTTCATACATATACGTACAAATCAATACGCAATTTGTCTGTCGGAATACGCGGAGAGAACATTGCGCCAGACTTTCCTATCTCGACACATCATAAATTAATATTCCTCATACAACGCCTACGATTTCTCTCACTTCACATATTTTCTTCTTTCAAAATGTTATTCTCCTGATCCAACCATTTCCTTGGTATTTCTCTATCACATCTTTTACTCACATTTGTACTATAAAATTGTTTTGTTACCTTCCCAAAACATCTTTAAATGCTCTTCTTCAGCTTACACAACACAACAGTTTTTAATTCACATTATACTGTACTGTTACACTTTAGTTATATACAGTACAACTAAATGGATTAACTGTTATGTTGCAATCTTTTTCGATCAATGAGGAAGGGGTTAAAAAAATAACTTAAAACTAAACTGATTTTTTTTAATATGGTTTCCAACGGAAATCCAAACCGCTAACTCAGGATTAAAATACATGAATCTTACTAACTAGTTACAGTAACATCCGTAGTTTAGTTGATTAGACGCTTAATTTAATCCACCCAGTGATTTTGGGTTTGATTCTTGACGGTACCCGAGAACGAAAGTTAAAAAATAACGGCCCCATTCTGGTAGAAGAGTTCACCTGTTGAGATATAAAACCAACAGTATGCATCTCTAAAATGGAATCTAATATATGTATACTGTTTATAAACAGCAATTGGAGAGGGTGCAAAAAATTCGTGTATCACGTGATTTTTTATACGCATACGCCATTGACTGTCTATACACACGCAAGATTTTCAGATTATTAATATTTTTTAATAAATAGATAATATTTCATATTTCAAAAAGGGATAGAACATTGTTTGAATGAAATATAATGAATACTGACCCACATTTATGTTTTCCACACTAATTGATAATTGGTTTTTTAAGTGTCTTTTTTTAATTAATTAATTTCATTGTTTTCATATTGTCTCAGCTCCAAAGTGTGATCCTTTGGCTAATTTGAAACGCAAAGAAGAGCGTCGCTGTTCTGCCCTCATAAGCAAAAAATACAGCTAATGGCTAAAGTAAAGTTTTGAAAAAACTGTGCTGTCATGTTTTTCATTGCTGCTTAAAAATGTCGTGATTCATAAACAAAAAAAGCAGTAAAATGTGATTCATAAGCAAAAACGCAGCAAACGCATAGGCACTTGCTGTCTTTTTGCTTATGAATCACACTTTACTGACATTATGTCGATTTTTGTATTAAAATAAATAGTTTTCTGTATTTTTTTATGGATTATGTTTCAGAATTTGATATGGGATATTAATTACCTCATACTTAGTAAAATTTCTGATTTTTTTCCCGTTAGCTGCGTTTTTGCTTATGAGGGCAGTATTATCTATTGTATTTTTTCTTCTATCCTTTTTTTCCTCCCCTTCCTCTTCAACTTCATCTCACAATATGTCACATACTGTTTATTATGACTTGAGTTAATTTTAATTGTATTTTTTGATTTTTTTCTGTTGCGTCAATTGTTCGTGTTACTAAATCTTTAGCGAAACGTTATTATAAGTTTGCTTTTGAATATTACACTTTGCTTATGAATTGTATCAGACTGTAAATTATCAACATAATCGAAATGAGAAATAAAAATTATTTAAAAGTTAATTTCGTCATTCCAAATGTAACATATTTTAACATCACTCAAAATATAGTTTAAAAAACTAATATTTATGCAGAAAAATGCATATCGTGTTTTTTTACAAAAGACAATCAATAATTGTCATATTATTACACAGATCATAATTAATCAGAAGAGCTGGAGACTGCGGGTTATGGAACCTTATGAGAATAGCATAACAGCGGTAGAGAGCAAGTACCTTATATCAAATAACAGTACCAACAGGCTCTGACGCGCGCAGCCATCCATCACGTTAAAGCCATTAAAAGTGAACATTAACTCGCATACTTCAACACACATACATTATGAAACTCTCGCTATACCAACTCCCACCCACGAATGTCTCTTGACAGTTGAACTTATCAAACTATACAAAAAAAATAAAGGTCAAGTGATACGAGTTAGAAATCTCTAGGGTTCAAAACATCTTGTTCACCAAAATCTAGAGTGGCTAAGATCAAAAGTGGAAAATACCAAAACAGCCAATGCAAGCTGGTAATATGTGGTCACGTATCGGATACAATCTCTAAGTCGTTTGAAAACCAGTTGATGCTCAAAACGTTGTTTAATTCATTGATCCGTAGCAAACTAGAAAGCAATGCTTACATTTGGAGCGCGCTGTGGGAGCGCAGAACTCGCTCATGGTGGAGAAAGTACAAAAAAATATCTACGACATCTCTATATGAGGGAGTTCGGTTTCTATCAATGGCTTTATCCTACTCAGTTTCTGCTGGACATGGTCGGGTATAACTCCTTGAGCGTAAGAAGAGATGTGCGTCTCCTGGTATACGTTGTCAAACTCGTTCGAGGAGTTGTGAGCTGTCCAGCATTACTACAAAGATTAACGTTAAATGTTCCTAACAATTACATTAGACTGCGCCGGCAAGAACTGTTCTCAATAACATACGCAAGAACGGGTCTTCCAGCCGCTATGCCTGTTGGAAGGGCCTTAACTCTTCTGAACGGGACTGCTTCGGATATTGACATATTTCATATCACATTACCAAAAGCAAAAGTAAATTTTCTTCTTAGATTGAGCGCGTTAGAAGGCACTCATCAACATACATAAATGACTGTGAATATATGTGTGTAATATGTTTGTGTGTATATACTCGTTTGTATGCATATGCATTATTTTTTATTTTATATAATTTTTTAACTTATTTTTTTTCCTCTATGTAATTTTTCTTCTTTTTTGATGTTTTGTATTTTGAAAGTAATTGGGCTAAACCTGTTTTGAAAAAAAAAAAAAAATCTCTAAGTTCCTGGATAAAAATAGACTAAAAGTTATTTGTGACACAGCAATATAAGAAAAACACACTTTGTAAACTATAACAGTGCCCAGAAAACATCTTCCAGAACAAAAGAACTCAACTTGGAGGACTGCAGGGGTCAAGTTCGTAATCAGACTGTCTGGAGAGACGTCGTAAGAGATGCTAAGACACTACAAGAGTTACAGACCATCGAAAGTAGTGAGTTTTGGAGATGATCGTATGTTTCCTTGTTAATATCTTCATTAGCCAGAGAAAACAAATAAATAGTTATAATGTTTCTATAATTATCAATATAAAGTGATGAGAGATGCTTTAATTTGTTTATTCAAGCACTATTTATTCCACTTTATATAATGGTATAACCCTACCAGTTTCAAGGTGTTTGCCTCATCGTCAGGGGAGCACAAACAAGACTGAATTACGTTCGAACTGATTCTGACTTACGTGCGTCTAATTGTAAATAATCAGATTGAAGATTGTGGGTGGAATGAGGTAGGAAAAAACTTAAGCGAAGAGCGGTGAGATCTTTAGATGTAAGGTTAAATCAAGTGAATGATATTTTAAAATAATGAAATTTAAAAGTCAGACAAATCATAGGAGCTGCATGAGAAAAGTATGATGCTATGTCGTCTCTGCTTTCATGGCGTGAAGGTATGTTTGTATGTAGTAATAATATTATACAACTAATGATAGCAAAGTCAACAATCGAGACTTTCACGTTAAAAAAAGGCTTTCAAGTAAAAAAAATGTTCTGTGAAACGTCGACTATCAAACCCTTGAGACTTGGGTGGGAAAAATGATTGGTGTATTTTCTTTCAGTGAGAAAACCACATTTGTTTTCATAAATTTTATCTTAATCTTTAATTATTCTTGAATATGGTACCACCGGCGAGCTTATTGCTACAATATACTCGTACAGTTTTTTTTCAACCATTCAGGACATTTAGGATACATTTAACTTTTTCAATCCATGACAGATTGTACAATACAAAAAAAATGTTTGTTTAAATTTAAGGAAATAAAAACAAATAAATTATTAATCCTCATTAGTTATATTAGAAAAAAAAGAAAGGATTACGTTCAACAATAAAGTAAGTCAACAAATATCATTTTACTGATGTTTAAATTGAACTCTTCGTTCACTTTTCTTTCGTTCACTGCCCCTTGCAACGTAGGCAGGGAGAACATATCTATGGTACAGAACAAAGGGCGATTACCCAAAATATGCTCACCATGCCGAACTTCTCACGGTGTGTAACTATACAAGCCTTGAAACAAGAAGGCAAGAATCCATTGCGATATTCCTAATAAAGGTTTTCCAAGGTTCATTTAACTGTCCCGCGATTCTAGAAGCACTAAGTTTATATGTACCCAATAAATATAGCCGTGCAAGGAATCACCTCTGTTCTACATACCAACTTATAGGACGAATATCATGGCTAAACACTCAGTCACGCGTGGTATAGAGATATTGAACCAACTGAATGACACGGTTGATATATTCTCAGTACCGTCTAGCAGTATGAGAAGAATCCTGGCTGATATTATACCTAACGAATAAGCTAACGCTAGAAGCAGACCCTCTTTGTGTAACAGGAGAAATCCGTGCAAAGTGGAAAAAAAAAAAAAAAAAAAAACATATATCCAAAATTTTCCATCCAAGCCCACAACTTTCGCCTCCTCCACATTAATAGATCTCGTCATGCATAATTGACTATTATTCACACTTTTTAATCCACCTTCATTCAAAATTTTATCAATTTGATCCAGCCACGTTTTTCTCGGTCTACCTCTTCCACCCACACCTTGCGCTTCAGATTTGTATACTCGATTAGTTTATATTTCATCGTTCATTCTCTTCACATGTTCAAACCAAATTAAAGCTCGTTTCGTCAACTTACTTAAAACATCCATTTTACCCAGGATTTTTTTCTGATCTCTTCATTCCGCCTTCGTTTACACGTTGACAATCATAAATTCTTCTTAGTGAACGTATCTCTACAGCATTGTTTTTACTCTAATCCTTCTTCTGTCAAGTCCAAGTTTCACTTCCATTCATCAAGATGCACACCAACACATTATTTTATATTATCATTTTTGCAACTGCTGATGTTGCACGGTTTTTGTTTATAACATTAAGTGATTCTTTTTTTTTATCCACTTTGCACGGATTTCTCTTGTTACACAAACGGGGTCTGATTCTAGCGTTAGCTTATTCGTTAGGAAGACTAGCAGCCAGGATTCTTCTCATACTGCTAGGCGGTACCGAGAATATATCAACAGTGCCATTCATTTGGTTCAATATCTCTATACCACGCGTGACTGAGTGTTTAGACATGATATTCGTCTTGTAAGTTGGTATGTAGAACAGAGGGTGATTCCTTGCACGGCTATATTTGTTAGATATAAATAAATTTTGTGCTTCTAGAATCGCGGGACAGTTAAAGCTACCTTGAAAAACCTAAGTAGGAATATCCCTTCTTGTTTCGAGGCTTCTATAGTTACACACCTTGAGAAGTTCGACATGGTGAGTATATTTTGGGTAATCGCCCTTTCTTCTGTACCATAGATATTTCTTTCAATGCCCCTAGAACTCACCTATCACACGTACACATACTGCCCTTTTAACATAACTCATCAACTAGCTCCAGTTTTTCTGAGTTAACCCATACATCGCACATACTTTTACTACCCTTATTTTTTTAGACAAAATCTTTGATTCATTTTGAAACATTACCATTATGGGAAGAAAACTGGTTGTATTTGGATAAAATGTGAAACAAGTACATACAATATAAATTAAATAAAAACTGGAAGCGAAATGAGAAAATCACGAGAAATCTTATTGTTCAAAATTGTAAGCACATCAAAATTCAGCAAATTACATCTAGATCTGCGTTAGACTAAGCTGCGTCTATATTTGTTCATCTAGCATTATCAGTGAAGAGATCAGAAAGCCTGGAACATATAGCATGTCCCCTCAGGATATGGGGAGGAGGGGGCGATGAAGGCTGGCGAAGAGTGTCGTCAGGCATATCGGATTACAGTGTCATCAGGCAGTGACGGCCGGCGCCATCCATCACGCGCTCAAGTGTATTAAAAGGGAAAACTCTAAATTCCGTATATGTTTACACGCGATGGATACACGTACAGCGTACAGTGTACACGCTAACGTCATGCAAGGGGTGATTAAAAGTTTTAAGCTATCATTATCATTATTGTTCGTAAAGATATTAAATTTTATGTGTTCTACAATAAATATTATACATGAAGGCTGGAAAAAACATAATTTATTTTCAAATATGTTGTTTGCATCAGTTGTATAAGGTCTTCGGAGTATTGTACCACGTGGTTTGGCTTACAAGCCTGAAAGTTCAAAAACGATACAGTTTTCATTTTCAAAGCTTGTTTGTTATTATTCATTTATTTATATAAACACCTTAAGCCAAACATAAAACAATCAGAAGTGAGTGCTCATGACATTAAGGACAGTATATGTTATGTAATAAAAATTAAAAATATTTTAAACAATTACAATCAAAATATTAAGAAAGAAAGAGCTTAGAATTATATCGTACAAAATCACATGTTACTAACGTGATACGGGGCCGTCCACAGGCGCACAGCCCGCACTGTGGAAAAAAATACACACACAGAAGATAAATCAAATACAAATTGAAAAACAAAATATAAAAGACGCAATCAGCCAGATGCAGCTTCACAAATTTTCTTCTGCACGGAGAAAAAATCAAGATGCAAGGCAAAGTGACGATTTCCATAACTTTGTTCGTAAGATGCTTATCTCCTATCCTCGGGATTGCGGGCTAAATCCCCGTTAGAGCCTCGATTAAAAAAAAGGAATTATGTTTGTAATTTATTTTTATCTAACACTGTTTATTCCATTTTTTTGTGACGGTATAACCCTACCGGTTTCAAGACCTTCACCTCATCTTCAGGGGAGCACACACAAGACTCAATGCTGTTCGAACTGGTACCGATATACACGCTTCAACGGTTGGGGACTGAGGGGTGAGGGAGGCATGGGACGATTTCGGCCAAGAGCGGAGAGATTTTTGGGATATAACTGTTCACCAGATGTTCGGATCGATGTACAGACTTAGAAATTTCTAGGGCCTCTAATCTGTCCAATTTATTTCCGTTACTACTGATATGTATTGTAATAATTTGTCATCATCGATGGAAAAAGTATGGTTTTCATGGTGACAATGATTAGCTATTTCAGAATAAATTAGAGGATTTGTTAAGGCGGATTTGTGTTCAAGAAATCTCTTTTCAAAAGATCTTCCTATCTTTCCCGTATAGAAGTTATTACAGTCAGCACATCAAAGTTTATACACACCACCGTTGCTAAGTATTCCATTTTTTCCTTTCCCATTAAATAAGAGTTTCCGGAGATAAAAATGAGTGTAAAAAACTGGCTTTATGTGACTTGGAATATTTTTGGTTATTTCGTATGATATGTTTTTTATAAATAGGACTTTGCTCCATTTATAGGTAAGGAATTATGTTTGGTTTTCACTTAAGGTCTCTTGACCTTCTGGTTGGTCGGGAAATATTGCCACATGGCAATAAGGCCCCCAGGTTATAATGTATACAACAAATTATAATACAATATGAAACAAAGCTAATTATGAAAAAGCCCCGATGATGAAAACTGCAACGTTTCCGAAACAACTCATCATAAATCAAATCACGAGGTACTTTTCCCGAAAGTAATTTTAGTTTTATATTAAAATATATTTTTTTGTTAAATAACTTCATTCCAGATACGATGTTTTTCTGTGGCTGATGTACAGCTAGAAATTTGACAAAAGGGTCACAATAATTATACGAGTATGTAATTATTACCGCCCGTCACTTTAGTTCCCACACATAATAAAAGCACTGTAGAATATTTAAGAATAAATTATTTTCTTTTTCCACTAATTATCAAGTTTTCTAATATAGAGTAACATAAAATAAAATTTATGATAAATTAAAAGCACAAAGTCAATGGGACACTAAAACATATAAATTAGAACCGGATATTATAAAAATCTGGCAGGACGATAGTCCACAGCTGTATTTAAGTAGCGACTTTGATATAAGGGATTGAAACGTGGACATGGAAAAGACTAAAAAGAGCTGAATAAATGTTGTAGAAATGCGTGCACTAAGAAGAATACATCTGGTGATAGTTTATGACAGAATATGGAGTTCAGTTATTAACCTTTTTACGGCGAAAGCTCGAGTATCTTTGGTGTGTCACACAGGCGGCGGTGTTTTACGTCTATAAATTTATATTGTATCTACATACAAATATGACTCACCATTATCCCGAAGCTAAGTGCTGTGGAACTGTGCGCCGATGCATTTTTTAGCTGACACTACGTAATATTCGAAAATATTCTTATAACACTATTATACAAATAACATATAATTCTGGTACATTTGTATCTACCCAGCGTTGAATTCGTGATTTAGTGGAATATTCCTTACTCAATTTTTTTAAATTATGAAATTGGTTAGTCTGTTGTACCACATTTTCAATTATATTTTTATTTAAAAAATATTCGAAAATATCGAGTTCGGATGATTCTAGTGTAAGTTGGCACGAGGGAAAGATGCCAGATGAAAATTCATCAAACTCGTGGATAATTGGCGCAAACGGACCTCGGCTCCATAAAGAAAATACATTTTCTAATAGTTCGTTTGCTTCCACATTGCCGCTGGTTGTTGTTCCAATATCTGGAATAATTGTATCATCCATTCTCTGCTCTTCTTCGAATGGAGCAACATCATCTGCAACATCGTCTTCTTCATCGGTTAATTCAAAATCTGAATCAAGTTCTACCGTGATATATTCAATTTCCTCTCCAGTCAAGTTCCTTTTAGCCATATTGATAATATAAGCGGTGTTAATTTTTTTGGTTATTTTAAAAATTTAATGAATTGTTACAATGGCGTATAACACACGTAACATAAAAAATAACGACGATTTGAAAAGTTGTAAAAGTAAGTGAATGTTAAAATCTCTTAAAAAACAGTTTGTGTAATGGTATCCAAATCAAAGCTATAAATAAAGTGCGACAATATAAGAAGCAATAATCGAAGAAAACAATAATCCATAAACAATGAAAAAGGCAATTAATTCAATACGCAATACGCGTACACAAAGATAAAAATATCGACACACAATACCTCACAATGATCGGGAGAAATCGTCATTAGAAACATGACCTTCGGCACACCCGAACGAGTAGCGCCAAAATTTAAAATGCTTTAAACATCGACGGCCTAGAATCGGTCTGTTTAAATCCTTCTTATGGATCAAGTACTTGAAGTTTTGATGATTTTAAAAGAGATGTCACTAGAGGACACGTTTTGTCTTATATTCAGTTTAAATTTTTTAAAGAAGATTTCATCTTGACCGACTTATCGACACGCAAACTTAGCGGCCACTTAAGTGGCCGCTCGCCAGTATGACACGTTTTATGTATGGGCCATTTAAGTGGTCCCCCGCCGTGAAAGAGTTAAGGATGATTGTAAACTTATGGCTTATGTGTTGAGTAAGATGAAGAGGAGCACTTTGAAATGGTTTGGGCATGGAGAACGAATAAAAGAGGAAAGGCTTACAAAATAAATATATTGTGCAAATATGAGTTATGGATAGACCAAGGAAAGTGTGATTGGTTAAGTGATGATATTTGGAAAGAAGGAAACGTAAAAAATCTTTGAAAAAATAGAAATTGTATAAGATTACGCGTTCTGGTATGTATATTTCCGTGCTATTTTATTTGCGTTGTATACAGGATTCATTGTTATGTGATATGATTTTTCAACCAAACAGAAATATATGAAAGAGGCCTTATGGAAAAGGAGATGCTAAAAAAATAAGGCAGCAACGATTGAAATCAGAGTTGATACAATACAAATAAAGACATTTGTTAGAACATCGGAAATGAAGGTCTTGTGATTTATAAATGGCGCTTAGAAACAAAGTAAGAAGAATGAGTGAAATCAAGACAATCAATATGGGCATTGTGTGGATTTTCATGTGACAGAAGTAAAATAGAAAAGTGGTTCTTGATGTTATGAATCAATTGAATTGTATACATTTGTTTTGTTTCAATTTTCATCTCATACTAGTTTTTTATTGAATTATATAACTCTGTCTAGATTTTAATGTTAAATTATTATACAATATGTTGTTTTTTTTTAATATTTTATGTTAAATCGTTTATTTGACCTTTAAAATAAAATAAATAAACAAAACACATTGTAAGACGACCTCCGTGGCCTGGTGGTAAGACACTTGTCTGCCGATCCGGAGATTGCGGGTTCGATTCCCGCTGGAACTCAGATTTTAAAAAATAGGATTCCAGTCTGGTTAACAGTTAGGGCCTATAAAAACATATTTCTGGTTGGTTGGAAGAGATTACCACATGGCAATAAACTAGCAGGTTAAAAAAGATCAGGAATGCAACGAAAACTTTATTAACGGGATCACGTTCAAATAATGGATGAAACACGAAATCCCCATAAGCTTTCTCAAGACTATCCCATAGAAAACCGACCATCAGGCGAACTTCTAAAAAGGAACACAATAATGAAGGGAAAAAATATTAATCTTCTGCAACAAAAGAAGGTACCAATGGTAATTGGACCAGCATCTCATGGGTCTGAAAAAAAGCATATTACCTATGGCAGGGGCTGTATTTTGTAGTTTTTCTACAAATTAAAAATTCATTATACTCGTATATACTTACGTGCTGAAAAAACATTCAGTATTTAATATTTTTTAATTGCGTGATAAAAACTCATGTATTTGCGTTTAAATGGTAACAAAATTTGTAGAACTATTAAAACCATACTCTGGATGGATTGAAATGTAAAAAGTTTTATTTTATTATCACAAACTATCGCAATTCCGCAAATCTATAAGGCAGTTTTGATGACACCATGTATTCGCACGCTTTTAAGAGTAGTTTCAGACAGGAGTGGGAAGTAATTTCAGTGGAGATTAAAATTTTAAAATGGATAGGCAAAGACAGAGGCTCACAAAAGGAGAAAAATGGAGAGCATTAATATTGAAGTGTACGCTCGCGTAGTGCAGTAATTGAAAAAGCAAACATTAGCAGCACAAAAACTTTACGGTTATACAAATGATGCTTTTCATAAAAGCTCTTATCAAAAGATTTTAAATTACAGAGCTTTTACTTTATTCACGAAGTTTTCAGTTTAATTCTATAGGCACTTTTAAAGAAGAGGGCCTAAAAGGTTATGAGGACAAAATATTTTTTAAGGATATATAATTGTTTAGCATTCCAGAAAACTTAAAAAAAAAAACAAAATATTTTTCAATAAATTTTAAAAGTAGACTTTTTTCAAAGGTTCTCGAACTCGGAATTTTCAAACCCACACTGAAAGATAAAATAAATAAATATATAAAAGTGGAGTGTTAGGATACGAAGGTGGTAGCTGTGGCATTAGATAAGGTATTTATTGTAATTTATTTTTAACAAACACTGTTTATTCCACTTTTTTTTTTTTTTTTTTATGACGGTATAACCCTACCGGTTTCAAGGCTTTCACCTCATCTTCAGGGGAGCGCAAGCAAGACTAAAGCCTTGAAACCGGTAGAAGTATACCGTCATAAAAAAAAAAAAAAAAAAAAAAAAAAAAAAAAAAGTGGAATAAACAGTGTTTGTTAAAAATAAATTACAATGTCTTTAAACCTCCACAACGTTAATGCCTTAACTATAAACAACATAAGGTATTTATCTACATCTACATATGTTTAGGAAAACAAAGTTGGTTACAAAACTACAGAAAACAGAAGGCAAACCGCAAGAAACCTTTGTAAATTTTCTTATATGTTTTAGTAATACATTATGATGCTTCAGATGTTGTGTATGCGTGTAGTGTTTATATAAAATCATGAATTTTGATAAAACCTTCAAATAAGGGTTGTCTTTTTATGCTTCAGAAAGTTATATACACCACCCATATATCACATTTAGAGGCAGACCATTACATACCACAGGACTAGCAACGGCAAAACTTTAATCGTAATACCCCGCCGTCGGATTGATTCGGAAGAATCAATTTATTTGATGAAGGCGAAATCGATCTTAAAGTTCTATTACTCTCCGTATGAAGAGAGCAAAGAACGCCAAACTTTCCCATCACGACATACTTCCTTCATATCTTCTTCGTCTATACTTCTTCTCATACAGTACCTTCTTTTTCTCTTACGTATTACCGTTACTTCTTGCAAAATATTATTTGCTTGATTCAACCATAGAAGTCGGTCTCACTTATACATGCATCATCAATTTGTCTAGTCAGTCTTTCATCACCCATCCATTCAATATGTGCAAACCACCTCAACGTAATGTTTTTATTCTACTTGACACACCAGACTTTAGCTGACATTAATTTTTAATGTTTCACAGTGACACACCACATATTTCTCTCATTTCCACCTTAATTACTGGACTATTTTCATTTATGTTTCATGTCCACGTTTCACTCCCATATAGCAATATTGACACTAATACGCCGTTATGAATCATAATTTTAACAGATGTTGATTTTGCTTGGTTTTGAATTGAAGTAAGCAAGCTTAAAAACCACAATTCTTCGCAAAATAGAGTATAATTGAGTTCAAATATTATTGACGACTTCGTGGCCCAGTTGGTAAGATGCTTAACTCTTACCCGGGGGTTTCCAGTTCGATTCTCTATGGTACACAAAGAATATTAAAAAAAAAGTACAAATTCGGTAAACTAGTATGTTATATCTGATAACACGAGATCATATCCGAGTATTGTACTCGTAGCTATTCATGTGCAATGACCAACCACACGTTACGTGCTTACTTCAGTGGTTCTAAATTTGACACCTTGATTTCTGAGACCAAAGGAAATATTTTCTACAGGCCAATAATTAACTCTATGTGAAAGGGTATGCGAAAATATAATGTAGAATATTTTAAACGAATTCATATAATACAATTATCTCACATAATTTATGCAAATCATTATTCCGACTCAACAATTATTAATGTTAATAAAGTTCATTGTGTTGGAAAGTGTTAGAGTTTTAGTGACTTGTTAGAACTAGTCACAATATACTAAATGATCTTTAAGTAATATTGGAAGAAATTATTTTGTTTAAGCACACAAATGCGTAACGTAAAATTTAATATAATATCTGTCTTTGTACATAAAGTATTAATATACACCGTCTCACTACCGGGGTAGTCAAAGAGGAGAACGCCAGACTTTCCTATTATAGCACACATATTTTGCTTATTCTACATCCATATATCTTCTCATACAGCTCCTACGATTTCACTGAATGTTTGAAATTTCCTTCTTACAAAATATTTTATACTTTATCCAACCACACTACTACTTGATCTTCCTCTACCACTCATATTTGCACTGTATATTTGTTTTGATAGTCTTTCTTCAATAATTTGTGCCACGTGCTCAAACCATATCAGCGTACTCTACGTTACCTAACTCAATAAATCACCCTTAAGTTCACATTCATCCCTAATGATTTATTTCCATATCCTATCAAACATTTTTACCCCGTGTTGTCTCCTGAGTGCACGCATTTCGACATAATTTACACGGTTTTGTTACTCTATATTTATTTATTGAACACTTTAATTGCAAATACAATATGGCAAGATTATTGCCAGGTGGCAATCTCTTCCAACCAGACAAAAGTAAATTAAGCAAGTTACATAGTTGCATAAATAATTCCAATGACTATCCATCCCCACAAAATCCATAAACACATATGCGAGCATATGCCCACAAACCCCACAAAGACGGACAACCACCCGAACATTACTTTCCATATAAAGTGAGATATCATCAATCGAATGAAAAGGAAGGGATGGTGGAGAGGAAATATAAAATCGGGAATGAAACACGTTATTTTACTGACTAGAAATTAAGAGTTTTTTCAGCCGCTTCTTCAAGCATGCCAAGGACGGAGCGAGTCTTATATTGATTTGTAACTGATTCCAGAGTCTCTTGTTCCGCGTCCGCGATTCACTTCTATATATCAAAGTTTGCATTTAAATACTGCTGTTTACTATTATCTTGGCAGATTTTTATATTTTCTGGTTTAATTATAAATACGATATATACTTAAGTGCCCCATCTTTACGTAAAAAATATTTATAATCGACAGTAGTCAATTATTTTTATAAAAACGTTATCTGTAGACAATATTTCTCAAAACTTTTGTCATTTCATCACAAGATAAAAGTCTTTTTCTTAGCAAACTTACATTAAAATTAA
The DNA here is from genome assembly GCA_949825065.1 of Odontocerum albicorne. Taxonomy (NCBI): domain Eukaryota; kingdom Metazoa; phylum Arthropoda; class Insecta; order Trichoptera; family Odontoceridae; genus Odontocerum; species Odontocerum albicorne. The sequence continues at coordinate 47,540,863 of OX463844.1, read as the reverse complement.
CGATACAAAATTTAATTTTATACGTCGTTCGCCAGTTCTTGACGACAAAACTTGGCCAGTTAAAAAATGGCGCTCGTTTTATTGCTTACTCTTGTTTACATAATTACGATCACGAGTGCGTGTATTTCAATCTAAACATTTTAAATTTTTGTAAATAGTTTCTTATATTTTCCTTGAACTTTCAGAATCACACCTCTTACGACTTTCGTAGCCTAGTTGGTAAGAAACTGTCTTCGAACCCGAAGGTTACTGACTCTATTCCCGTTATCATCCTTTTTTTAACACTTGCCTCCCTATGATGGATAGCGAGTGACCAGGACTTATATTTTATTTGATTATTTGACGTTTTAATACACAATAAAATTATTTTTATAGCTAATTACAAAAAATAACGAGCAGATTTTGCAAAATTTTTATTTAAAATATACATTTTTTACTGGACGCTTAGCGTCCAGCACCGTGATTGGCGGATGTTTTTAGCACAGTAAGGCAAGTGTTAAAGAGATATTTAGACTGGTTTTCACCTCAAAACTCTTAAAAATATTTCTGCTTATTTATAATAATGTGTAACGTATCAATAAATTAGCAAAGTTGTATACAAAGAAAGTGTAATAAAACACAATTATATAATCAATTTTAAAAATCCTTAGGTAATATATTTATTTATTTAACACTTTTATTGCAACTACGGACAGTCACCCGAACATTTTTTTTCATATAAAGTGAGATATCATCAATCAAAAGGAAAGGAAGGGATGGTGGTGAGGAAAGGAAAAGAAAAATCAGGAATAAAACACGTTATTTTACTGACTAGAAATTAAGAGGTTTTTCAGTCGCTTCTTAAAGCATGCCAAGGACGGAGCGAGTTTTATATTGGTTTGTAATTGATTCCAGAGTCTCACTGCATGGACAGTAAAGACTTACGCGTTAATACAAAACACAAGATAATATCAAGCATAAACATCAACATGGTGTATACAACATTGCAATTGAAAGGAACATACTATCACATAAAAACACACAGCAGGCCAAAACCCAGGGCTGTACACTAATTACGCATAGAAGATCTCTCAATACACTTTATACTCGTACAAACAAAAAAATCCGTTTGGAAAAAACAGACACAAAAATTTACTCACACAGTTTTTATATGTTAGAATTTTTAAAGTAAATTATGATTTATTAGATTTTTGGCTCTTTAGGTATTTCTGAAGTTTTATTTTAAGTTTCTTGTTTGATTGGTTTAAGTCGATAACATGTGTTTTTCATCTCATTAACGTGTTTATTGGTTATCGCCATTATAACGTGTTTATTTCTTTAAACACACAGCAGTCCAAAGCAAAGGGCTGTATCTTACGCATGCAAAAACTCCTTAAATAGATGAATTATGCTGGAAAAAAATTACTTTAAATCATTCAAATGACTATCCATCCCCACGAAATTCATAAACATATACGTGAGCACATGCCCACGAACCCCACAAAGACGGACAGTCACCCGAACATTATTTTTCATATAAAGTGAGATATCATCAATCAAAAGGAAAGGAAGGGATGGTGGAGAGGAAAGGAAAAGAAAAATCAGGAACGAAACAAGTTATTTTACTGACTAGAAATTAAGAGGCTTCTTAAAGCATGCCAAGGACGGAGTGAGTCTTATATTGGTTTGTAACTGATATATGTATTTAATTAACACTTTCATGCAAATACATCTTCGAATCAACCAGCATTATTTCGTATTTATTATAGGTATCCCTGACCGTGTTCCTTAAATAGTGTATATGATAAAACAATATTGAAAAAAAATAAAAATAAAGAAAGATAAATATCCATAAAAATAAGTTAGAAGGTGGGAAATAAATGGAAGTAAAGGAATACCTTGAGAAAAACGTACAATATTTAGTTAATTATTAAATATTGATAAGAATGTAGAACATATATGATTGATCCAGGAAAATCGTTTCAAAGCCGAGCCAAATGAACCGCAAGAGATAAAGTGTAGAATGATGTGTGATGCGTTAGTTTACTGTAGTGTGGTAATATCTATGAAAGAAACAACACCTCATAATTGTTCTGCTAATGTACTGAGATGTTTTACTTTAAGAGAGTCTCGGGACAAGAGGTCGCGGTAATAATCGTGGTTATCTAATATTGAACGTTCTCTAATTTATTGAAACAAATATCCCTCCAAAAGCACCCTTAGAAGTAAAATGAAACTTTTAATTATAGTAAAAAAATATAAAAAACTGATATGAATCAGTCTTAATATTTCTTTGAATCAACATTCAGCATCATCACCAGATATGTTCCATCAAAAAACCAGAGATTTCTTAAAATCTTCAGCCAGGTCGGTCCACAGCCAGGCACTTATATGTCATGCTGCGTAAGGGAGTGGACACTTAGAATCGGGCTGTTCTCTTATAGAAAATCACATGATAGATGCAGAAAACTATCAAGGGATCAATGTTGGAATGGCAAATGAATCTTTGATTACGAGATTCAACAACGATATCGACAACTTGACGCTTTTTGAGAAATTATGTACATTGATAGCATCTTAATATTGTATAAAAATGTATGATTTGGTATGTTTTTACTCGTTGTTAATAACGATGACGATCCACTGCCCTTCAACCCATCATGAGATCTGGCTCTTCGTCTATATGTCTCCTGTGTCAGTATTCTCCAATTTCCAACTCGGAAAATTCTGCAATCTACCTCGACTCCATATTTTCAACAGTCTACCCCCTGGTATCTTATCCGTGTGGTTTACGAGGTGATCACCTTGGGATCTCTGCTATCCTGAATAATTGCAAGAACCCAATTTACGTATAGCATAGTCTTTGAAAGTATCAGTGGCGCTCTTTGATTTTTTTTCTCTAAACCTTTCCGAAATCTTTGAAAATTTGTGGAAGTTTCAATGTGCGCTAATTTATGTCTATTCGAGTTGATGAATTAAACGAATATATAAGAGGATAGATACTTTTTTTTTGGACGTTTGATCTTTGGACATACTGAGCCTTGGTCTGTCCCATGTTAGTTTTTTTTTGTATGCTAGGTAGCATGCATATACGTACTACTTTCTGACATTTTTGAGTGCGATTCATTTTAATGGTTATATTTTTTGAGATAATTTGATTTTTTATTCATGCATACAAATTCCAATTTGAATATTACTATCGTAACTGTTTTAATGGCTGACGAAATATCGTGCATTGTAATATTAACGACTTCCATAGCCTAGTGGTCACATTATTGGCTTCCGTCCTTCCGCTTTCGAGGGTTTTGGGTCCAATTCTCGATGGTACCCACAAAAAAGGTGCCAGTCTGGTAAAAAAAGTTCGTCTGGTAACAATACTCACACGCACCTAGCAGAATTGCCAACACGTTCAATAACGAATCACGAGTTCCGTTCCTACCATAGAGTTTCTAAACCCAAAGGCTCGTTAACTGAAGTGGAAAACAATATTGTCTGTAACACTTATTTAGATATATTAAAGGGTACCATAAGACAAAAAATGTTATCAGTAATAATGGTGGAAAATAGTTTAATGGTCTACGATGATATTTAATTCACTGTTATTTTGTATTATGCAACAACCGTTCCTGTTTGACTCTTGATTAATAATGGTATTTATCAAAACTACAGTTTGAATAAATTAATAAAGATTTGTACACCCTCGATTAATCGTAAACGACTTTAATTAAAACACATTGACGCTGAATGAGCGCAACGTATGCCAAACCACGATTTGGCTGTAACCATAAAAATATAAAATATGAGAATATGTACCTATACACGTCTACCGTAATTGGGCTTGTTAAACACCGGCTAAAATATTCACCGGTATAATTTTGTACAATCATTAATCGTCGGGGTTCACGCCCTGCGCCCTCCATTTTAGGGTAAAACTAACGGGCAGGGCCGTTCTGGAGTACATTGCATCAAACATTATATCCCTTTTTCAACTTTGACAAGACAACATCAATTATTTCTGATATATTGAGATATAACTCATGGAGTCCTCACTGAGGTTTTGAAATGTTTTTTTCTATGCTTATTGATTAAAAATGGTCTTGTGTGACCCAAAAATGCCTATAAAACTAAAAGGAAAGGTATAACAGACTATCGTTTGACCCGCGTTTATGTATGGCTCAGAATGCTGGACTATGTACAGCTTCTACTCTAGGCAACTTGAAACAGCAGAAATGCGAATGCTTAGGTGGTCGGCAAGAGTATCACTAAAATATAGAATTAAGAGCTCACGCATTCGTGGTAGCCTAGGAATCACTGACATAAACAGTAAGCTGGAAGAGCGACAGCTGAGATGGTACGGGTACATAAAACGGGAACCACCAGACCATACGGTAAATCAGACAATGTCTGTGGATCTTCCTCGACAGCCGTCCAGAGGAAGACCAAAGAACTCCTGTATAACTCAATGCTCCAAAATCCTGCAGAGAAACGGCCTAGATGAAAGCGAGACACAAAACCGAAGAACATACAGCCTGAGAAAGACAAGAGCCGACCCCAACAGCTAGGCAATGAGTTGAGTCAGTGCCAGGAAGAAGAAGAAGATGGTCGTTGATTAAAAATTTCTAGGGAATTTGATTTTGTCCAATACATTGTTAATAAAAATGCAAGATTGTGTTGTTTTATTTAAATGATTTTGTTAATCAATTCCATATCGAACATATTATTTGTGTCAGTAATTTTTAAAAGGAAATAAAAATGTGTTTAAATTTGTAAAAAAAAACTACCAAAGCACTAAATATTCAAAGATTTTGGACAATAAATTCAGGTATTTGATTGCAAAATGGTTTAAACATAAGTATAAGTATGTGGAATATGGTGAGAAAACATCTGGTGTCCCCGTGGCTGGGCTCGCCTTATATTGATGGGGTGTGCCTTGGCCGAGGGGATGTTATTAGATGAATCCAGACCTTTTGATGGCTTCTGTATTTAGTGTGTTCTCTGCAATTTGTGTTTTTGAAGTGTGTTTGAATACATTATGTACATAGTATATTGATATAAAAAAAAGAGTGGGATATGTTAGGAATAATAATATTAGTAAAGAGTGATATCAAACGGCGTGTAGCGATAGGAAACAAAGTCAATGGACCACTTGAACTTATATAATCGAACCAGGCAGTATCAAATCAGTAAAGATGATGGTCCACAATATTAGTTTGGTGCCGACTTTTATGTATAGAAGCAAAAGGTGGACGTAAAAAAGACAGAAGAGTCGAATAAATGCTCTTGAAGTGCATGCATTGACAAAAATACATGGAGTGACAATGTATGACAGAATATTGAATAAAGTGATAAGGAATGAATGAACTTTAGATTGAGGTGTTAAGTAAGATGAAAAAGAGCAACAGATGTATAGCTCACTAACAAAACAGATATATAGCTCAAATGTGAGTGAAAGGCTTGTGAGAAGAATACCAAAAAAAGTATGGTTGGATCAAGTGAATAATATTCTAAAAGAAGGAAGCTTAGATGGTCAAAGAAATCGTAGTAGTTGGAGGAGTAGGTGTATGGATGTAGAAGAGGCTAAGGATGTCGAGATAGGAAAGTCTGGTGATCTGTCCTCTTCCTACCCCAACAGGGAAGTGGCGTGATGGTATGTACTTATGTATGTGTAATAAAATAATGACAATTTATATAGCGCCGTTTACAAAACATACTCTACTCATGGGCGCTACTAATAACTATTTTAAACATATAAAAAAAATAAGAGTAGTGCAAGAATATTAAGGTGGTGACCACGGTCTTGAAATTAGGAACTTTCTCGTTTTTGCAAATATTTGGTAAGAAAACCGAAAAGACATCTTTGTAGATCTTCCGATATGTGGTATCACATTGAGCTTTAGGTGGAGTCTTGCCAGCTTCTTGTAACATATATACTAATTTTATAGACTATTTTTGTTAATTTATTCGTTCTATTTGGCCCAATCATCTTAATGCTCTTCATTTTCCACACAACTCTTGTTTCAATCCGAATTCTTCCCTAATTTCCTTATTCCTTACTATGCCACACATTACAATGCATGGCCGTGCGGTAACGCACTGGACTCCCGTGCAGAAGGTCGCCGGTTCAAACACCGCGTTGTATTACTCCCTTTGAACAGCACAGGCATTATTTCCCCCTAGTGTTCGGGGTATAAGGATACCTATGACTTCGGTCATATATTTTCTTTTCAAATAAAAAAAAAGTTTTTATACAAATTAGACGTACCGCTCTCATATATATCGCATTCAAGTTTTTTTTATCACGTTCTGTTTTCGATTACAAATGTCGAACCGAGATTTTATTATGAACAGCCAACTTTAATTCTGTTGAAATTTATCAAAGTCAACACATTTTAAAATCCACCACTCACTCTATTACTTGCTGATACTCTTCTTTCAATATCGTATTTTATATTCAAAGTCAAAAGACCCAAGTAAAATTATTTTATGGAATATGAATACAAATTTAAGTTCACATTACTTACTCCTTTAGTGAAATAATTCAGATTTTAAATTACATTATTTTAAATAGATTTATTTATATTTGGCTTAATGTACATACATATATACGTATCATCACGCCATTTAGCTATTGGGGTAAACAGAGAAGACACAGCGTAAGACTCTTATCTTGACACACATTTATTTTACGTATTACACATCCTTACATCTTCTCATCCATCACAAATTCTACGATTCTCTATTTTTTTACATTTCCTTTTAAAAAAATGTTTATTTGATCCAATCATACTACCCTTGGTTTTTCTCTGCTACGCCGTCCACTCTTATATGTACTATATATTTATATTTTTAGTATTCCTTTATTAATTTGTTTTAAGGGACCAAACCATCTCAGAGTTCATTTCTTCGTCTTTCTCAACATATCATTAAGATCACATTCATCCATAATCTATTCATTCCATATTTTATCATACATTGTCGACCTATGATTTTTTTCTCAGTACAGCATTTCTACTCAGTGCAGCATTTCGGCTCGTTTCAATCTTTCACACGTATACGTCTCACTCCCATACGTCAAAGTTGGCACTAAAATACTGTTGTGGAATAAAAATATAAGCAAACATTCATTCTATCCGGTTTGAGTATACACGTTCGATATATTTTGAGGTTGGTCGCTCTTCGTATCTGCCTACGCCGACAGGGAAAAAGCATGATGATATAAATGTATGTTTGTATGATACGGTTCCATTTGAGTATATTTGTTTCAGTGTTCCGTTGACTTTGTATCATATCGCTACACACCGTTGGTATTCCTCGTCGTAATTCTATCATCTGTAACAATACTTCTTCAATCGCAAATTTTCTTCATTTTCTTTAATCTTTCATTGCCCATCTACCATATAAATCGCACTTATTTCATATACGAGTATATAATATTTCATATCACCTTACCAAAAGCAAAAGTAAATTTTCTTCTTAGATTAAGCGCGTTAGAAAGCACTCATCAACATACTTAAGTGACTGAATATATATGTAACATACGTTTGTGTGTAAATACTCGTTTGTATACATATGCATTATTTTTTACTTTATATAATTAAAAAAAAAAAAAATTTCCCTGTAATTTTTCTTCTTTTTTAATGTCTTGTATTTTTCAATGTAATTGGGCTAAGCCTGTTTTGAAAAAATAAATAAATAAATAAATAAATAATGTATTTGTATTAAATTCGCTTTGTTCAGGGATAAACAAGAAAATAAAAATATTTATGAGCATTTCAAGAAAGTAAAAATTTATTATTTCCATGGCAAAAATATTACTTGCGCTTATTGCAGTGGGCATTTATTAACCGTGAACCTGCTCTGCAGATGTGTGTAATAAAATGGAAATGAGACACAGCACTCAGTAAGTATTAAATATACTCCCCAAACAGCAGACCATTTGCCGGAGGAAACGGCTGAAAATCACACCTTTTAATTTGAATTTACTTTGCGAGCCAATTCTAATTTCTGATTAACGTCTCAAGCCGCGGGAGCACCTAGCGGCCGGGCGTGTAATTATACTTTATGCCTCGCCCCGCCGCGTCGCGCGCCACCTGTGCGAGGAAGTGGCAAATGTGCATACTTGAAATTTCTGAAATATTTTTCAGGACCACAGGAGAAAATTGACACTCAGAAAAGCTTTTGAAAATTTCCAGTAATCTTACAAGGGTCCTTTTGAAGTTAATTTGATTTGATTTGAACCTTAAAATCAGAAGAAACATAAATTACTTCATTTCGTTTGAATTTTTTTTATTAATCATCTGATTTCGAGAAGTATTTTGAACAAACGCAAAGCAAATCAAATTAGATTTTTTTATTTGCTTATGCTTATATAAATATGCTTATTTTTTCCAGACAAAAAATATATCCTATTAAAAATATTTACATGTAAGTAAAAATATATATTTTTAAATTATTCCGACATTTTATGGAAATCCGTAACGAAACCTTATAAGATAGGTGAGAGGACAGACTTTCATACTTTTACATCCATGCTTTGTCCAGCATGCTCTCTTGTGTATCATACTTCTTACCTTGCTTTATGTTATTTTTCCCACTATCTCCTTTCGCTATTTCATCTGTCTATCCCTTTATTATTATTTATCAAATTAAGATAATTGTATTTGTTTTGTAAATTTTTGGCTCATTTTCTTAACTTCAAATTTCCAAGTATTTGTGATTTTAATAAAGCATATCTTTCGATTATAAAAACCACTTTTTTATAAACATTTATGGGCATATTTTCAAGTCTATCGATCATAATTTTATAGACGTTATATATTTTATATGTAGGAATACCTACCTAAATGAATGAATAAATAAATAATTGTTAAACACAATTATTTAAATTAATTATTGTCAGATAGTAAACATACAGGGGCAATGACCGATGAAGAATTCAATGATTGTTACACACTACGAACAACGACAATATTTACTATTTACAGCGTCTGCAAATTGGCTAGCCATCTCCAAATATAAATAATTAACCTACCGCCAGTCCATGCGTTAGAGCAAGGCAGATATATATCGCGAATGTATTTACTCATTGGTATAAATTACTCGGACGCCGAGAAATAAACATATTAGTATTGTCATTCATTCAGCTGTCAAGACTTGCATTATTTATTTACCCACGGTCCACTTATCGATTTACATCCGCATTCCTGAGCCTGTACTCATCGACTACAAATCAAGATCATCACGCGTATCAAAATAAGCAATCCGCTATATTGATGATTCTGTACGAGAAGTAACACAGAATCAACTAAAACGGAGATAACGATGTCGATATCAAAATCATCAGCACGTTCTAATAGTACACACGCTATACTGATAACGACCATCGTTACATATACAAAAAAATAAAATCACTTAGAAATATAAAAACTTATTAAATTCAATATTTTAAATTTATTTTCAATTGTGTAACAACATGGTCTGTGAAATTAAATTTAATAAGTTAATAAACAATTAATTTATTTTATGTATCGTACCTTGTCACGAGGAACACATAGCACTCCATCGTCTTTATCATGCAAGAATAAGAGATTACTGAAAAACTTTCGAAAAAATAAACGAAAAAAATTTAGCAGATTTTAACAGAAAGAATAACGAAATTCTGGAGAAGCTGGTGATCACCGGGACAGTTGAGGGAAAATAAGCGAAAGGAAGATGTTTTATAAGCGAACAGACAGAATTCACGAGTTAAAGAGATCCTCTTTTGACGACGCATTGAATATTGCCCTGGACCATAGACGATGGAAACAGATGGTAGACCAAGTTTCAGACATAGTACAGTGCAACGACGCTAAGCATATTTTTCAATTAATTAATACTTTTCAATTGTTTAACTTTCAACACTCTCATGCCTTACTAGGCTAATGTCCTAAGGAATGTTGTTAACATTAAACAAAATAAAATAAAAAAATAAAGTAACATACATAAAGTATAAAAAATCAAAATAAAAAGTCATTAGTATGAAAATCTCACCACTATCCCATTACACAAAAAAAAGAAGATTTGCATAAGATACGAGTACATAATTCATTTTCGAACTACGAAAGTACGATCATATAACTTCATACCAGAAGGCATTGAACTGGTTGAATGTTAGAAATAGACGCTAAATTCACATACTGTCGCTATTGTATAATATCCTTAACTGTCCCGCCGCACCCTCTTATCTCGCCGAAAATTTTCAGTGTCTTTCCAATCATGGATTAGCGCTACGCTCAAACGGAGATTGTTTATTGGCCTTTCCGGTTCACCGCTCCTCTTTATTTACGTCGTCCATTACTGTCCATGCAGTGAGACTCTGGAATCAGTTACAAACTAATATAAGACTCGCTCCGTCCTTGGCATGCTTTAAGAAGCGACTGAAAAAACTCTTAATTTTTAGTCAGTAAAATAACGTGTTTCATTCCTGATTTTTCTGATTCCTTTTCCTTTCCTCTCCACTATCCCTTCCTTTACTTTTGATTGATGATATCTCACTTTATATGAAAAATAATGTTCGGGTGATTGTTCGTCTTTGTGGGGTTCGTGAGCATGTGCTCACGTATATGTTTATGGATTTCGTGGGGATGGATAGTGATTTGAATGATTTATGCGACCACGTAACTTGCTTCATTTACTTTTATCTGGTTGGTTGGAAGAGATTGCCGCCTGGCAATAAGCCCGCTTGATTGTATTGCAATAAAAGTTTTTAATAAATAAATCATTATTTTTATAATTTACCTATATGTTATCAGAAACATCAATCCACGTAAAAAGTTTACATCATTTCAAATGAAAGACAATAACACATCGATCAATAATTCCCTGGACTAACTACTAAAACAACATTTGTTTGCCAAAATTCTTCTTTATTCATCAACATAGTCTCCTCCAAGAGCGTGACATTCATTCCAACGCGTTCCTTACTTTTCTATGCCAGCCGTGAAGAACGATTTATCTTTGGTTTCAAAATAGGCGTTAGTGTCGGCAATCACTTCTTCATTGGAGCCAAATATCTTTCCTTGGAGCATCTTTTTGAGGTTTGCGAACAGTTAATAGTCGCTGGGGGTCAAATCTGAAGAATACGGTGGGTGCGGGAGCAATTCGAAATTCAACTCATGCGATTTGGCCATCGTTACATCGACTTGTGACACGGTGCATTGTCCTGATGAAAGAGAACTTTTTTTTTCTTCATATGGGGCCGTTTTTTTGCAATTTCTGCCTTCAAACGCTCCAATACCACTATGTAATATTTGCTATTGATAGTTTTTCCCTGGTCAAGGTGATCGATGAATATTATACCATGCGCATTCCAAAATACGGAGGCCATAACCTTCCCGGCCGACTGTTGAGTTTTTGGTCGCTGCGGACGAAAATGAGAAATTGAGTATACCCACATAGCATATATGTGTATGAAATCATATTTCTTTTGGACGAGTGAACTATCTCTCCAAAAGAAATCTCCCAACCTGTCTCAAACGGATGGTATGTGACCAATGCATCTTACCAGTACTAATATATGGTTGCGAAACATGGACGCTTTATGTACGAATGAAACGAAAGTTCCAAACAAGACAACGTATCATGGAGAAGTGTATGTCAGGTTATAATAGAAGAGACCGCAAACGCAATGAGAAGATACGCACGCAAACAAAAGTTGACGATGTTATAGAGGTTGCCAAAATACAGAAGTGAAAGTGGGCTGGGCACGTCGCCCGAACAACGGACAATCGTCAGACGTATGAAATAATTTAGTGGTACCCAATAGTAAGAGCAGCGCCTGTTAAAAGACCAAAAGCACACTGGGTGGCAGCGGCGGCTGGTCTAGAAGTGCGTTGGTGCGCTGAACTGGAGAAATAATTCGCAATAATTAAATTATTTATTCGCAAACATGACTTCCAAAATTTAAAAAAATTTGTAGATTAAATATGTATTAGAATACTGACAAATAGTACGAGTATTTTTATTTAAGTGATAATTCATAACAATAAAATTTAAAAAAAAATTCCTTTCAAATTGACCGGCCAAGTTTGCCAATACTTACGGAGCGATCTCCAATACGCACCGGACGGAAACGCAGATTCATATAGGGCAGACAGAGATGTACAGTAAACCGTGAGACAGGGATATTTCATATTCACTCAGCGTCTCAAGATTCGTTGGTGCTCAGCGCACTTCGAGACAAGCTGCCGCTGCTGGGTGGACAAAATAGGTAAGCAAGCAGCAATTACGTAGCAGAAATGTGCAAAGGATAAAATTTCTTGGATACATCTTGGAGAGGCCTATATCCTGTAGTGGATGATTGTAGGCTGATGATGATGATGATATTTTGAATAGAAAACTTATCTTCGCACTTTAAAAAAAACTTTTTTTTATGTTTTTCATATTTTCTTGAAATTTGGCTTCTATTATTTTTTCAAGAAAAAAAATACAACGTTTTTAATTCATCATCATTTAGCATACCCTTTTTGCTTTAGGGGTATCTTTAAAAATATCTTAATTAGCAAAGTTTCCTTAAAACATTTTTCATGTTCACCAAAACGCTTAAATTCTAAATATTCAAAGTTGACAGAAGTGTTAGACTTTTTTGCGGCAAATGAAATATTTGTTAAAATTTCAAGAATTTATGAAAATAAAGAATTAGAAAAAAGGAAAATTGTTGTTGTAGGGTGGGCAAGCAATAAAAAATCTAATTATGTTTATGAGGCCATTATTCAAATTGCTTGAAAAGTGTGCAAATTATCACGTATTCAAAACGAAAACAATTTCTGAACGTATTATTTTTTTTTTGTACTTCTGAATCGAATCTGTGAGTTCGAGGATTAATATTTGACATTTTCTTAGTCCTTGGAATTTTCAAGGTGTCTTTGATTTAATTTTTTAAAAAAATCAAAGGATAAAAGTTGTGTTGGGATTTAATTAAATAAAGTCAAACCGAATAAAAAATCAAAGGGAATTTTTTTTTAATATTATTTTCACTTTACTGATAAAAGAAATAAAACCGTGTGAGTGTGAGATATATGACAGAATATGAAACAAAATGATTAGGGATGAATGCAAACTTAAGGCTGTTGTGTTAAGTAAGGTGAAGAACAACACTCTGAAATGGTTTGGACATGTAGAACAAATGAATGAAAAAAGAGTAAGAAAACAAATAAATAGTACAAGTATGAGTGAAAGGCGTGCGTGAGGAAGACCAAAAAAAGTATATTTGGATCAAGTAAATCATATTTTGAAGAAGAAAATGTAATAAATTAAAAAATCATAGATGTGCGAGAAAGTGTATAGATGTGGAGGAGGGTAAGGATGTGTATCGAAATAGAAAAGTCATACAATATGTCACCTCTGCCTACCCCAGAACAAAAATGACATGATGGGATGTATGTATTAAAATTAATTTTTGGAGGGGAGTCAAATAATATATTTTTAAGAAATGTCAAGATAATAATAAGGAACACCTTTCGTTAATAGACTCAAAATGAAAATTTTCCAATAAGAGACGAAATGTTGAGAAGATTTCCTGAAAGAGCTTTGACAAGATTTCAGCATCACGTCCCAAATATGTTTTTGCTGAAACGATAAATGACACGTTTTCAGGACCGCACAAAGTGGAATGGGTGGTAAAGAAAGACCAAGGAGAGAATGATTAGATCAAATTAATGGTGTTTTGAAAGAAGGAAACGTCATAAGTTAGAGAATTCGTAGGAGTTGTATGAAGAGCTGAATTGATGTAGTCGAGGCCGTAGATTGAGATAGGTTGGGCTGGCACTCTGCTCTATCTGCTAACATTGATACGAAAATGTCGTTATGGTATGTAACTTTTTAATAAAATGATGCATTTTCGTGCCACAAAGATCATGCCCTTTGTCCCCGGTATTTGGGTCAAACTCTAAGAATGTGTATATTCCCGTGCTATGAGGAAGGAAAATAATGTAGGTGTTACGAAATGGGTTAATGTTACTTTTTACTACTACATATTTAATCGAAAATGTTCGTATCCTTCGTCATGCACTTGCACTCCGCTCAAGAAGTGATTGCCTCTTGGCATTCGAAGTTCATTACTCTTATTTCTTCACGTTCTCCTTCATTGTCCATGCCATTAGACTCTAGAACCAGATAATAACTGATTTAAGACTTGCACTCTCACTAGTTGCTTAAAAATGTGACTGAATCGGTAGAATTTACGTCATTTAGTAGAAGTATAGTTTGCCACACAGAAGTTCGATAACCCAAGATCCCTTTACTCTTTGTGTTCTTAATTCATCTTAACATCTCTCTGGTATGTTGAAATATATTGCCAAATGACAATACAACCGCCAAGTTGATCTGAATTTAATGAAACTGGAAAACAATAATTTGCATGATTTCTTTTCAAAAAAGTTATGACTCGTAAGTTAAAGAAAGAATTAGGCAAAAAAACCAAACAAACAACAATATTTTATAAATATTAACTGTGTTTTAGGAGTTAACGTAAGTAAATTAAAATTAAAGTTTGCATCAATGTTACTGTCACAAAATAAACTGTGTCCAAAGTAGATAATTTGTAGAAACCACTATCTAGTTTTCTTGACATTTTTATGTTTGAAAGTTCTTAGGTTTTTCGAACACTTTTTTAAAGCATTCCCCTATCGATGGACCAGAAATGAAGTATGCCAAAGTATCCTCATCGTGGTCGCTCAGTTTACGTCGCCATCGAGTAATGGGGTTTTCGATCGGTCGTTTGCAACTTTGACGACTTTGTTAATTGACAAACACAGTGTCCGAAGTGTGCTGGTTTTGCATAACAAGTAAAGCGATCATTTGAGAAAAATAAAAAAAGGTGGTTCGAGGTAAAATGAAGGTAATGAGCTTAAATGTTGATTTTGTGAGAGTAAATTTATATTTGTTTTTAAATGTTGGTAGAATCGTATGACTCGGTCTTTGAATAATAAATGAAAATAACACAGATGTTATCCTCTTAATTAAGGGTCCTTCTTTTTCCTAGTGTCATGTCAGGTAACCCCAACATTGACTATCACCTGAGAGTAAGCATCTTTGTCCCCCCAGTAGCCCGAAAAAGATCCTCAACGTTCCTTATACCAGTCCAATCACGTATATTGCGGAGCTAGGAGATTTACCTCCTGCCAACACCTATTCGACCCTCTATTTTGCCTTGGATGACTTTTTAATCAATTATTGCTAAATTGATAAAAAAACTGTGTTTTTTATTTACTAGAAAAATCATCTTCGTCGCCACTGGGCCTCGAATCGAAGATTCCCTAATTATTCCAACGTCAATTTGGTTGCAAAGCGAAACTGTGCCGTGGAATTTTTGTGCTTCCTTTTTTTTCTCTTCTTTAGGTGAGAGAGCCATTTGCACACCAGCAAACTCACCGGTTACTCCGCTGAACTGAATCCAATAATGAAACACCAAAAATGAGACGATTGGAACACATGGGTGTGATTCTTTTCCTCTTTTTTCGAAAGAATGGATATGACCGAAGTCATAAATACCATTATACCCCCAAATTAGGTGAAAAAAAATAACTGTCATTCGAGAGGAGATACACAGCATAAAGTTTGAGTCAGCGACCTTCCACACATAATTCTAGTGTGTTACAGTGCAGGCATGCACTGCGCAGATATTAGAAAAATCTGTCGGCATGTTTCATCTGTTGCAACCTTTTGTCAGGTAGATTTTTACATAACACTTTTTATTTGTTTGGTCATGTGGAATAAACGAATGAAAAGAGACAAAACAAATATATAGAGCAAATATGAGTGGATGGCGTGTGAGAGGAGGACTAAAGAAAGTAAAATTGGATCAAGTAAATTATATTCTAAAAAAGGAAACGTAGAAAGTTTGAGAAATTTTCGAATTGTATGAAAAGGTGTATGAATATGGAAGAGACGACGGATGTGTGTCGAAATAGGAATGTTTGATACCATAGCTTATCTGCTTACTCCAACAAGGAAATGGCGTGATGGTATTTACATAAAACTTTTGTATTGCTTATAGCTCTATAAGAATTTAAGACAAGTACCATATGAGCTGTTCGATCTCTCTCCCCCCCCCCCCCTCACACTGTTACGAAGAATGAAATAGGTTTATATCCAGCGCCATCTATACTAGAAGATTCGAATCTTATTTATTTTATATGAGCGTGATGTCGACAACAAAGTACAAACTTACTGTCCAAAAGGAATTCTCCGGTGGGGTCACATCTGAGTTTGAAAGTGATAGAAGCGACGACGGATTTAAGGTCATCCTGAGGGAAGGAAAATGTCTTGCAGCGCAGTAAATATACTTATAAAGTGGCTTAAGACCTAAAGCTTTGAGTCTAGCAAGTTACCAGTATTTTTATAGAAAATTTCGAATGCAGTAAAACTATTGTTTGATGCCACTAAATGGAAGTAGTCAATCAGCGTATAAGCGAAAAAAATATTTCAGATGTAAAACAGTCGAAGAGTAAAATCTATCCGAAAGTGAATCCACCAGGAATCGAACCTAGGTTATCCGCTTGCTTAGTATAAATGCTAATCGTTGACCATGCCTCGAAGATCATCGGTTTAAGCTGCTGCAGCATCCGGAAACGAAAAGAGGAGAATAAATCTCATTATTTCATCTCGGGGAAATATTTTAAGTTTGAAGAATTTCTCCGCCCAACTTTACGAAAATCCGAATATACGAAATCAAAGTCTCTCCGACTTTTTATCCTAACAATTTTACCTTTTTTTCTCAACTTTTTGCAAAAGGAATAAAACAGTAAAAACTTTAATAAGGCAGATATTGTCAAGTGTGGCGCTCGAGACTTTAATTAAGTTCTTCCATCACGTCTAACTTCGAGACTTGGGAATGTCAAACAATTAAGAAAGTCATCATCGAGCTCGCTATATTTATGAACAGTTTCTATTTTGATATTTTCAGTTTATGTCGCTAATTATTATATCCTTAAAAATGTTGTCCTCACTCCTGAACTTAATTTAAATCAACATATTTAAACTTTAAAAGCGAATAGCTCAACACTATTTGAATGGTTGAATTAAAATAGCCACTAAGTATCAAAAAAAAAACAAAAAAACTAAGGATGCAGTTTCGTTCTATATGTCATATATAATGAAACTGCATACTTAGTTTTTTTTTGTACTTAGTGCCTATTTTAATTCAACCATTCATTTATTAAACTGCTGTCAAAATGTGTTTTTATTCCTACTCATTTATTTTTACTGTCTACAAAAATCAAAATAACAAACGATAGTGTTTATAGCATTGTTTAAGGAGCAAAAGTTTGGAGAACAAAAATTGATATCTTTGAATACAGGTATAATATGACATCTAGCACTGCTTAGAGAACCAAATATGTGAGAATGAACGAGTTCTTTTGAGAACTATTTCAGGTGCAGAAAGGAGTCAGTCAAAGCCATATACTGTCACCTGACTTATTCATCATATGTGAAGAATACATCATAAGATAACTACAATATAATTTGTTGTTTATAGTTAAGGAATTAAAGTTATGGAGGTTTAAAGACATTGTAATTTATTTTTATCAAACACTATTTATTCCACTTTTTTGTGACGGTATAATCCTACCGGTTTCAAGGCTTTCACCTCATCTTCAGGGGAGTGCAAACAAGACTAAATGCTGTTCGAACTCGTACCGATATACACACTTCAACGGTTGGGGGCTGAGGGGTGAGGGAGGCATGAGACAATTTCGAACAAGAGCGGAGAGATTTTGGGGAAATAACTGTTCGGTTTCGGATTCGGATCGGTGTACTGACTTAGAAATTTCTAGGGCCTCTAATCTGTCCAATTTATTTCCGTTACTACTGATATGTAAGAATTTGGCATCATCGATAGAAAAAGTATGGATTTCACGGTGACAATGATTAGCCATTTCAGAATAAATTAGAGGATTTGTTAAGGCGGATTTGTGTTCACGAAATCTCTTTTCAAAAGATCTTCCTGTCTTTCCTATATAGAAATTATCACAGTCAGCACATAAAAGTTTATACACACCACTGTTGCTAAGTATTCCATTTTTGCCTTTCCCGTTAAATAAGAGTTTTCGGTGATTAAAATTAGTGTAAAAAGCTGGCTTTATGTGACTTGGAATATTTTTGGTTATTTCATATGATATGTTTTTTTATAAATAGGACTTTGCTCCATTTATAGGTATGCTTATATGTGTCATAAAATATATAATCTTTTATAAGTTTCTTTTTTGTTTTGTTTTTAAAAAAATTAATCAATTATTTGTAGCAATTTTTTTATGGTTATTAATTCCTTTTTAAAATTGTCGTCGGTTAATGGGACACTGAGCAATCTATGAAGCATACAATAAAATGCGGCAAATTTATGGTTATTAGGATGGTTGGAAGTTGTTGGAGGGATAGAGTCTGAATAAGTATTTTTCCTATATTGTATATATCAAAGTCAAATGTTCCATTTTTCCGAGATAATGTTAGGTCCAAGAAATTTAATTTTCCGTCCTGTGCTGGCTCTAGTGTAAATTTTATAAAAGTTTCTATAGAATTTAAATATTTAAGAAATTAGTGTAATTGTCTATCGGTACTCGTCCAAACACAAAGAATGTCATCTGCATACCTAAACCAGCAGGGGGATTGCCTTTTATACAATAAAAAAAAACATTCACCACAGTTTCTCACAGTACTCTTTTTTTTTACATGCCCTACCTGTTAAGTCTGAATTGAAATCAAATTTTAAAATCGAAAAATAATTTCGAACGAAAAACAAAACTTGAAAATATTTTTTATCATTGAACCGTTTGCATTTGAAAAAATATTTTACTTGTTCTTCATAATCGGTTCGGTACAGATCGCTTTCGACATCAAAGGAAACGAGCAGCAAAATTTCTGTGATTCGAGTTATTTTACGTTATAAAAGCGAAGTTTTTTTAGTTGTTATTTAAACATTTATTAATCGTGGATTCATCTACGGGACTGTCTAGAGAAATGAAAGAGGACAGCGCATCCGATATATCCGAAACGTCTTCTACACCAAATGATAAATCATCTACAGTTGCGAGAAATTTACTTCAAGAAGCGATGGTAAAGGTGAAGAAGTTGAAAAACCAGCCAAAGATCATTGGAGCTAGAAGAAAACGAAGACGCGGAAGGAGCCGGTCCAGAAGGAGGAGACGTTCCAGGAAAGGCAGGTCCAGGAGGCGCAGACGACGTCCACTCTTCCCGGAAGAATAGAAGAAACGGATGTCTGTATTTCATTTGGTTAATTTAAGATATATTTATAAATTCTATTTGCAGTTGAACTGTTTATTCCATTGTTTGGTTTTATATTGATTTTGTTTATCTAAATAAAATTTAAAACATTTTTAGTTAACTTAAACTTACTCCTAAAAATACATTTTTCAAAATAGTTCATAAATATTTATTTCACTGAGGAGGAGAGACAACGGCGAGCCAATAGCTAAACCATTTGTTGGTTTATATATTTTATTGTTGGAGTTAAAATAATTTTGTTTGATGCATAAGTCCATCAGTGAAATCAATTTCGAATTTTAATATGATTCATTTAAAGTAAAGTTTGAACTTGAAGCTTGGATGTTGGACTTAAAAAGTTGGATGAATCTATACTCTGGCTCAAGACACAACCGTCTTGTAGAGCAGGAAATTAGCCATTTGTATGTATTAATAGACTATCGTGGTTTTTTTTTTTGTTAAAAAATGGTTTATTTACGGAGCGAGGATTTACAGCTTCGACACATAAAAATATTTTTTTTACGTAGGAGTTCCAAATTGTGTAAATCCCTTTTTTGTTTAAAAACCTTACAAGAACTGTTCTTCGGTACCGGATTTTTTAAAGCATGTATATAAGACACGTTATCTTTGACTATTGAATGTTAAATGTTTTTTTGCCGTAACAGTTCCGGTCATATAATATTCGAGGGTTAGTGGGGGCCACGAGCAGTTATCGCACTTCAAGGGTACATCTTAGAAAAGAGATTACTTACCCAGGTAGCCGTTTACAAGTTTGAAACATCACGGAACAGATCTTTATTAATATTTGGGGTCCATATTTACAGCTTTTAAAACAAGGAATTGTTAGGAATGCGTATAATTCCACTGCTCGATTACAATACAAGTACGTTTACTTTGGAGCAATTTGACTTTCAAACAGTATACCAACATTATAAAAAGACTTCCAAATTATTATTTCGGTACTGGTGTCTTTGTAATTTAACTGAAATTTTTGCCACATTCAGAAGAAGTCTTAATTTTTTTTGACAATTTTCTCATTTGAGAACTCTGTAGGGATGCCATAAACTATTGTAAAATCATTTCCGTAACTTTATATTTAAAAATGAACGCTTTCTGATTGCTGGTAACAGTGATGTTTCTATTTAGGAAATTATTTACCTCTTTATTCTTAAAGCCACTACGATGTTAACATCATCGTTATTATTACTTCTATAAATACTGTTAATATTATACTTCAATGTAATTCTACCATTATACAAATAAAATTACACAGTTGAAATTCTAAAAGTGTTTTCGTTGCAAAAGGCCATAACAAATATATTAAAAAAAACGAACAAAACTTATCACGTAATAACATCCCCTTTCGCTAAAAAAATATAACTGTGGCAAACCGGAGTTCATTCACTCTGAATTACAATAGTATCGATCACCAATATTTAACCTTGAATTGACAAAATAATATATATGAATTAATCAAGAAATTAGATTTGGAATTTAAACTCAATTTATAAACATTGAAATAAACTCATTAACCTCAAAACAAAACATACTCGTTAATTACTATATAATACATATGCAACCTAGCTTAACCCGGTAATTGGATATGAATAAATAACAGTATTATTGAAATTACATATGCAACCTAGCTTAACCCGGCAATTGGATAGGAATAAATAAAAGTTTTATTGAAATTACATATGAAACCTAGCTTAATCCGGCAATTGGATAGGAATAAATAACAGTATTATTGAAATAAACAAAGCAAAAATTTTGCCTAGCCAACTCAGATATAAACACAACTTTCTCACACGACACCTGTAAGTTGAGTGGGAAGTTTTTATTTACTGCACTTGTTTATTTTTGGACCTCCGCCAAAATTCCATCGGTGTAAATATGTGAGGGTCACATTATTTTAATACCAACTCTTACCAGGGGCGTGCCCAGGAATGTAATTACAGGACGTATTTATGAAAAGCGTTTTATTCGCGTATTAAACTGAGAAATGCTGTTTAATAACTCGTTAAATTTTAATCTACCAGCACACAAGACCCTGGCTTTGGTTCATGTATAACAGATGATATATGATGGGACGTGGCTCATGTTTACTAGAAATTTGTGACAAATCATCTACTTTGCATTTTGAATTCCAGTTACTTGGCAGTTTTATAGTAGGAATAGAAAATAAAGCAATATAATAAAATCATGCACCATTAAAACAAACATGATTTATTCAACAAACAGCTCAAAGAACTTTAAAATCATCTAACATCAATTGCGTGCATACATACCGTCTCGCTGTATCCTTGCTGAGTTTGGTAGAGAGAACAGTACGCCAGATTTTCCTACTACGACGTACATATTTCACATCTTCCATATTCTTAAACCTTCTCATGCAGTTCCTACAATTTCTTTTACTTCTAAATTTTCCTCATTACGAAATATTACTAACTTGATTCAACCACATTTTTTAGGTTCTGCTTTATCTCCCTTTCTACTCGCATATACACTATATATTTGTTTTATTTTCTTTGTCTTATTTAACACATCGGTCTTAACACTTCCTTCCCTGTGATGTGTAACTAGTACACATTACTTCTAAAAACTTTAATATCTCTATAAATATAATAAATACTGGGTTCAGATTTTAAGTATTCTTCCGTAATACATTTACGCATTGAATGAACAAAATAATATTAATAATATTTAGCACTTATCGGTCACATCAGATATATTTTGTGAAAATCGGGAATACATTCACCAATACAATTAAACGTGTGGCAGTGTGTGACGGTAGTCTCCATATGCGGTGGTATTACCAACATGTGGGATGACATACGGTAAGATCTGTGTCTACTCATCGTCAAACCTAAAAATAGTTAAAAAGTCAAAGATAACGTTGTGTTACGGCCATTATCTGTCCATAAAGCCAGATAAAAATGTTTTAAGGGAAATCATAAGAAATAATTAATTTTATTTAAATTCTATTTTATACAATACAAACAGCAAAGTAACATAATCTCTTTACTAAGTGTACAAAATGAAATATAATGATTAAACACTTAACAGTCGGATTTTTAACACACAACGTAACACAATGACCAACTGAGAACGAATACATTCTGTACGAAAATATATTCCGTTCGGGGAAAACAAGTTGAAACAAGATCTGCCCAAACGACGCTCGGGAGAAACATTCCCAATAAGATTTACCAGAACGAGGCTCGGCTCGTCAGTATAAAAAGAAACTTCGTGCCTTCGAGTCCCGCTCAGGCAAAACTGTCAAATGGTTAAGGATGAATGTGAAATTAAGGCTGATGTGTTATGTGAGATGAAAAAGAACACTCTTAGACGGTTTAGACACGTAGAACAAATGAATGAACTAACAAAACAAATATACAAGAGAAATATTAATGGAGAGCGTGGCAAAAGAAGACCTAAGAAACAGGTGTTGGATCAAGTGAACGATAATTTGATCAAAGAAACATAAAAAGTCAGAGTTTGGTAAGAAGGTGCATGGAGAAGGAATATATTATATAAGTGTATTGAGATAGAAAAGTCTAAAGCTCTGTTTACTCTGCGTACCCTATCAGAGAAAGGGAGTGTTGATATGCATGACCAAAATGACGTTTCTTTTAGAATGAAAACTAGATTTAAATTTTGTATCGAAATACCACTTTTGGTCTTTTTAGCGGGCGGATTCATTATTTTCGATATGAGACATATAGTAGTAGATTAATATGAAGGGTATCATCATTGTCAACCAGGGTCGATCCATTGCTGGATGAAGGTCTCCCCAAGTTGACTCCAAATAGTTCGGTTTTTGCTCGTTGATGTCATGTGATGCTGCCTTGCTTCCTGATTTCATCTATTAAGCGTACCTTCGGTCTTCTTCTGAGCCTCTTTACGCCTTATGGGTACCATTGGATCATTTCGGATGTCCATCGGGAGTCTGACATTCTGGCTACGTGTCTGCCCATTGCCACTTCATTATTTTGCACACCTTTATAACGTCTTCTACCTTTGTTATATTGCGAATCGAGGTGTTCCGTTTACGGTCTCTTTTAGTATATCCCAATATGAATCTCTCCATGCCCCTTTGTGCGGTCTGGAGTTTTTGTGTCTTCTTTACTGTGAGCGTCCACCTACAAAGGAAATAAGTTGGCCCAGATACACATATTCCTGGACAAGTTCTAGCGGCTTTCCATCTACGTTTATTGGTTTTGGGGTAGCAAAGCCGTTTATAAAATATTTGGTTTTTGAAATATTAATTTTTAAACCAGCTCCTTTGCTGACCTCTGCCAATTCTTGCAGTTGGTGCTGAAGATCATTCGGATTTTGTGAGAATATAAGGATATCGTCTGCAAATCTCAAATGGCCCAGGTATTTTCCATCAATCACCAGGCCTTTATTTTCCCATTCTAGTTTTTTAAAATTTAAATGAAGGGTATATATTTACATATATCATCACGCCATTTCACTACCGGGTAGGCAGAAATGAGAGAAGGCCATTCTTTCCTATCGTGACACCCACCTTTAGCCTCTTCTATATCCATACGCAACTTCTCATACAGCTTCTACGATTCCTCTGACTTTTAACATTTCCTTCTTTCAGAATATCTTCTACTTCATCAAACCATTATTTTCATGGTCTATCTCTACCACGTCTTTCCTCACATTTGCACTGTGTAGTCTTTTTGTTAGTCTTTCTTAATTTATTTGTTCAAAATGTCTAAACTATCTCAGAGTTATCATCTCCATCTTCCTCTGCATCAAGTTCGCACTCATCATTAATCACTTTATTCTGTATTGTGTTATACATAGTCACCCCATATATTTATATAAGTGCACACATTTCTACAACATCTATTTGGCTCATTTCAATCTTGTTTCACGTTCACGTTTCCCTCCCTTACATCAGAGTTGATACTAAAATATTATCGTAGATTGTTATCTTGGTTGATTTTGAAAATATGCAGTTCGAGTATATACTATATGTTTCAGAGCCCTATTGAATTGGTTTCCTATCGCTACACACCGTTTATTATCCCTCATTTCTCTTCCATCACCCATATATTAGATATATATTTAATTACGCTAATTCATTTTAAGACTCAACATTGAGAAGCATTTTTAAAAGATTGTGCTTAATAAGAGAACAACTTAAATAAAATGATCACACCTTTCAAAGACGACACATTTACATATGGAGAAAATTTTAATTTGGAGTACCGTTAGGCTGCTGATAGAGCAATATTCTATATATCGACAACTCCTATAGTTAAGCTGTTCTGATCCACTGATATATATATATCGTTCCTTAGGGTAAAGTCAGTGAAGCCGAGGGCGTATCTTAAATGCAGAGAAACTTTGAGTTCTCAAAACCTTATCCCAGGTAACGCAGGTATAGTGGAGAGGACACTTCATATTTATTGATAATAATGAAGAAACCGCACAGCCACAGTCTAGTTCTTTGGAATGGCTGCGATACTTTACTGTGTTTTGCTGACAAAATGAGGTCAATAAAAAATCGAAATTAACACAGTCAATAATAATTCCTACAAAAACTTATTTTCCAATCAATTTTGGTACCGGATACCACATGCAGGCTTTTGATTAAATTTGTTTTGTATACAAAGAACCATTACCAATCAATTTCAGCAAATGGTAGACCACAACCGAATTTTCGTAAAGTTTAATTATGGGAAAAATGGTATTGATTGCTTTTCCAGGACAAAAAGTTGATTACTTTCGGGGATTACAGTTTGATTGTGAGACGCTTGGGTCAGGTCATAAATAAGAGAGATGACCCTTTGTTAGGGGTTGGGTGATCCGTTTATGAGGAAACTTTATACTTGGGAAGCAGCTCCTTGCTGAGGATCTGCGGGAGGTATTAATTTTACCCTTCTATTCAGAATTACAAGGGATGTACCTATCCGTTTTGTTCTTCTCAACCCCAGTGTTTGGGATAAATTTGTATAAAAACAACACTTTTAAGCTGAAATTTCGTAGATAACACATGTTTTCAATGTTCAATTATGTGGAAGGGATTTGTAAGACGCAGTGAAAGATAGGAATAATTAAATGAACATTATAATGCATAAATTATTTACGTTAATATCCTTTAATCCTAAGTTCGTTTCATCTTCCCTTCCTTTACTTAGGACGAGTTGTTTTCTTCCTGTTATACTAAAAGTATTTACTGATAACACCTAGTACTTAAATAAACATTATTTTATATCAAATCTGTAATGAATTAAAATTTCTGGACGTATCCAAGGTAAACTGGTAGGATGGAAGAAATAACTGTATAACAATATGTCCACCGAATATGCCATGTTTAACTTTTCCCTTCATGTGCTGAAAAAATTCGCGCCTTCCGGTGCTGTGTATTCAATAAATATCGATACACATGTTAAAACGAGCTATTTAAAATCGGAAAAATAAGAATATTCATAGCCAATCGCTTAAATTAATTAAATTTAAAGACAAAAGTGATAATACATTATATAGCTACAGCTGACGGATAGTCTCTTTTGGTGAAGATAACTCCTCCGCCTAAAGTGACAGTTCACAAGTTCCATTCTAAATGTCAGACACCGCAAAGTTGAACATTACCGAAGGCTGTATGTATTGAACTGAGAGCACTTTGGTGTTGAAAATATGATGTATTCAGTTATGACGCCTATTTTAAAAGAAGAAGTAATCATCAAATGTGCCACGTTTGGCGCATGCGCTACGGTCTGGCCACCCCTGCCCTAAACCTTTTTCACTAACTTTTTAACATGACTGATTTGGGCAAGAGATGCATACATACACATCATCACGCTATTTCCTGTGAGGGTGGGCCGAGAGGAGAGAACGTAAGATTTGTATATCTTGCCACGCATCTTTTGATTTATCTACATCCATAAACCTTCTCATACAACTACTTTTGATTTCTCTAACTTTCACTGTTTCATTTTTTCAAAATATCATTCACTTGATCCAACCACACTTTCTAAGTCTTCATCTTACACGCCTTCCCCTCACATATGCATTATATATTTATTTTGTGAGTCTTTGTTTACTTATTCGTACCACATGCCCATATCATCACAGAGGACTATTCTACATCTTACTTAACACATCCGCCCTTAGTCTACATTCATTCCTTTTTACTGCATGCGTATACTGTTATAGATTATCATTCTATACATTCTTCTCAGTGCATGCATTTCTATAACATTTGTCCTCCTATCAGTATTTATCAATGTCCACAATTCACTCTCATATACTCGTATATCAAAATTGGCACACTAATGTAGACTATCATCTTATCATAAGATACTGTCATGAAACCAAAAGTTATTTGGCTTTTTGGGCTATCAAATCAAAAGTTACTTAGCTTTGAACATCAGATACTATGAAAAATGACATTTGTCCTCCTATCAGTATTTATCAATGTCCACATTTCACTCTCATATACTCGTATATCAAAATTGGCACACTAATGTAGACTATCATCTTATCATACGATACTGTCATGAAATCAAAAGTTACTTAGCTTTGAACATCAGATACTATGAAAAATGACATTTGTCCTCCTATCAGTATTTATCAATGTCCACATTTCACTCTCATATACTCGTTTATCAAAATTGGCACACTAATGTAGACTATCATCTTATCATACGATACTGTCATGAAATCAAAAGTTATTTAGCTTTTGGGGCTATCAAATCAAAAGTTACTTAGCTTTGAGCATCAGATACTATGAAAAATGCTTGACTGTAAATATAATATTATACAAATATATAATGAAAACTAAGATCTCACGAGACAATAACTTCTTATCAGTGATATACATTCAAAAAGGTTGACATCAATAGGTCGTGTAATCTGTTAATACGGTCAATAAGTATCACTATGCCAGCCCATCAACACGAAAGAAGACGTGTAGTGAGATGAAAGGATGGAAATAGGGAAAGACTGAGAGGAGGCAACGAGTGACCGATCGGTTTAGAGAAAAATCGTCCTAAAGGGTAAAATAATGCTTGAGTTTTACGACCATCTGAGGAAGGAGAAAGTACATTAGTAGTTCTTTATAATCTTTATGTCTGCTTACATATCATCATCATTGTCAACCAGGGTCGATCCACTGGTGGGTGAAGGTCTCCCCAAGTTGATTCTATACAGTTCGGTTTATTGCTCGTTGTAGCCATGTGATGCTGCCTTGCTTCCTGATTTCATCTATCCAGCGTACCTTCGGTCTTCTTCTGGGCCTCTTTATGCCTCTTGGGTACCATTGGATTATTTCTGATGTCAATCGGTAATCTGGTATTCTAGCTACGTGCTCTGCCCATTGCCACTTAATTTTTTTGCACACCTTTATAACGTCTTCTACCTTTGTTATATTGCGAATCGAGGTGTTCCGTTTACGGTCTCTTTTAGTATATCCCAACATGAATCTCTCCATGTCCCTTTGTGCGGTCTGGAGCTTTTGTATGTTCTTTACTGTGAGCGGCCATGTCTCGCAGCCATACGTAAGTACTGTGAGAATACACTGGTTGTAGACCCTTTGCTTACACATTATAAAACTTATTTGCTGGTGACACTGGCGTGGTGGATAGATGGATTGTTATTAATTAATAATATACTGGTTACAATTTATCATGCAGACCTCATTTTACTATAAAGAGTCTTTAAAGAGAACAAAATAGCGCTCATTACATAATATTTTACTACAAAATGGTACCATAAAAATTGCCTTTTATTATTAAAATGATTAATTCAATTATAGATTCCTAGAATAGCCGTCATTTGACCATAAATTGACGTGAATATGCAAAAACGACCGAACCCACATTTGACCTGTTGGGATATAATTACGGAAAATTCCGTTGCTTTCTATAGCGTTGTATAGAATATTTTTTTAAAACGAAATTGAACTAAGATACATGAGTAATTCTATAAATGATTTTTTGCACAGTTCTTACAGTGGACCGATTCAAAACTCTTATAAGAAGTAAGTCACAAAGGGTTTACGGAGATATCAACAAGTTTGTCTAATTAGAAGCTTTTATTTCGAAGAAAGGTAGAATGTATTGTTGATATTCGAAGACGCATTGGAATGAGAAAATCAGCAATGATAAGTTTGACTAAGATGTAAACAAATTGATGTATGTTGTTTATAGTTAAGGCATTAACGTTGTGGAGGTTTAAAGACATTGTAATTTATTTTTAACAAACACTGTTTATTCCACTTGGAATAAACAGTGTTTGTTAAAAATAAATTACAAAATTGATGTATACTCAGAAGAACCAAAATCCATCTAGTTAAGTCTGGAATTTTCTCCATATCACTACTATATATATGTGGGTTTACTTTTGGTGGTATATGTGGGTTTACTTTTGGTGGTATATGTGGGTTTACTTTTGGTGGTATATGTGGGTTTACTTTTGGTGGTATATGTGGGTTTACTTTTGGTGGTATATGTGGGTTTACTTTTGGTGGTATATGTGGGTTTACTTTTGGTGGTATATGTGGGTTTACTTTTGGTGGTATATGTGGGTTTACTTTTGGTGGTATATGTGGGTTTACTTTTTATTTTGTTTTCTGCCATACGTTTTTGCTTTTTTATTTATTTTTTAATCTGCGGGGGTGTGGGATGGAAGCCCCCCGATGCCCTTGTGGTCGAGCTCGCCCTACATTGGTGGGGTGTTTCTCGGCCGGGGGAATGTTTGTGGGATGAGCCCGGATCTTTTAATGTCTTCTCTCATGAAAATATATTTTTTTTAACATCTATTTATTATCTGTGTTTTTTTACCTTTTTGTTCTACGTGTTCAAGGGTGTGGGCTGAAAAACATCTGGTGTCCCCGTGGCTGGGCTCGCTCTATATTGGTGGGGTGTATCTTGGCCGGGGGATGTTATTAGATGAACCCAGACCTTTTGATAGTTTCTGTTTTTTTTTTTAAATATTATCTTTTTAATGTGTTCTTGAAATGTGTCTAAATGTATTGTGTACATACTATGTTGCTATCAATAAACTATGGAGTTGAATTTATTTATATGGAGTTTAAGCATGGACGGTGAGGAAGAATAAACGTAACATGATAGATACCTTCGAGGTGTGGTGATGGTGGTGGATGCTTCTTATCCCGTGGACCCCAAGGCGTACTAATAAATCTATCATCCAAGAATTTGCATATTACCGAAAGACTTTCGACAACATGCAGAAAAATAATCTTAACATCTTTTGGACATGTTGCTAGAAAGAATAATGAAGAAGGTGAGCTAGAGGAAGGTGTCTTATAGGATGGATGAATCAAATAAAATAATTAGCAGGATCCTATTTAACCTTAACCTTTCCCTTCCTGTGCTAAAAAAATCCGCGCGTTCTGGAGCTGCGTATTCAATACACATCAATACACACGTAAAAATGAGCGATTTAAAATCGGAAAAATAGGAATATTCATAGCCAATCGCTTAAATTAATTAAATTTGAAGTCAAAACTGATAATAATTGAATTTTAATTGCTGACAATATGAAAAAAAACATGTGACGACGTTCACAAAACGGAGGAAGAGACTACCTCAAATGGATACCCGCGAGCTACTGAAGCAAGAGAAGCGAGCAAACTGAGATTCTATTTCTTGCGTTCCCATATACCTAAGTAGAGTGAGAGTGAGGCGTGAATAGCGTCGCTTCCTCACCCATAGCGGTTTTTTTTAGAATGAATATACCTACGTCCTACACACGTTTGATTGTTTTGGTGATTTTTTTCCCGATTTACACAAAATATATCTGATGTGGCCGATAAGCGCTAATTATTATTATTTATTATTTACCGAAGTAGAGTGAGAGTGAGACGTGAATAGCGTCGCTTCCTCACCCATAACGATTTTTTAGAATGAATATACCTACGTCACACACTGGCACACGTTTGGTTGTTTTGGTGAATTTATTCCCGATTTTCACAAAATATATCTGATGTGGCCGATAAGCGCTAATTATTATTATTATTATTTTCATTCAATGTGTAAATGTATTACGGAGGAATACCTAAAATCTGAACCCAGTATTTATTATATTTATAGAGATATTAAAGCTTTTAGAAGCAATGTGTACTAGTTACACATCATAGGACAGGAAGGGCTAAACAACATTTTTTTTGTTGTTATATTTTTTATATAAAACATGTTAAAATCCCAATAACCGCTACATTCAGCATGCCACAGTACCCGAACGATAGATATATAGTAGGTGGTGCGCCTAGTTTATTATAGCAGAGGATCAAGACACAGTATTGAGCATGCGATGAAGATGATTTTTTTTACATATACAATACAGGAATGATTTGTATTTTCTTTTTGATATTTTAAACAAGCAAAAAATGGACTTTAGTTGTGTTGGATTCATTTTGCGAATATACGTTCGAATAAAAACGGATTTTAGTGTTGGATTCATTTTGCGAATATACGTTCGAATAAAAATGGATTTTAGTGTTGGATTCATTTTGCGAATATATGTTCTAATAAAAATGGATTTTAGTGTTGGATTCATTTTGCGAAACACGTTCGAATAAAAATGGATTTTAGTGTTGGATTCATTTTGCGAATATACGTTCGAATAAAAATGGATTTTAGTGTTGGGTTCATTTTGCGAATATACGTTCGAATAAAAATGGATTTTAGTGTTGGATTCATTTTGCGAATATACGTTCGAGTAAAAAATAATATGAGATTTTATCATTAATCAATTTAATTTGCGTATTCCTTCCCCATTATTGTGAAAAAAAAACTTTATATTATTATACATTGAAAATCCTCAGAAATTTTTGATTACACCTCATTTAGGCAGGTTTTATATTTTTTGTCAAAAAAAATAATACGAAAACTAATTTATTTTGAACGGAAATAATTATTATTGCTATTACGATAAATAAATAATACACTGAAACACAATACGGGGAGGCTTCTTCGTATTACCAGGATGGGAGGATGGGGGAGGCTGGGCCGCACGCAGGGGTTGGGCACGCAATATTAAGGGGGCGTCTGTCTGCCTTCTGTACCTGTAGATACAATTTTAATTTTATGCTAATATTTTTATCCTGGTAATAAAAATTTAATTACAATTTTGTTTATCTTTTCCATTTATCAGTTGATTTACAACATAATGAAAGAGATATTTTTTTAAACTTTTTTTATCTCTACATTTTTGAAATGTGAATGATAAAATTTTGCTGTAATAAGTTCTAGAACTTTTTTAACTCATATTTTTTTATTTGAATTAATACATACGTACATTCCACAACGCCATTTTTCTGTAAGGATAGGCAGGGAGGCAGAACGCCAAACTTTTCTTCTATGACAAATTTTCTTTTTCTCCTCCCACTTATTCATACATATTTTTATATAATTTATTCTGTTTCACTTACTCAGTACCATTCTTGATGTTTCTTTGTCATGACTTCAACTAATGCTTGCACTATGTATTTGTTTATTAACCCATTCATTTTATGGTTTATGTCCTAACCATCTTAACGTGATGTTTTTATCCTACTAAACACATGTGTTTTTACGGGTAGTTCACATTCATCCTTAATAATTACATTTCCTATCCTGTTAAATATCGACACACATCTACCACACCTTCATAGTGCATGCTTTTACGCCATATTTATTATAACTCACAAAGAGGGATAAAGTGTCTTTCTTTGTGTAACAGAAGAAATCCGTTTGGTGGAATAAAGTGGATAAAAAAGAAGAAAAAAAAAATGGATAAAAAAAGAAGAAAAAAGAGGTTTCCTCTATCCACATTTTTTTTAGATCTTTTTATTCTTGTATTACATTGTTGTTTTGTTCGACTTGTACTGTTTTTTCTTCTTCTATTGTATAACACTGCTTATACGTTAATGTTATGTTCTATAAGTTGTATTTATTTTAATATTTGTATCAAAAAAGTCATTTGACCGTTGTTTTAAAATTGAATTTAAAAAATTACGTCCGTTGTAAAAAGTACAACTTGACAACTTCACTCCATAACATTTTTAACTAGCCAGAAATGTTAAAGTAAAGTTTTTTACTAATAAAGTAAACATAAAAGTTAATATTAAGTATTCATGTTAAATTATTGACTTTTTTCTATATAATATTATTTCAACTCAATACACCGACATTCGAAGGTTATTATATTTTTTTTATAAAATGATTGTTTATTAGGAAGGTTTATAAAAATGTACGATAATATATTATATATACTCTCCACCTCAAGCCAAATGTATTACTGTTACGTGTCGGAAGATCAACAAAGATGTCTTTGAAGTTCATCTTCCCTTGGTAAGTTTTCTGTAGAACTCCCACCAAATATGTTTTACTTAACAAATATATATCCGAGAAAGTACCCAATATAAATTCAACTTAGTTTTTATGTTTTTTTGTTTTTCAATGATTCAATAATGATCGATTCATGTTCCGAGTTAAAACGCCTTTTAGAAAGATGTGCTTTCTAATGACACTCAATAAATTATTATTTTATTGTTATGTGTTTTTTCCTCTCTGATACAGACTTGCTGTATAGGTATCTGTGTTTAAAAAAAAACCATTCTAATCTGAGATTACCGTCAAAGTGTATTTCGAGTTTTGGTTCCGTTTTTCATACTCTGTGGGATTTGAACCACATATATCTTTCAAAGTGACTCCAAATCAACGGCCAAAGAAAATAAATATCGATCAAGGATAAGTGGTATCCTTACCTAAAGGAGGATGTCCGTAACGCTGTGAGATTGGCACCAGCGGCTTTCAGGATCTATTGATTTGGATTTATTTTTGTATATAGTTATGCTCTTAACAGTTGTATCATCAATAGCTGTAAATTGATGAAAAAGATCTTTTCATTTATGATTGAAATGTAACAAGAAGAAAAAGCCGACAAAACAAATTAAACAACACACTGAAAGAATATTTGACATTTATTCGTTTTCAGGACGGTTTCAATAGTGGCTAGAAAACATTTTTAATACAATTGCCATCTACTCGTATATTGCATTTACTTTACTTTTTCCTCTCTCTCATTGTTTTGTCATGTGAAACGAATGGGAAATACTAACAAAATAAATATTTGGTGCATAAGTGAGTGAAAGGCGTGTGATAGGAAGACATAGAAAAATATGTTTGGATCAAGTGAATGATATTCTGAAAGAAGCGAACGTAGAAAGTCAAAGAAATTGTATGAGAAAGTGCATGAATGTAGAAGAGGCTAAGAGTGTGTGTCAAGATAGGAAAGTATGGCACTATGGCATATCTTTCTACCCCGACAGGAAAATGGCGTGATTGTATGTACGTATCATACTATCGTCCTTTGAAATAAAGTGGCCAAAATATTAAGTGACATGTTATTAAAATATCTCGATAGAATTAAAATTAATTCTTCAATTTAAAATGTTTAATTTTCTACAACATAATAATAGTTTAGCATTTAATAACATAATAATAGTTGAGCATTTAACAACACTCAACTGTTTCTCAGGGACGAATACCTGGAAATTTGTAGTTTATTGACGTACACCGCAACTTCATCGTTAAATTATTGTGTTGAAAATGAAACTTACATGTCGGGTTACCTTAATATATTAATACCCTAGTATATCTTCAACTCGCAACTATTCTGATCCATTTACAACGCTTATAAGAATTATAATATATAGTCTCACAGACAACCCAAAATGGTTTGTGTGAAATTATGTTTTATTTAATATTAAACTTAAATATTAAATGTTAGCTATTAACTTTGTGCTCTTCTTTATTACTATAAATAACCTAGTATAAACAAAACATTAAGGACAATACTCTGCCTCTTGAGTTGAGTAACCCTGCATCAACATGTGGAAGGTGTCGATTCTGCAAAGCAACTTGCATCTCGTTCTACTAATGAGCCCGTGTGTTTTCTATACATCAAGATCAATCCATAAAATTCTCAAAAAATCCAATTTTTGTTCTATCTAAGCGTCGTTCCACTAAAAACAAATCTAAGTTCTTTACCACTACAAAATAAGTCTTTGACAATTACGTCAGTCTGCTTGGTGAGGTTTGGTAATATTTTGTGGTATACATACATATATTGAACTTAAATATACATATAATTATTAAATAATTTTAAACAATGACTGTAATTTATTATTACTACTGCTTTTTGTATCTTCATGTTAGTTTAAGATAAAGTTTTGTATTTTTTGTCAATAATTTTAAGTACTTGTATAACCTGTCATATGTTTATTTGTATATAAAAGACACCTTTGTGTCGTTAATTCAATTAAATTGAAAAAATGTCTTCGTACATCAAATTAAAAAAACGATTCCATATATTTTTTTCATTAAGTTAATGTCAAAATGCTTCGAATTCCTCCCCACCCCCTCAGGTCCCTATTAGAGTTGCCAGAAAGAAAAAATCTACATTTCATTATATGTTATGTTATATGGTATTTCCTTACGTCTTTCTTTTCTGCCGTGTCTTCACACATA
This sequence comes from Odontocerum albicorne, assembly GCA_949825065.1. NCBI lineage: Eukaryota > Metazoa > Arthropoda > Insecta > Trichoptera > Odontoceridae > Odontocerum > Odontocerum albicorne. Next base: position 47,506,127 of record OX463844.1, on the reverse strand, counting down.
TGTTCTATTTTAAAAGCTTTTTAAAAGCACAGTTTTAAGACATGAGGTATTTGGCAATCGCATATTTTTTTTCACGAGTTTTTTTATAGACACTATCCATATATAATTTTCATGTCTCTTTGAAGTTTCTTAAAGTCATCAACGTTTGAATTTTTTCGGAACAATTTAAGATCGTATACGAAAAGTAAAATACTCGTATTTAAGGTTGTTACATTAATTTTCACATCGTTTATAAAAAAATATAAAAATTTGGCCCTAGGTATGACCCCTGGGGAATACCTGAGTTGACATGAAATTGATCAAACATAAAAAGCTCTTATGAAACTTGCAGTTATCGATTTCGAAAACAGTCAGAAAATAACTTTTAAAGTGAAAAGTCACAGCGAAACTTTCTGATTTTTTTAAGTATGTCATGATTCACTTTATTTAGTTTTTGCAAAGTAACTTTCATAGTGTTGTTCACAGCAATTTTTTTTTCTAAAAGATGTGCCAAAAAGAAAAAGTATGCTTTTTTTACTTTAACGTCAAGGTCAATTCAAGGGTACTTGTATCAGAGATTGCCAAATATTAAAGATAACATAATTTTTTTCTCTTATAATGACTTTTCCCAAACTGATTAATTACACATACACATAATTATGCCGTTTTTCTTGCAGGTAGACAGAGATAACCAATTTCCCAATGATTCAATTCAAGCGTACAACTTTTTCCTCCTCTGCATCATGTACATTCTTATGTTATTCATATTTCTTACTTTATCTTCTTACAAAATTTGATCCACTTAGTTCATCTACGTTTTCCTCTGTCTACATCTTTCATGCATATCTTGAACTCACGTCATGTATTATGTAATATTAACGCTGAAATTTTATCCGTCATTCATTCCCGCCACATATCAAAACTTTTTAGCTATGCATTAATTTCAGGTCTCTTCATTCCATCTTCTTTCATACATTAACTTAGTCCACGTAGTGAGATAGCAATATATAAGACAGGTGTGTTTATCTATGCATTCAGGTGTCTTCATTCCATCTTCTTTCATAGATTGACTTAGTCCACGTAGTGAGATACCAATATATAAGACAGGTGTGTTATCTATGCATTCGGGTATCTTCATTCTATCTTCTTTCATAGATTGACTTAGTCCACGTAGTGAGATAAGAATATATAAGACAGGTGTATTTAGCTATGCATTAATTTAAGGTCTCTTCATTCCATCTTCTTTCATACATTAACTTAGTCCACGTAGTGAGATAGCAATATATAAGACAGGTGTGTTTATCTATGCATTCAGGTGTCTTCATTCCATCTTCTTTCATAGATTGACTTAGTCCACGTAGTGAAATACCAATATATAAGACAAGTGTATTTAGCTATGCATTCACTTCAGGTCTCTTCATTCCATCTTCTTTCATACATTCACTTAGTCCACGTAATGAGATACCAATATAAAGGACAGGTTTATTTATCTATGCATTCACTTCAGGTGTTTTCATTCTATATTATTTCATACATTGACTTAGTCCACGTAGTGAGATACCAATATATGTGGTATAGGACAGGTTTATTTATTTATGCATTTATTTCAGGTTTCTTCATTGTATCTTCTTTCATACATTGACTTAGTCCACGTTGTGAGATACCAATAAATAGGACAGGTGAATTTATCTCAGGTTTCTTCATTCCATCTTCTTTCATACATTAACTTAGTCCACGTAGTGAGATACCAATATATCATATAGGACAGGTTTATTTTGGGTTGTTTTGGAAGTATGTTTATATTGGGTGGGCATTTGAAGAGCTGTATTGGAAAAAAGAGTAGCAGCAAGCAATGGAATAAATGCTTGCTCATAAAATTTGTTAGCCAAATGGAATATTTCAGAAGGAGCAAAACTATCAGTTTATTATGTATTCTTGGCCCCAACATTAGGATATGCAAAAAAAACTTAAACATTATGAAAGAAAGTTATATATGGTAGAAATGAAAGTGTTGTTTAAAATGTGTGGAAAAACTATTTATGGCAGATTAAAGAATTATAATATCAGGAAAAATTGGAGATTGAAAGAACGTGCAGTACTCAATTTAAAGAAAGAAACATTTATATAGTTTAGTCACGTATAAAGTTTGAATGATGAATGAATGATACAAAAATAATATATTCTTGGAATATAAAAGATGCGAAAAATTTTGAAAAGCCTACAAATATTTGGCACGACCAAAATGAACAAATTTTGAATAAATGAAGGGTTAAAAAAGCTTTTGTATTTGGTGAGTATGCAAGACGAGGTGAATGAACGAGGCATAAGCTAAATAAATGTACCAGAATAGAATGAAATGAAGATCTGTTCTTTCTTCCTACCTCAATAGGGAATTTATGTGATGACGATAATTGATTTTTTATCCAAATATAGTTTTTTTGTATACATGCCTTTGAAATAGTCTATTTAGATATTTATGAATTTTTCAACATTGGAAATGAGCAATATTGCAAACAGCTGTATTCTTAATGAGAAAACATGAACGATATAATTTTCTAAGTAAAATTACAAATTTAATAGGAGTTTAAATGTTTCAAAAAACACAAATATAAAGTATATCAAATTAATTCAGAAACAAAAAGAACACAAGTGTTTATTTAAGATAAATTTATTTAGGTTGGCAGCAATCACTTATATTTTTGTTAAATACTCGTATACCTATATAAAGCATTTAATCGAAAGTAGTAAGAATGACAACACACAATATTATGATTGTGCTCACCTTAACATATGAAAGTGACACTAGGTTTAATCAGAAGGATAAAAGTAAAATTAATGCTGTGGAGATACGTAAACGAAAGAAGGCGAAAAGAACACATTAGAAATGAAAAAAGGGGATAAAATTTATGTTTTAAGTAAGATGAAGACAGTAGTTTAAGATGGTTTAAACATGTGAAAAAATTGAATGATTGAAGAATGACTAAGCGAGTATACAAGTCAGAAGTGTAAGGAGTTTGTGTAAGAGGTATATCGAAGAAAACGTGGTTGGATCAAATTGACTAGATTTTGAAAGAAAATAAAGTGATGAGTATGAATAATAGAATATTATGCATGACGAGTTGTATGAATGTAAAGAAGGCAAACAGTATGTGTTTGGATAGAAAAAAAAATTGTTTCGTTCTTTTGGCCTTCTTCGCGTTATGATGTAGGTGTATGTACATTTATTAAGAAAAATCTGTTTTAACGATTTGTTAATTTTCTTTTTCATAATGATTTATTAAAAATGATTATATGTGTCAATTATTACAGTTTCATTCTTCGATTTATTTATTTTACCGATCTTTTTGTTTATAGAGCGAGCGTATTCAAAAATAATTTTGCCGCAGTTTTATTCCACACATTCAACATTCCGAAACAAAGGCAACCGTTCCAATCGCCTGCATAATTTATTTATTTAGTACCACGAAGGAAAGAACCGCCACAAATAAGAATCAACCGTTACAAAAAGGCTCCAGTGACGCTATCCACTTGTTGGGTGTGACGAGCGCGTCGACCTTCTGTCCCTTTTCACCATTCTATACATGAAAAACTGTATAAAAACATTTTTTACTACGCACATAAAAACGGCAGCGATTCGGCACAAAAAACACACGAGCAATTAACACGCATTAGATTTACAAGCCTTCAATAAACGTGATATTTTTACGTATTCACATAAAATTTATACCTGAAAGATCTGCACTGAAACAAATTGAACTGAAAATTTTATGACACTGTGAAAGTTATTCTTTTGAACTGTGCTATGTATTTTTTGAGGGTTTGAAAACGATTTGAACCTTTTTGTGCGGGGTAGTACCTGAAAATTAAGGTGAGTTTGCAAAAGTACGCGGTCCAGGCTCGCTACGTCTACCCGGCTTGAGAGAGAGGGCCCAACTGACTTCCAGGAAAAGTGAGAACCTCAATGGATGCCCTTCCTTGGCTCGGTCGAGCCGAATATCCGAACGGGGGTACGTTTCAGGAATAGAGCCTGACTCACTCTGTACGTGATGTAGTAATTTCAATCGTATAAAATTCGTATAACCTAAATCCTTTTAAACATAATTTGTAAAATTAAAAATATCAACTGCAGATAAACTTAATTTACTCGTAAGTCGAAAATATAAATATCAACTGCAGATAAACTAAATTTATTTGTAAGTTGAAATTACAAATATCAACTGCAGATACACTTAATTTACTTGTAAGCTGAAATTACAAATATCAACTGCAGATAAATTAAATTTACTTGTCAATTGAAATAACAAATATCAACTGCAGATTAACAAAATTTTTGTATCATTTTTAGCTAAGACAGTAAAATTTTACAGGTTTAAAGACATTGTAATTTGTTTTATCAAACACTGTTTATTCCACTTTTTGTAACGGTATAACCCTACCGGTTTCAAGGCTTTCACCTCAACATCAGGGGTACTCAAACATGTGCTTCCCTGATGATGAGCTGAAAACCTTGAAACCGATAGGGTTTTACCGTTACATAAAGTGGAATAAACAGTGTTTGATAAAACAAATTACCAAACTAAATTCACTTGTAAGTCGAAAAAAATATGCATCCTTTGTTTCATCTAAAACTCCATCAGTTGATAAATTTGAGTAACGGTAACAGTTATTAATCATAATAGATAGGGTTTGCACTTCAAATTCAACCTTTTGCATATCAAATTTACCTTTTTGCAAATTGAATTAAATATTTTTTAGCAAATTAAAATTGGAAAATACAAAGATGAACATATAAATATTTATTAAATGATAATTAACAAATAATTATATTTCATAATTGTGTCCAAAAAAACTTAATCTAACATATAATGGTACTTCTGCAGTAGCTGATGGTAATTTCATTCACATATTCATGTCATTTTGTTATAATCTTTGGGGTAGCAATCGTAAAAGATTTATTAATTACACCTATAAAATTTCCATGATTTGCAAGCATAATTAAAATTTTGAAAAAAACTTCTTCGGTGGGGTTCGTCATTGGAGAATATGGTGGCAGAAAAACCAGAGTATGCTTTGTCTGGTCAACAAGATCACGCACTTCCTGAGTCTTGTGGAGGCTTACATCTTCCAAACTAACCCTTAATCTATATTTAATGTGAAATAACCGTCATCTGCTGCATAAGAACCATTATAGTTTAAGTTGTTAAGCGTCTACATTTATCAGTTTTGGTGAACATAATTATGAACCATAATTAATTTGTCATTACTATTAAATAAGTATTTGTGTGAACGTCTTGTTAACAGAATGGTTAATTTGAATAGAAAATTGTTGGATTTGAAATACCAAATCTGTATATTTAACCTTTCCCTTCTTGTTCTAAAAAAATCCGCGAGTTTCGGTGCTGTGTATTCAATACACATGGAAAAATGAGCGATTTAAAATCAGAGAAATAAGAATATTCATAGCCAATTACTTAAATTTAAAGTCAAAAGTGATAATAATTGATATTTAATTTCTAAAAACATGAAAAAAACATCGGCCGATGTTCACAAAACGGGCGAAGCGACCACCTCAAATGGATGTCCGAAAGAAGCCAACGAACTGAGATTCTATTTCTTGCGTACCCATATACCGAAGAGGAGTGAGACTTGAATAGCGTCGCTTCCTCACCCATTGTGGGTTTTTAGAATTAATATACCTACGATCCACACTGGCACACGTTTGATTGCATTGGTGAATTTATTCCCGATTTTCTCAAAATATTTCTGATGTGGCCGATATGGGCTAATTATTATTAATATTATTTTTATTATTCAATGCGTAAATATGTAACGGAAGAATACCTAAAATCTGAACCCAGTATTTATTATATTTATAGGGATATTATAATTTTTAGAAGCAATGTGTACTAGTTACAATTCACAAGGAAGAAAGGGTTAGTAAAATTTAAACAAACTATACTATAGAGAATATAAATATATGGTGATTACTAGTAGATGTAATGCGAATTTATGATTTTTTTATGAATACTGCATTACACCTTCAGCCGAATGTGTTTCTATCACATGTCTGAAGATCTTTCTCGGCTTTCTTACTAAATTTGTTTTTCTAAACATATACATGTGCTAGGAAGTACCTAATATGTGTATAATGGCCGAAGCTATCACCTTCCTATCCTTACACTAAACTATATAATATACATAAATTCAAGCGCATTTTGCATATAAAATAAACGCACATTGAAACTTCATGATATAAACGCACATTGAAACTTCAAGATATAAACGCACATGAAAACTTCAAGATATTTAGATATACCTCAAAAAATAAGATAGAAAAAAACTCAACTAAAACATGGCGGAAGTCAAACAAATATAAACCTTCTCCAAGAGAACTTTTAAAGGTATTAAGATTATCACCAACTATCTTCGAGACTGCAGCATAGTTATTACCCAATCGATGCAATCTGGGTAAAGGAGAATTCGAGTTATTTATTTAACACTTTTATTGCAAATATAATCTGGCGGGCTTGTTTCCAGGTGGCAATCTCTTCCAACCAACCAGACAAAAGTAAATGAAGCAAGTTACATGGTCGGATAAATCATTCAAATGACTATCCATCTCAACGAAATCCATTAACATATACGTGAGCACATGCCCACGAACCCCACAAAGACGGATAATAACCCGAACATTATTTTTCATATAAAGTGAGATATCATCAATCAAAAGAAAAGGAAGGGATGGTCGAGAGGAAAGGAAAAGAAAAATCAGGAATGAAACACGTTATTTTACTGACTAGAAATTAATAAGTTTTTCAGTCGCTTCTTAAGGCATGCCAAGGACGGAGCGAGTTTTATATTGGTTTGTAATTGATTCCCGAGTCTCACTGTGAACTGGAAAGTGTGAACTAGAAAGCCAATAAACAATCTCTGTTTGATCGTAGCGCTAATCCATGATTGGAAATATGCCATGGTTAGTTATACAACTTTAACGCTGGAATATATTCTGCAATCTTATACCTCTTGAAAGAATTCGGAAGTTGATCAATTACAGTAACTTAGGACAGTCATTAACTATATTTACGAGTACTATTTTGAAAAGCACGATCAAATAAAACATCATTCAACGTTCAGAAAGTCTTATCATATTCAGGCACGATAGCAACATATTAAAGTTTACATCATTATCACAAAAGTTATATCTTAAAGTTAACATCAGCACTCTCTCCAGAGCGCTTAAATTACCTACTTAATGAGTTCAGATACTAGAGTTATATTCTAATTTATTACTTACCAGAGTGCAATGGAGAATCTGGTCGGTTCATCATAAACCCCATCCCTGGTCGGATGGCATGCGTCTTACCAATTAGGCCACGAAGGTCGTCCTGATTGTTCTTGCAGAAATAACCAAAATGGGGAAAAGTCTTCTTTATTGGAATCGAAGAATATTTGTAGTATTTTACTCATTAATTCATTTTTTACATATGAGAACAAATTTTGTAAATGATACTCATTAATTAATTTTTTACATATGAGAACAAATTTTGTAAATGGTACTCATTGATTCATTTTTTACATATGAGAACAAATTTTGTAAATGATACTCATTAATTAATTTTTTTACATATGAGAACAAATTTTGTAAATGATACTCATTAATTAATTTTTTACATATGAGAACAAATTTTGTAAATGGTACTCATTGATTCATTTTTTACATATGAGAACAAATTTTGTAAATGATACTCATTAATTCATTTTTTTACATATGAGAACGAATTTTGTAAATGATACTCATTAATTCATTTTTTACATATGATAACAAATTTTGTAAATGATACTCATTAATTCATTTTTTACATATGAGAACAAATTTTGTAAATGATACTCATTAATTAATTTTTTTACATATGAGAACAAATTTTGTAAATGATACTCATTAACAAATTTTTTACATATGATAACAAATTTTGTAAATAATACTCATTAATTCATTTTTTACATATGAGAACAAATTTTTGCAGCCCTGAGTTTACTGCCACAAAATTCTCTGACGTATTAAAATGTGGACGCTCTTGTCTATACGAAAAAGTCTATAAATATCAGTTCACGAGAATTTCTTTAGCCAATTCATTCAATACAATTATTTTTTTACATATGAGAACAATGTTTTACATCCCTTTGTTTACTTCCATTAAATTCCTTGACGTAATAAAATGTGGGCGCTCTAGTTTTTACGAAAAAGTTTATAAATGTCAGTTCGCGAGAATTTTGTCAGCCAATTCAGTGACGGTATATAAATTTTAAATTTCGTGGAAAACTAAAAATCATTTCTAATTTCAAATTTATTACTTGAATCTTAAAAGATACATTTGTTTAACTTAGCGGTATCATGTTTAATTTTTTTTAATAAAATATATCAAAAGTTTTTATTTTATTTTGTATTGATCACTGTTTCCTTTCAGTTTACTGCCGGTTTCAAATACTGTCTTCCTCGTCAAGGGAAGACACACTCATCATCTTTCCTTGACGAGAAAGACGGAGGTTTTTGAAATAGGCAGTGCTCTCATATTAAACAGTGGTTAATACAAAATAAAAAATTACGTAAGTATTTTATTCCAGCTTCCAATAACCCGTCAACAATTACAAAAAAAATGTTTGTCTTATTCCAATAATTATTATTTATAAGGTAAGAGAGATTAAGCACGTAAGAGTGGCGTATATCAAATATAATCTGCTTGTGAAAGTTTATTAAAATGGTACAAATCAATATGGGCACTAGAATATAAGAACATAAGCGTTATCTATATCAGGGGTCTCCAAACTTTTTAGCCTAAGAGTCACACTGACTCCTCCGCTAAGTCCCAAGGGCCAAGACCTAGCTAGCTCATCATACCAACATATTGTAGTTTTGAATTATGTGCAAATTTTCGTATTGGGACTAGCCGGTGAGTGAGATATCTATGGCACAGGGTTCGGGGAAGGACTCCGCTCCATTCGTAATTTCGGTTGGTACTTACGGGCAAGTGTCAAGGACATTTCATTGTGGTGGAAATAGCCGATACGCGTGGTGTGCGTTCTTTTGCATTGATATTGTCGAATTCATAAAAAAATATTTATGTACAAGTAAGAATTGACACCTTTACATCAATATACACAGTTTCAATGTAAGTGATTCATACTAACATGACACCAGTCTAACCTAAGAACTGTTGCTATCATAATAAACCGGGATCACTGTATCTTAAGAGAGACTTGCGATAGGAGGCGGAAACATATGTAGCGGGCTTTACTGTAATTAGTGGTATGACAAAATAATGTATTATTTTATATAAAAATATGAATGTTATAGGTATCAAGTGTGTCGACACTTTTCGAACCCAGGTATGTCCACGCAAGTTCAAACCGAGCAAAACGGTATTTTGTCCCTGATCACTGAAAACTATATATATAAAAATGATTTTTTTTTAGAATTGCTTTGTAGATGACATTGTGTTTTCAAAACAAATTTCCTACAAATTCAAGTCAGTAGAAAAAATAAAGCATATTTCAATTTGGACATACCCACTTTTGAAATACACACATTGAAAATGCGTGATTTTGATACAACACCGCATGGACATACCCGAGTTTGATTGTTGATGACGGTACGACTACGCTATGACTGATCGGTCATCTTGAATGATGTTACTCTCTGATTGGTCTAAATAGACATGTCTGACTTTGATAAAAACAACCTCGTGGACATATCTGATTTAGAAAAAAACTCTTATTTTCATTACCATTTTGCATTGATTTCACGAGGAAATATCGTATTTTGAAAAATGCAAATTTATTCAGGACTACGCAAGCTACATTTTGGTATATTTATCAAAAATGTCATAATGTGGACATATCTGGGTTTGAAAAGCGTCGACACAAGTGTTCTCACTCACTGTAAACTGTTTTCTCATTTAAATAATTATATTTTAATGTTTTACATTAAAATCATCACTTCTTAAAAAAAAACATTATTTACCATTGTTATTTCATATCTCATAGCCATATTTACCATTCTTGTTTCATATCTCATAGGCCATATTTACCATTGTTATTTCATATCTCATAGCCATATTTACCATTGTTATTTCATATCTCAAAGCCATATTTACCATTATTAATTTATATCTTATAGCCATATTTACCATTGTAATTTCATATCTCATAGCCATATTTACCATTGTTATTTCATATCTCATAACCATATCTACCATTGTTATTTCATATCTCATAGCCATAACAAGAAGTGTCAATAATACCAGAAAAGTACATTTGTTCTGAAAAAAGTTTTGAACAAAGAATTACTTGCATTACTAATATAAAATCAATAAAGTTTGGTTGTATACTTATAATGAAATTCATAAACTCAAAAGTACATCAATAAAAATCAATACTCTAAATATGTTTCAGGGCATCTTTATTTTTCCAATTTGACAGTTGTCACTTGTTGATTATGTTTAGTGTTTTGGTTTCTTGAATTTTGTACTGTGACCGACGTATAAACGATGCTATTCATTAAAATTATACAATTTTGCGTGTTGAAGTATACTGCTGCAAAATAAAAAAGTGTGTTCTTCATTCTTATTTTTTATCAATATAAAAAATGTTTACGTACTCGCACATCGAAAATGTTAATTGATAACGACCTTAACAACCTGTGTAGCCTAGTCAGTAAGATGTTTGGCTTAGACCCGGGAGTTCCGGGTTCTATTCCTGAAGGCACGCGAAAAAAATATTAAAATGATCCAAGTCAAGTATAAGAGATCGTCTGGTATTGTACTAACCTATGCTAGACTCGTATAAGTGTGTTTGTAGTATTGCCAACACGTGTATGTATACCTTACTTATGATAACTTATTTTACAAATAAAAACAATACCTTACATATGATAATGTTCTTCTTTTACACAGAAAAGTGATACCTTACTTTGTATAACGTACTCCTGTTACACGGGAAAGTGTTTTCTTAATTATGACATACACATGAAAAAGATAATTTACTTATGATAACTTACTTCTTTTACACGGGAAAGAGGTACTTTATTTATGATAACTTACTTCTTTTACACGGGAAAGAGATACCTTATTTATGATAACTTACTTCTTTTACACGGGAAAGAGATACCTTATTTATGATAACTTACTTCTTTTACACGGGAAAAAGGTACCTTATTTATGATAACTTACTTCTTTTACCCAGGAAAGTGATGGCTTACTCCCATTATACGAGAAACTGATACCTTACTTATGAAAACTTATTTTTTTACGCATGGAAGTGATACGTTTGAGATGTATACCTAATTTTATTTATTTCTTGCGCATTACATGGACAAATATCAAATAGCTTGATTGATAATTGAGACTATTTTTATATTGCAAAATATAGTTGCACACACATTAGATGTTCAGGGTCCAATAAACTAGACAATTGCCTGTGTCGGAGTTGTGAGAGATTGCTATGAGTGTTGTAGACATGAAATTATAAAATATTTTGAACACAGTGTAGAAAAAGGGCTAGTGAAATATATATATTAAATAAAATTATCAATGACAGAAAGAGAAAAGGTTTTTTACACGCCAAACGGCGTGATGAAGTGAAGGATGCCACATGGTCGAGTTTTCAGGAGGGTCTAAACAAAGTAGGAAATTGTTCGCGCTGGGTGGTGAATATTTTACAGGGCGGTGTTTTTCCGGCACTAATAAATAAATCATTTAGTTCCAAAAGATTGATAACTCTGTTATAATTTTTTTAGGAAAAACGCTTAAATGTAATATTTTTGTTTGACAAATTTTGTGTTAATGTTACGAATAAACTTAAGTATAGTAAAAAAGCCTAAAAAATGTATATACGTTCTGGGATATAAATGATAGTTGTTAGTTTATTACGGTAAAATACGTTTATAATTATTTTTAAACTAAATAAAAAAAAAATTAAATGTAACTTTTAAAAAATTAAATATATCATACGTACAAGTGGATGGTGTAATTTTCTTTTGAAAACAATGTTAAATGCATATTTAAATTCTTGATTTTTCAACGTTAATAATTTAAAAAAAAGATAGAAGTAACCAACAATCACATAAACCAAACAAATATTATTATTATGTAAACTGTGTTTGTTAAGCAGGTATTCTCATATCATGGGCCAAAAAGTCGACGATATTTAAGATTTTTTTTTTCAGTGAACGAATAATTTTTTTTAATTGTTGTTTTTTTAGACATATTTATTTACTTTTTAAGAATTTTTTCATAAAATTTCACGATAAAAAATAAATAATTTAAATTGTTATTAAGTCGGAAGAAAGGCCGCCCGTACGTGAAGGGGGTCCATTATGCAGGTAATTGTGGCTGTTGTACAAGTCTGAAAATTAAAAATTAAATTGTTTTACTCAAAAAACATGTGACCATGGCTGGTACTAGAATAATAAAAAAATAATATTTAGGAAAAAAAAAGGGCGGGTTGTTGAAATTAAAAATCCATTTTTTTTTTGTCTTTAGAGGAGTGAAAAAAATCGAAAAAACGAATCGATTGAAATAATTCTAGTACGACCTATAGAGACAGGTTTAACAAAGATAATAAGTATTTATTTATTAAAATCAGTTAAAAAGTTTTGGAGTTATTACGGGGAGTAGTTTAAAAAAAGTGTTTTTTTAGTTTCAAGTGCAATTTTTACACGAATCAAAGTAAATATTTTCAACTTACTGTTAATCAGTAATTCCAGGGCCATATAAACTTGTTTAAAAATCCCGACAAACTAAATATCAATTCATCATTCCAATAAATCTTATTGCAAGAGAATTCTTGGAAAATAAGGCTACTGCCATAACAATAAGCGACCCGAAAGCTGCGAAGCTCAGGTCATTTTTCGACCAGCGCGCTCTAGTATAAACCCTCATAACTTTTAGAATTTAAAGTTTTTGAACATTTCTTACTGGAAATTATTCAGAGAGGATTATATAAAAATAAAATGAACAAAAATTCGTTTTTTTTTTTATTCCTGTGTTTGTTAAAGCATGTTTATAAAAAATAGATAGAACTACCCAACATTCAGATGAAACAAACAAATATTAATGTTATGTAAACTGTGTTTGTTAAAGCATGTTTATAAAAAAATAGATAGAACTACCCAACATTCAGATGAAACAAACAAATATTAACATTATGTAAACTGTGTTTGTTAAAGCATGTTTATAAAAAAAAGATAGAACTACCCAACATTCAGATGAAACAAACAAATATTAACATTATGTAAACTGTGTTTGTTAAAGCATGTTTATAAAAAAATAGATAGAACTACCCAACATTCAGATGAAACAAACACATATTAATATTATGTAAACTGTGTTTGTTAAAGCATATTTATACAAAGTACATAAGCTGTATTATAAACTTATCAAGTTATATTAAAGAAATAATTCATAGCTCCATGGAATAAAAAATATAAACAATTATATAAATGATTTATTTAGAAACACTTGAAATACATAGTCATTGGAATACATCGAGACGTCGTTTAAGACTAACGCGTGCTAAAACTGTCACTTCTTATAAAAATGTTTCCTTTGGATGTATAGATCCCATACACTTAAGGTAAAATATGAAACTAATTAAATATTAACATAACTCTCGTGAAAAACAAGATCAGTCCACATGAAGAAAACATATAGATATGTAGTAGAAACATGTGTTGATGTAATTTATTGATGAAATAACGGTATTATAATTATTATTTTTAGAGATTTTTTTCTTTTTACCTGGGCTTTAATCCATTTTTTTTTGTATAATCCATTAATTATGACTTTCGTGGCCTAGTTAGAAAGACGTTTAACTTATACCATGGAGTTTCTAATTCAATTCGCGATAGTACCCGAAAAAAAAAACAAAAACGATGTCAAACTAGTAAAGTTCTTATAGAGATATAAAGTTCTTATAGAGACAACACTTACGAGCTTTAAATATATACGAGTGTTGTTGCTGCTTCTCGTGCGATAGCATTGCCAAAACGTATCATGGTTAACTGCGAGCTTTGTGCCTACTCCAGTGGCTGTCAATCTAAAGGCACAATATATGGGACTGGTGGACAACGTTTTCTCCTGGCCACGCTCTTCAATATCTCTGCTTACCAAATTCAAATGTAAATATATATGAATGAGTAATATACGAACTTCATTATAAAATACCGATTTGGAGGGAATAGTTTTGTTATTTTCAGTAGAAAAACGCTTAAGTCTATCAAAACAACAATTTAGGTTAAAACACGTACTGACTAGAATAAACTTAGTCGTATGGGGAACAATAACAATATTTTAAGATTTCTTATTTTAAGGCAGTCTTAAAGGGCTTTATTTTACTGAAACTCCATTACAATGATTTCGTATTTTTTTTCAATAATACATTTATAACATATTAATTTATATTTTACAAATATTTGACACTGAACGCCATCCATGTAAATAACCATTAGTGAATGTTCCCGCTTATAAAGATATTTATTATTTGTTATACTTGGTCATCTAGCGGAATTTTCCAGAAGTTTTTATTTTCCGAAGTCTAAATTTCCTCCTGACAATACCTGCCATCTATTAGAAAAAATTAAAACATAAATATCTCGGCGAGTAAAATTATTTTAGTTTTGGAAAACTCCGCTAGATGGATATGCATTTTAGAAACATTTGTTTTTAATGAAACCATGTAAATACTATATACGAACTTTTTGATAATTTGTTATTAAACAAAGTTGATTATTTTTTATTATTTTAAATATAAATTCATTTATATTTTTTCACCTTGGTTCGACAGAACTGACAAGTTATAAAATATTTATTTATAAATCAAAACGTTTTTTTTTTTTTTTCAATTTCAGTATTTTATTAATGACTTTTGCAAGCTTGTCTACGCCTTCTTTTTCAATTTGGTATTTTGTAACTATTATGAGGTATATTACTGTTTTCTCTGAGTTAGACTGAGCATTTATGTTTTTGAGACCAAAGATAATATAACTTTAGAGTGTAAAGTTAATACATTTCTTGTATAACGCAGGCGAGAGCGCTATACTATAGTCTGTATTTTACAATAGTTTGCTCTTTATAAAATGTCTTTGTTTGATACTCTATGGATCCATTGAATTGGTTGAACGTTAGATTTGAAGTAAAACAATGTTGGCGTATACTCCTTAATGTATAGAAGCTCACATCATCAAGGGTGTATTATCATTTCATGGGTCGAAAAATCGACGATTTTTATGGTTTTTTTTTCAGTGATCGAATTATTTTTTTAAATTGTTGTTTTTTAGACATATTTATTTATCTTTTAGGAAAATTTTATGATAATTTTTTTTTTTTTGTTATTAAGTAGAAAGTAAGGCCGCCCGTACACGGAGGGGGTCCATTATGCCCATAATTGTGGTTGTTGTACAAGTCTGAAAATAAAAAGAAATGGTTTTGCTCAGAAAGCATGTGGTTCTTAGAATAATTAAAAAATAATAATTAGAAAAAAAATGGTAGCTTATTGAAATTAAAAATCGATTTGTTTTTGTCTTTAGAGGAGTGAAAAAAAAACGAAAAAATTAATCGATTTTAATATTTCTAGTACCGGCTATAGAGAGAGGTATAAGAAAGAAACAAAGTACCTATTCATTAAAATCGGTTAATCAGTTTTTGAGTTATCATGGGAATTATTAAAAAAAAAAGATTTTTAAGTAAACGCGTTTAAAGTGTCAAGTGCAATTTTTACACGAATTAAAGCATATATTTTCAACTAACTGTTAATCGTTGTTCCAGGGCCATATAAACTTGTTCAAAAACCCCGACAAACTAAATATCAATTCATCATTCCAAGAAATCCTATTGAGCGAGAATTCTTAGAAAATATGACTGCTGCCATAACAACAGACGCACCCAAAAGCTGCGAAGCCCTAATCATTTTTCGACCGGCGACCGGCTCTCGACTGTAAATACTCATAATTTTTCGATTTCCCCCTTTTCAAATTTTCAAGATCGTTGAAAATTTCTTACTGGAAATGATTCAGAACAGATTATAAAAAAATGAAATGATGAAAAAAAATCGATTAAAAAAAAATCCTATTGAGAATACCCCCTTAAGAAGACAAATTATTTATACTCGTATTTAAGTACCTTGCGAAATCGAAATATTTATTTTGAATTAAAAAATAAACAAATGATTTGAAACGAATAAATGATTTAGATTATATCACAAACGTTATCATTTTTTATTGTTTGACTTTTAACTGTGATTTATTTTCGTTTCGTTTTGATTCTTTGAAAGTATTATTCAAATATTTTTTCAATCAATTATTTTTGTGTTGCATTAATTTCAATAGTAACGATGAAGTTTTACATAAATGTAATTCTACTCCTTCGGTTCTTCTCATCTAGTGGGAAAGCTAGTATATTATTACCACATTACCCTTAAATTCTACTCCTTTGATTCTTCTCATCTAGTGGGAAAGCTAGTATATTATTACCACATTACCCTAAAATTCTGCTCCTTCGGTTCTTCTCATCTAGTGGTAAAGCTAGTATATTATTACCACATTACCCTAAAATTCTACTCCTTCGGTTCTTCTCATCTAGTGGGAAAGCTAGTATATTTTTACCCCATTACCCTAAAATTATACTCCTTCGGTTCTTCTCATCTAGTGGTAAAGCTAGTATATTATTACCCCATTACCCTAAAATTATACTCCTTCGGTTCTTCTCATCTAGTGGGAAAGCTAGTATATTATTACCCCATTACCCTAAAATTATACTCCTTCGGTTCTTCTCATCTAGTGGGAAAGCTAGTATATTATTACCACATTACCCTAAAATTCTACTCCTTCGGTTCTTCTCATCTAGTGGGAAAGCTAGTATATTATTACCCCATTACCCTAAAATTCTACTCCTTCGGTTCTTCTCATCTAGTGGGAAAGCTAGTATATTATTACCACATTACCCTAAAATTCTATTTCTTCGGTTCTTCTCATCTAGTGGGAAAGCTAGTATATTATTACCACATTACCCTTAAATTCTACTCCTTTGGTTCTTCTCATCTAGTGGGAAAGCTAGTATATTATAACCACATTACCCTAAAATTCTACTCCTTCGGTTCTTCTCATCTAGTGGTAAAGCTAGTATATTATTACCACATTAACCTAAAATTGAAATATTTTACGATGATTTTAGGGGTGAATTTTTAAACCAATATACAAGAACACACAAATGTGATCACGAATTTTTCGCCGAATTATATTCAAAATACCCAGAAATCGACAATCCTAATTTTACACATCCAAGGAATAAATTCTTTTTGGGTATAAAGAATGCAGAAGTGTGTATAAGAACGATAAAATATATCAAAATAATGAAGAGATCAGCCGTTGAAATTCTTCGGAAAGGGAATAAATTAGATGTGCAAATGGATATTTTCATTGGAAATAAAAAAATATGGAATAAAATATAGCTTGCAGTTGGAAAAATTGTCATAGTAATATATTAAATAACAACAATGGATTTATTAAAAAAATTATAAAAAACCATGATTCCAGAGATTCTTCTGCCTTTATTGTGGATAACATTAAAATAACTGGACCTATCAACATATCCTCAGATCCTGAATCTACGACCATTTCTGAAGAAGATGTTCTAATATTTAAAATTTCAGTTTTATTGATTGTTACAGCTGCAACTTTCATAGGTTCTACGTTACTGTTACTTATTACTCATAAATATTACCCGCAACGAGATGTTTCTTTTACGATGGTTTAAAATGGATTTTATAGAGGTATATACAGTTCACTGATACATAATTTTTTACTTATGCGCCATTCTTCAACTTTTTCAATGATTACAAACCTCTCCCAATTATCTCTTCGGTCACGAACAATATATTCGAAGGACTTGTCGAAGGCATATTATCGACAAACTATCGGGGATTCTGAGCTCCTTGAGTAATTCATGGAATTCGTGACATTTTTGTTCAGCACCATATTTCAAATGCATATTTTGAAGTGAAACTTCTAAAGGCGCGTTAGGGAAAATTGGCATGAACGTCACGAAAGTGAAACGGTGTATTATTAAATATTTTATTTATTAATAAATTGTTATTATTTTTTAAATATTAAAAAAGATTTATTAATAATAATAATTAATTTTATTTTAATATTATCAAGTGTATTATATATCGTTATTTAAATTATTATTTATTATCAAAAATATATATTTTTTGTTATATATTATTTTTATATTTAATAATTACTAATTTTATTTTATAATGCATTATTTTATTTTATTTTATTTAATATTTATTTAATATATAATTTATATTTAATGTATAATTTAAATATAATACATAATTATAATAATATATATACAGGCTGTCCCATACCTCAACGTCAAGCCGGTATCGAGGAAGAGGCCAGCTTATGACGGTTCAGAATTAAAACAAAAAACTTGAATTTATAAAATAAAAAAAGACCTTAACGTTCGAAAAAAAAAATTGTTTTTGTCCGATCATAAAAATTAATATTTTTTATCAACTAAATTTAACTCATACTGTAAAAATAATGAACTACGCTAACCTGGCAAGTTACATCAAAATACAGCCTGTTTAGTCAGAATTTCAAAATTGAACAATACATACTATAGTATGATGAGTTAAATTTAGCTGATAAAAAATATTATTTTTTATGATTGACAAAAACAATTTTTTTTTCGAACGTTAAGGTTTTTTTTTTGTTTTATATCAGACTCCGACTAATAGCAGGGCTATCTAGAATTGCGATACAACCACGAAAATTATAAAATATGGCAATTTATATTCACAGCATATAAACATTTGGCGCAGGGTAGCTACTTTCACAATTTTCGAAGAAACGCCTATAACTCGAAAAGTATAAGGCTTTTTCAATAATTTTTTTTAAATTTTCATAAGCTGCCTCTTCCTCGATACCGGCTTGACGTTGAGGTATGGAACACCCTGTATATGTTATTATAATAATAACAATAATATTATAATTTATTTAATTAATTATATAATATAATATAACATAATAATATTAAAAATTAATTAATTAAATATTATTAATGTATTATTAATAATGTATTAAAAATAATGTGTTAATAAATAAATAATTAAACAATTATTTAAAAATAATCAATTTAATAATTAATAATAACATAAAAATATTAATATATTTAATATTATTAAATGTATTATATTATTATTAAAATTATGGTTTATTATTAAAATTATTATTATTAAAAATTTATAAAACATATTTTTTTATTTAATTAAGAGAGATTTTCTTGAATTAAATTCCACATAGCCATTTCCTATTCCAAAAAAAATAAAAATAAAAATCGTGAACAAATGAAAAAAAAAAGCAATGCATAAAATCAACTTTTCCTAGGAGCTAAGAAGTTTCGCTCTACCACGCGAGAGTCTCACGCATCTGTTTTTTTATCTATTTCGCTTGCTCTCAGAGTGCACGTCTCCACACTATACATAATGCGAAGACAAAACACTTAACTAGGCATATTTTTGTCGTGATGGAGATGGTTTGGCTCTGACATATTTTGCAGATTATACATTATATTTTCCACCCTTTCAGTGATTCTTATCCCCTTAGCCTCGCATACTCCAGAACTCGTTTTACTAGAACTTAAGGAATCAAAATCTGTAACTATTTCAACACCATGATTCACAATATTTGGTGACAGTTTGTAACTGCAATCTGAAACTTGTTTTTTGACATATTGATTTTCGGAACCAGGAGATCGCTCTCATGCTCCACGTTTTAAGAGCGTGGCCATTTCTTCTTCTGGTATGGCAATTCAATTCGTGGAATCTGCAATTCTCAGATTTTAAAGCTTTCTTCCACCAATAGCAATCTCGCCGTCTCAGTCTTCAAGTGCTCTTCTTACAATATATTCTCCAAACAGGTTAAACAAATCAGGAGAGAGAACACATCCTTGCCGTACAACCTTTTGCACTTTGAAGATGATGTTTAATAATACTTGAGCTATTTATTTAAGAGATTTTTTTAGAACACTTTGTGCGTTTACTTTCATTAATCCCACGAGTAGTAAAAAACTGTGAAATTTGTCATATTGTTATTTATATTTTAAATTTTATCTTTTAATAAAATAAAAAATACGAGTATATTATTCAAGGATGTAAAAATTCGATTAAAATAAAGTAAATACTAGCGTTGGTATTTTTTTCAGTTTCTTGCAGGTAACAAGGTCAACGGCACACATCCAACTGATTTTTTCAAAAATATTAATCACAAAGTCATAAAAAATGATTTCGCACATTGGTGTGCTAGTATCGACCTTAATATATGGAAACGAAACCTAGAATTTGAGAATAAAAAATGGATGCCTAGCGTATAATTTTATGTCAAGGGTCTTTCAAATTCAGCGGTTTTTTTTCTTTTTTTTTTTTAGATTCTTGAATAAAACACACAATTTGCTCTGATTGCAAAATACTTTTTATTGGTCATTGAAGTATAATGTATGACATTTAAACACAAAAACCATTTCCACCAAATGTCCACCTCTTGCAGCTCCACAGATGTCCACTCTTTTGTCAAAAATTTCGACGACATTTTGTCATAATTGCGGTTCTAACTCACCAATAACGCGAATAATTTCGCCTTTCAGCTCAGGAATTGATTGGTGGTCATTCTTATAGACCTAACTTTTCACATAACCTCAAAGAAAATAGTCCAACGGTGTCAGATCACATGATCTTGGTGGCCAATTAACATCACTGTTTCCGGAGATTGAAATACATAAAATAATTCAACAATTTGAACGCGTTGTTGTATTGTATATGACTCTATTTTTATAAATGTCATACATTACACTTCTCAAATGTCACAAGGCCCAGGCAAGTTCACAACGCCATCTGTGTTTTATCCAACAATTAAAAAAACCGCTCAATTCGAAAGACCCTTTTGTACAATATTTGAGAAAGTAACAAATTATGGGATGAAGGATAATTTTTTGTAAGACATGAAAATATGAATGTTGCAACTACTCGTAAAACTAAAAAAGACATTTTGAGATGATTTGGCCACATTCAGAGAATGAGTTGCGACTATCTAAAATGTCTGAAAGAATATTTGTCTAGAATAAATACAGAGCGAGGAACTAGTAGACCAAAATAAGAATGACTACAACAAAAAGTTGGAGAAGTTTTGATTAAGGGTAAAGTAAGAAGTATAAGAAAAAGTGAAGCGCGTATGATGATGTGTATGGTTTGGACAAGACGTGAGCTACTTGCATTGATAAAAAGGCGTTTATATCTGTCATCTCTGTCATCCCTAAAAGGCGCATGGTATGTATGCAATATATCTATAATCTATGACCTTAATAAAGGTTGAAGAGAAATTATCAAACCACGTCTTGTTTCTCGTTCTTTTAAAAGACCAGCTTTGTTCAAGGTGGCTACATTTAAAATCAAGATCGGCTTCAATAGTAACGAGAGTACGATGCACTAATTGATTTGAATATGAACAACACTGTCAGAGTTTAGGACAGGCATAGCCAACTAGCGGCCCGCCAGGGTTATTTGTGCGGCACGCGAACTGGTTTTTTATTAACCATGAAGGGAATAACAATTTTCCAAGTTGTTTAACAATAGCGACACTAGATTTTCGACACGAAATTGAAGATTTATACCAGTATATGAAGATTTTATAAACGTTTTCCTTCCTGTGCTAAAAAAATCGGTGCGTTCCGGTGCTGTGTATTCAATACAATCAATACACATGTAAAAATGAGCGATTGAAAATCGTTAAAATAAGATTATTCATAGCCAATCATATACAAAATGAGGACGAGGAGAGCTGACCCCAACAGTCTTCGCAGACAATGAGTTCGGATGGAGCCAGGGAGATGATAGCCAATCGCTTAAATTAATTAAATTTTAAGTCAAAAGTGAAATTTAATTGCTGAAAACATGAAAAAATATATCGGCCGACGTTCACAAAACGGGCGAAGAGACCACCTCAAACGAATGCCGCGAGTTACTGAAGCAACAGAAGCGAGGGAGCTGAGATTCTATTTCTTGCGTTCCCATATATCGAAGTAGAGTGAAAGTGAGAGTGAGACGTGAATAGCGTCACTTCTCATTCATAGCGGTTTTTTTAGAATGAATATACCTACGACACACACTGGCACACGTTTGATTGTATTGGTGAATTTAATCCCGATTTTCACAAAATATCTCTGATGTGGCCGATAAGTGCTAATTGTTATTAATACATTTTTTTTATTCAATGCGTAAATGTATTACGGAGGAATTCCTTAAACCGGAATCAAGTATTTATTATATTTATAGAGATATTCAAGTTTTTAGAAGCAATGTGTACTAGTTACACATCACAGGGAAGGAAGGGTTAATATATACGTTATAAGTATACAAAATAATAATTATATTTATTGATTTAAATACTTATGTAATATGACACATATTTATAATGTGAATTGCATTTTCATATATTCAATACAAAAATATTTTATAATTTGTCTACGCTCTTGGTTTAATGGTTAAGTCGTTTGTCTCACGAACCAAGGGTCTCGTGTTCGATTTTCGAAGGAGTCACCATTTTTATGTGATTCCGGGTTGATTAAATTAAGTTTACCTAAAATATACTTTGGTGAACTTTGTTGCAGCCTATTAGCAAGTTGAAGGTAAATTTTACTCATTACTCTAAGGGTTTTTTTTATTTATTTTCTTAAAACAGACAGCCCAATTATATTGAAAAATACAAGAAATGTTGACATTAAAAAAATATTTATAAAATTTTAAAAATATGTACATAAACATACACATACATAAACACATCCATTTACAAGACACTGTTACGACCTGTCCTCACATATGGGTCTGAATGCTGGGTATTGAGTAAGAAGGACGAATCTTACCTTCTAATATTTGAAAGGAAAATACTCAGAAAAATATTCGGACCTATACAGGAAAATGGATCTTGGAGAGTGAGATATAATGAGGAGTTATACAGCATATACAAAGAGCCCAACATTATAAAATACATCAAAATTGGGAGGCTACGTTGGGCGGGGCATGTAGCAAGAATGGGAGAAGAGAGAATGCCTAAAAAGGTACTCTTTTCCAGGCCCCAAGGAAGACGAAGCGTGGGTAGACCAAGGCTCAGGTGGATGGATGGAGTGCAGAGTGATATAAATGCGATTGGCACCAGGGGCTGGAGGAATGCATCCCAGGATAGGAGGGAATGGCGACGACTGCTGGAGGAGCTCACAATGGGCTGTAGTGCCATTGATTGATTGATACATAAACACATACACATATATTCAAAGTCACTTAAATACGTTGATGAGTGCTTTCTAACGCGCTCAATCTTAACAACTCAATGTTAGAAGAAAATTTACTTTGGCTTTTGGTAATGTGATATGAAATATGTTAATATCCGAAGCAGTCCCGTTCAAAAGAGTTAAGGCCCTTTCAACAGGCATAGCGGCTGGAAGACCCGTTCTTGCGTATGTTATTGAGAACAGTTCTTGCCAGCGCAGTCTAGTGTAATTGTTAGGAACATTTAACGCTAATCTTTGATAGTGATAGGGTACGAAAAAAAACAAAACAATAGAAATTGGAACATATAACCTAGTTTTCAGGCTGTCAAATTTTGATATGCCTTTGAATTATACAGAAGTGTCTCGCAAGCCTTTCCCTATTTTCGACTTTGGCGTATGACCCAAAAAGGTTGGTCACCCCTGGTTTAGAATGTTGGTGGCTGAATTGTGTAAGTAATACTTGGTTTATTTTTTTTCGTATATTGTACATAATTTTTATTATTTTCACTGTCCTGATGACATGACGAAATGGGGCATGAAATGTACACTGTTTATTGGGATTTAAAATTTTTTTTAAATTTAAAATATAATGTTATTAAACCTTCCTTCCCTGTGATGTGTAACTAGTACACATTGCTTCCAAAATCTTTAATATCTACTCGTATATAAATATAATAAATACTGGGTTCAGATTTTAGGTATTCCTCCGTAATACATTTACGCATTGAATGAAAAAAATAATATTTATAATAATTAGCACTTATCGGCCACATCAGAGATATTTTGTGAAAATCGGAAATAAATTCCTAGATACAATCAACGTGTGCCAGTGTGTGACGTAGGTATATTCATTCTAAAAAACCGCTATGGGTGAGGAAGCTACTTCGGTATATGGGAACGCAAGAAATAGAATCTCAGTTCACTCGCTTCTCTCGCTCAGTATCCAGCGGGCTTTCGTTCGAGGTGGTCTCTTGGCCCGTTTTGTGAATGTCGTTCGATGTTTTTTTTTCATGTTTTCAGCAATTAAATTTCAATTAGTATCACTTTTGACTTCAAATTTAATGAATTTAAGCGATTGGCTATGAATATTCTTATTTTCTCGATTTTAAATCGCTCATTTTTACATGTGTATTGAATACACAGCACCGGAACGGGCAGATTTTTTTAGCACACGAAGGGAAAGATTAATAAACCTTTCACTAGAAAATATTAAGATTGTATATTTAGGAAATGTTTACCTTTTTTATTTTTCTTTCTGTGAATTTATTTAAATGATTTACCACCGTCTGTACTTTTCGTTGGTTATCTTCAAAGACTTTATATTCTTAATAGCAGAACTGAATATTTTATTGTTTCTCACACCTCAAGATAAAAGGAATTTGTAATGAAATTTCTACACGATAGATTTATAAATCAAACCGTCTACTTTTATATGGCATTAGACTTAAAGAAAATTTTCATTAATTCCTCGAATTATTTTGCGCTTATTTATGAGAAAATTTATTTAAATCGGCCGGGAGCTTTATGTGCGTCGGATTAATTAAAATATGGCTGACATGTCGAAAATTTAAGGCGTAGAAATTTCTTAAAGCGAATTTATGTAAGACTTTATTGTTTGCATAATTAATCCTTTTACATAAATAACGCCAAACTGTTGTCCTTTGAAATTTCTTCAAATCCTCATTCCAGTATTCGTGTAAGCCCTCAAATATTGCGCCTTATTAATAAATTCGCCTAAAATGCCATTATGTTCATCGAAGAAGTTTAAATTGATTGCTTTATAATGTTTTTATTACTAAATAAAAATTTATTGTTGATTCGTAAATTGGCCTTCTAATTTAGACTTCCTGACAAATTTAAACTTTTAATAAATTAATTATAACGATTTATTTATTTTCTAGCATTGTTTTAATTCCTTTGCTTTAATATTATTTATAACTATCATGCAAATACGATTGTCGAATTTATTGTTTTAAAGCAATTTCGACCAAGACGACCTTCATGGCTTAGTTTGTAAGACGCCTGTCTCCCGACCCCGAGGTTACGGGTTCAAATCCCGGTGGAACTAAGATTTTTTCAAAAAGAATTCCAGTCTGGTTTTTACTTAAATTAATGTAGGTTTATTGATAGCAACATAGTATGTACATAATATATTTAAATACACTTAAAGAAAAAACATAAATGGCTTAAAACAAATTTAAGAGAGAAGCTATCAAATGGTCTGGGCTCATCTAATAACATACCCTGCCATGATACTCCCCACCAATAAAGGGCGAGCTTAGCTGCGAGGACACTAGATGAAACGAGCTAAACAGCGCCACGTCATTAGCAACTATTGTAACTAAAATAGCAATCTGAAAAATAAGTCTGGTACTAAATTTAAAAAAACAAGTTTTTAATCCGACCAGTTCATACTCAGAAAGAAAATGGAGGTTTTCATGTGGATTCTGAGAGTATCTTGGAATATTTAACAGAACGTGAATATTTATTTACTGACTTTTTTATGCCATTGGAGTCTGGAAAGATACACACATGTATTATAATTGTTTTTTGATTGAAAATATATCAAATAAACCCATGGACAGCAAGAAAAACTAACGCCTCCATTCTCGAAGAACTGAAAATCGTCGACAGATTGTCGACAATATGTCTTTGACGAGTCCTCCAATCCTCGGGGCATTCACGTAATCATGGCTGATCTCGGAGGGCCGTGAATTTTTTAGCAAAAATAAAACCAAATAGAATTATCTCTTTGTATTTATATTCAAAGGATATTATGAAGACTTGTAAGACCAGATATGTACAATATGTGTCGTTTGTGCCACCGTTCACTCAGAAAAACACAACTAAAACTTTAACGAAATGTCAGAGTTGTCACAGCTTATCACAGAAAATACGGAAACATACATTAATAATATATTTGATAGAATTAAAAGTATTTGTAACACGAAAATAATAAATATTTTAATAACACACGGAAAGTAAATAATGTAACTATAAAATCATTTCAAATTTCAACGGTTGAATAAGTAAAATACAAAACTGACAACCCTGTATTAGAGACACATGTCGACTGGCATGTGAAGATTTTAGGTGAATCTCTGTAAATTCGACATTATCTGTTAACTGTAATATTAAAGTATTTATTCATCATCTCAATAGATGTCTCTATATGTTTCATATTTTAGATTATTCGAATTAGTACTAGACATTGGCTAGAAACGGGAATAAAGTTGAGCGATTTAACTCGCTAATTTTGTATGACTGGCCCCACGGGCACGGCAACAGAGAGCGAGTAAATTCGCTTAAGGCACCTAACCGGTTAAGTATTGTTGTATATTTGCTTACGGTTATATTGGTTATACATGCGATGAGTTTAAAGGTTTAAAGGCGTGATAACTGGACTCGAAGACAATGTTGTCTCCAATGCCAAATCGGATGTGATGAGAGATGTGTTGAATAAATTTATTCACTTGTTTGATGCCTTTCATTTTATTACAATTCAATACTCAAAAAAAATAATAATGTCAAAATTGTTTTAAAATTATGGCTTGACTCGTCTTAATTCCAAGCCAATTATATCTTAAATGTCAACAACAAATATTTCATGGAAACAATAAATTCTCGCCGCATTCTTGGGTCGCTACTCAGGTAATAACATCCATTCTAAATTCAGATTAATCACCCCTTAAATGTCCATTGTCGTTTGAAATATGTCCATTCCACCCCCGCAAAGATAACGGCAGCTCCTGAAAATTTCACAAGGACATTCTGAAATTTACGCTGTGCCTGCCGCCAAATCCCTTTACGACTCATTTATTTGTAAACTTTCACTCTAATTTACGATATTTCTAATGCCTCCTCCTTGACTTGTCCTTCCGCTGAAAAAGGCACACGCGCAACAAGTTTCCACTTTTATTAAGAAAATGTAAGGAATTTCTTCTTAATTTGGAGAAAAAATTTAAGATGTATTTGTAACTTGTCTATTATCAATATATTTAACTTGTCGTTGATTGACTTATTTGCTGTTATATATTTAACACAAAAATATTTCTTTATTGATGGTGATATGATATTCAATTCTACTTAATTACAAAATATTAATAATAATTAAGAGGAGACTTCTTTAAGGGTGCTCAAAAAATAACAAAGACACACATTGAGAAGACAAAAATCAATTGTAAAAACATTGTAATTTGTTAATATTAAACACTGTTTATTCCACTTTTTGTAACGGTATAACCCAACCGGTTTCAAGGATTCAAGGAAGGATTTCACCTCATGAAGAAGACAATACAATATTATGGCGTCGTTTCTCCTTTAATTAAGCAATGGAAATAAAAACAGTGTATTATTTAACATTTTTTTAATATATAATAACAAATACATTGGAAAAAAATACATAGTAATGTCAATTTAAACAATTTATATTTATTGTTTAACGTTGTGGAGGTTTAAAGACATTGTAATTTGTTTTATCAAACACCGTTTATTTCACTTTTTGTAACGGTATAACCCTACCGGTTTCAAGGCTTTCACCTCATCATCAGGGAAGCACAGACAAGACTTGTTTGTGCTCATCTAATGATTAGGTGAAAGCCTTGAAACCGGTAGGGTTATACCGTACAAAAAGTGGAATAAACAGTGTTTGATAAAAAACAAATTGAAATATCTATAAACCTCCAAAATGTTAGTGCCTTGACTATAAATAATATATCAATTGTAAACATTTACCAACGCATTAAATCCCACCAAAAATACTAGGGTAAAGAATTTTTTTATTCAAAACGTATTTGTATGGATTAAATGAGAGTTAAATTGTCCATGCTGATCTCACTTTTGTGACTATTAAAAAATAATTGATGTTGTTGTATAGGCTTAAAGGGAGTTTGTAAATAGATCATTTAAGAAAAATCAGGTCAATCATAATAAGATTTTCGGGATGGAATTTTGGGCGATACTCCAATGCATTCAATGATATATCAACTATATCTAACGTTTCGTCCAGAAAGATGTGCGTCGTGATATGAAAGTTTGGTGCTCTGTCCTTCCTGCCTACCCTAACAGTAAGAGTATGTATGTGTACATTTTACAATGAGTATGGAGGGTAGGTATTTTTATAAAAAATAGCTTTTGAAGGGTCAGGAGCTGGTGGAGAGGACGAGGAGGAGAGGGGTTGATGAGGGGACCGAGAGAGTTACTATAGTTCGGAAATTCTAGGATGAGTCCTGTGACAGCTCACAAATTTGCCCCAATATAACCTTGTAACGATGTTCAGTAATTTTAATTATTTTATCAACTTTAATATAAGCCTCAATTCTAATAAATAGCAAATTATTTAGGTAAATACATTACATAAGGTTGTATTTTTATCTCCACATGCAAGTTTCATTAGCATATTCTTATTCTTAACTTCTTGTTGTTACTCTTCTTTTAATAACATCCGATGTACACATGCTTTCAAGGCACAAATTTTCATTAAGGATATTCAAATTGATCAATCCTTAAAACACGTTCAAATTCAATCACATTCTCATCAACTCTTCATGAAGAATCCCATCTTTTCAGCATCCTTTATTCAAAACCATCATCAGAGTCAAGCTCACATATCTCAGGTAAAGTTACCTATTCACTGTTTTTTTTTGGGAGAAAAATAGAAAAAAAATCCTTGATTTTTGCAAGATAAGATAATTTTTTTTAAATCCGTTATAACTAATTCATTCAATATTTGGTGTATCTAACTCACTTCTTCAATACATCGAATTATATTCATTTCCGTTGCCTTATACAACGGGAGGTCAATAAATTAGCGGAATGAAGGAGTTAATAGTAGGGATGGTAGTATGTGCTTTAAGGCGACTATTGCCCTGGAAAAAATACGGTTTACAAAGTGGCATAATAATTTTAAGCAAGGAAGAGAATCGATTGAATACGACTTCTAGCCAGGATAGCCTGTTGAGACCATTTCTTCAAACATCGTTAAAACGTAGAAAAGCTTGTCTTGGAAGTTGCCCGCCTAACAAATAACAGCTTGCAGAAATGGCTGGAGTATCATCTACTCGTAAAACAATTTTGAAGATCTTCCATCAGCATCTAAGGATGTCAAAAGTCAGTGTCATGTGGAAACCAAAATGCTCACGCCACTTAAAAAACAATAACGCGTCGTTTATTCACGACAGTTCTTGGACCTCTGCAGAAACAGCTAATATGAAATTTTGAGCCAAATATTACTGGAGATAAAACTTAGGTTCATCATTATTAGCCTAAGTCGAAGTAGAAGTCCATGCAGTGGCATTGAACCAGTTATGTATCTTAAGCGAGTTTACTCGCTCTCTGTTGCCGTGCCCGTGGGGCCGGCCATACAAAATAAGCGAGTTAAATCGCTCAACTTTATGCCTGTTTCTAGTCAATGTCTAGTAGTAATTCGAGTAATTTAAAATATGGAACATAACATATATAGACATCTATTGAGATGATCAATAAATACTATAGTATAACAGTTTATATATATCGAATTTACAAAGATTTACCTAAAAGCTTCGCATGACAGTCGACATGTGTCTCTAATACAGGATTGTCAGTTTTGCATTTTTCTTATTTAACCGTTGAAATTTGAAATGATTTTATAGTTACATTATTTACTTTCCGTGTGGTATTAAAATAATTAATAATTTCGTGTCACATATATTTTTAATTCTATCCAATATTTTATTAATGTATTGGGGTGTTAACATAAGTTGTGTCCGTTTTTTTTTTCAGTGTAAAAATGAACACCAAAAGTAAAACAAAATGGTAAAGCTTACACGTCATTCGAAAAAAAAAATCTGCTCTACAAGATATTGTGTTTTTTTTATACGTTACATATATTATTTTATTTGATTACAAGCCTTCTAAATGAAATGTCAAGTAGACGAAAGTCAGCACTTTCGACACCTCCTTCTGTTCGCGTTCAATCGAGGGAATAAATCTGCCAAAGCTGCTCGCAATATTTGCAAAGTGTACGGGGGAGATGCTACAAATAAAAGGGCCGCTCGTCGATGGTTTTTGCGTTTCAAAGATAGTTATTTCAACCTGAAAGACATGGAGCGTTCCGGATGACCAGTGGACTTCGATGAGGACCGCTTAAACCATATTATTCATGAAGAACTCCTTCAAACCACCGTAGAATTGTCTGAGCAGATGAATTGTAGTCACATGACTTAATACTACTATCTAAAATCAATGGGAAAAGTCCAGAAGTTCGGCGCTTGGATTTCCACATGTTTTGAGTGAAAACAACAAAAATCAATTGTCGAACGTTGCTTTATTCCTTATTCCCTCGATTGAGCGTGAACAGAAGGAGGTGTCGAAAATGCTCACTTTCGTCTACTTGACATTCCATTTTGAAGGCTTGTAATCAAATAAAATAATATATGTAACGTAAAAACAAACACAATATCTTGTAGAACAGAAAATTTTCTTTCGAATGACGTATACCATTCACCATTTTGTTTTACTTTTGGTGCTCATTTTTAAATTTGAAAAAAAAAACGGACACAACTTATGTTAACACCTAATATGTTTTCGTATTTTCTGTGGTAAGCTGCGACAACCCTGACATTTTGTTAAATTTTAGTTGTGTTTTTCTGAGTGAACGGCGGCACAAACGACATATTTTGTACATATTTGGTAAGTCCTTACGATATTTTTTGAATATATACCATTAGGTTTTATTTTTGCTACAAAATTCACAGTCTTCCGAGATCAGCCATAGTAGAAAAGCTTAAAGAAGAAACGTTAAAGAAAACGTTAAAGAAGTTAAAATTGCAATTTCGGCTTATCTTGAGGGCAAAAGCAATTTTTGTTTTTATAAATATGATAAGCATATTCAAAGGTCTGAAAAACGTGTAAGTGGTGAATACATAGAAAATAAAAAAAAAATGATTTTCATTTTTTCCCCATCGTCCGCGAATCCGCGTTTTATTGACCTCCCGTCGTAGCTCTCTCAATGCTAGAATATTGTGAGTAGCTGAGGTTTCACGGTTAACCATCATGCTAATAAGTAAGGCGTCTAGGGTTGTGTTGTATTGATAAAAATAATTTAAGTATAATTTATAAAGCGCCGCTAAGAGAACAGACTCCTCTCAAGGGCGCTTTAACTTACGGGAATAAAACCCACTTTTAGTGACAAATCAAAAACATTACAAAATTTAGTGTAAGGGTAGAAAAGTGGTGGCTGTAGCTATTCGACTAGAGGTTTCTCCACATCTGCATATATTAAAAAAAACATATTTGATAAGAAAACCGCAGAAAACTTACCTCAGAGGGTGAACCACAAAGAAATCGTTGTTAATCGTCCGATATGAGATAGTAACGTATTAAGTCACATACTCATTAATTTTGATAAGATCTTCCAAAAAAAACTAGCCTTCAAATGCTACCTTAGGCTACTCACGCCATCTACATCTCTAAAACTTAGAGATGCAGACCGTTCCATGTTACAGGATCAGCAAAGGCAAAATGATCGGTTTGGTACAATCGTTTCATTCGATAATCATAAAATCAACCTCAAAGTTCTACTCCTGTCCAAAGTAACATATTTTTGACACAGATTTGAAAGAAACATCTAAGTCACGTAACTCAGTCCCTTGCAAATTTACTTCCTGACGTGTTTTAGTCTTACGAAAAAATATATAATGCAAATATGAATGAAATAATATGGAATGTATGATTGGATCAAGGGAATAATATTTTGAAAGAAGAAAACGAAAAAAGTCAGAGAAGTTTTAGGAGTTGTATGAGATGGTGTATGTACATAGAAAAGGTAAAGAATTTCTGTAGAGATAGGAAAAACTGATGATCGGTCCCCTTTGCCTAGACCGGTAGGAAATGTCGGGGGGGTATGTATGCTTTGTTATTTAACATTGTAGATGGATATAGCGCTATTTAAGTTAGCAAAAGTATTATAGATTCAACCTGCCAATCGTCATGGAACTTAGATTTCTATACTAGTGAAACTTTAAGCTTTATCTATCAAAACTGCGTTCTTGCTGAAATGCACACATTAAACAACAACCCACGTGCGTCTTTATCGGCAGGTTGACTGAAAATCTTATTCAATCACCAGGCATTGTCCATTATTAATAAATAATATAAAAATCTTCCGATTTGATTTGAAAAGTGTTATGTGCTATAACATATTATAGTCTTGATACCACAAAGCAGCCAAGAAGTGTCATTATTTTTGTATTTGAAATATAATACCCGAGTAATAAAACGGAATTGCCTTAAACAATGTGTTGATTACGAGACGGAACACTTTTATAACGAGCAATAAGCCAATAATGGATATTTGTTTTCTCCCTTAATGCGGCAATCCGATACGTGGAAATGTCCTCTTTACGAAGCAATAAACTATTAATTAGCGTCTTTTATCTCCGTTTTTTTAAACAACCATATTTGTGACACTTATTTTAAACTATATAAAAATATACGTTTCATCAAACTAATTTCATAATAAAATGGTCAGTTTCTATTGTATTTTTATTTAAAATTTGATAAACCTGAATCATTTAACTTAAGCATTTTTAAACAGTTTGAGCGGAAACAAAAAGCTTTAAAAAATATATCTTCCATTCTTACCTCAAACTGTCCCGCGATTCTAGAAGCACTAAGTCTATACGAGTATGTAACTAATAAATATAGCCGTGCAAGAAATCACCATATGTTCTACATACCAACTTACAGGACGAATATCATGGCTTAACACTCAGTCACGCGTGGTATAGAGATATTGAACCAACTAAATGACACTGTTGATATATTATTTTGAGCTCCCCTGAAGATGAAGTGAAAGCCTTGAAACCGGTAGGGTTATACCGTTACAAAAAAATAGAATAAACAATGTTTGATAAAATAAATTACACTGTTGATATATGTTATTGTCGGTACCGCTTAGCAGTATGAGAAGAGTCCTGGCTGATATTCTTCCTAACGAATAAGCTAACGCTAGAAGCAGACCCTCTTTGTATAACAGGAGAAATCCGTGCAAAGTGGATAAAAACAAAAAAAAACATGCATGTGCGTAATACTTTCTGATTTTTTTTTTGTAAATGATTTATGTATTGTAAATATTAATATTTTTTACGATATTTATATTTTTTTTTTAAATTTCGTTGTTGCAAAATACTATGTATTTGATCCAATCATACTTAAACGTGTCTTCCATGTCACGCATTCGACTCGCATTTGCACTGTTTATTATTTTCTTTTTTAACATTTTTTCATTTATTTGTTCTAACATACCCTACCCTTACCATCACAGAGTATTTTTCCTCGTATTATATTAAAGATCGTTCAATTCACTCCTATCTCTAATCAATTTATTTCGTTGTCTGTTATACAATGACTCCCTCAAATATTGTTTTCAATGAATGCATTTCGGCAGCATTTATTTGCCTCCTTTATGTCATTTTTTACATACACGTTTCTCTCTCATACATCAAAGAAGAATCTTTTTTATTCAATCTTAATATATTGAACGTTGAACGTCGAACGTTGCTTTATTCCTTATTCCCTCGATTGAGCGTGAACAGAAGGAGTAATCAATCTTAATATATTGAATAAAAAAAATTCTTCTTTGATGTATGAGAGAGAAACGTGTATGTAAAAAATGACTAAAAGGAGGCAAATAAATGCTGCCGAAATGCATTCATTGAAAACAATATTTGAGGGAGTCATTGTATAACAGACAACGAAATAAATTGATTAGAGATAGGAGTGGATTGAACGATCTTTAATATAATACGAAGAAAAATACTCTGTGATGGTAAGGGTAGGGTATGTTAGAACAAATAAATGAAAAAATGTTAAAAAAGAAAATAATAAACAGTGCAAATGCGAGTCGAATGCGTGACATGGAAGACACGTTTAAGTATGATTGGATCAAATACATAGTATTTTGCAACAACGAAATTAAAAAAAAATTATAAATATCGTAAAAAATATTAATATTTACAATACATAAATCATTTACAAAAAAAAATCAGAAAGTATTACGCACATGCATGTTTTTTTTGTTTTTATCCACTTTGCACGGATTTCTCCTGTTATACAAAGAGGGTCTGCTTCTAGCGTTAGCTTATTCGTTAGGAAGAATATCAGCCAGGACTCTTCTCATACTGCTAAGCGGTACCGACAATAACATATATCAACAGTGTAATTTATTTTATCAAACATTGTTTATTCTACTTTTTTGTAACGGTATAACCCTACCAGTTTCAAGGCTTTCACTTCATCTTCAGGGGAGCACAAAATAATATATCAACAGTGTCATTCAGTTGGTTCAATATCTCTATACCACGCGTGACTGAGTGTTTAGCCATGATATTCGTCCTGTAAGTTGGTATGTAGAACATATGGTGATTTCTTGCACGGCTATATTTATTAGTTACATACTCGTATAGACTTAGTGCTTCTAGAATCGCGGGACAGTTAAATCATCCTTGATAAACCTTAAGTAGGAATATCGCTATTGATTCTTGCCTTCTTGTTTCGAGGCTTCTATAGTTACACACCGTGAGAAGTTCGACATGGTGAGCATATTTTGGGTAATCGCCCTTTTTTCTGTACCATAGATATCTGAGGATTTTTTTTAATTTGTTCCATATTGTTTTCATAGTTGAGCTGATGAGGAGCTCAAACTGTAGATGCATATTCTAATTTGGTTCTCATTAGATAATTATATAAGTTTCGAAGGATATCGATACTGTTAAATTCTCTTGATATTCTCATTATTAAACCGAGATATTACAAACTAGTAACAGTCCGATATCAAACGAGATACGTGGTTAACGAACGTGAGTCCGCCATCAAAGGTTAATGCCACTCCCTGTATAGTATACTGATGGTGGATTGGTGAAAACGATCGACTATCAACGATCACACATAAAATACAAATTTGAGACAGGTCAAGGTTCTGGTAATCAAAAGCATACAAAAAAAAGACAAAAATAGTAACAAAAATATACGTACGTTAAATTAATTAATCCCCTTCAATACACAAAAAAACGTACATCTTAACCTCAAAATATTTATGTACAAAGATCTCAAAAAGTTTGAGGGAAACGAAGTCAACGAAAAATATACGAGTATATAAGCTTATTTGAATTTATACTAATTTGTGTATTGACTTTGTTATTTTCCAATTAACAGTAAATATAAATTTGCTAAATAGCAAAGTCAATAGATTAATTAGTACAAATACGAAATCACAGACATGCATGCTAATGCATCTTGTGAGTAAATATCTCCATCGAGTTAAGTTACTCTCTCTTCAAGCATATGTGCAATCAGCGCCTGCTTGAGGTTAATGTTTGTCGAGTAAGTATTGAGTTCCATTAAGTAATGTCCTCGAGCTCCCCTCAAAGGTTCAGGAGGTCTGAGCGTTCCGGCTTTAATCACATGATCGTGGCTTAATTAATTGATTGGGCCTTCAGATTGTTTGAGTACTCCACAGAAATCTCGGTGTACGTGATTTAGTAATGTAACACATGGTAGTTGTGCAAAACGCAAATTCTGGCATCTCAATCTTTATCATATTGTCAGCGTTTTACTGTACAAGATACTATATATATATATACTTTACCATAAGAAAAACGTTAAATATTTTAATGAAAATTAGGTGTTAACTTAATTTTAATCTGCTCTTTTTCAACCCACTACTGAGTTAGGACCCCCCTATAACTATCACTTTGCGGTTTTTACACTTGTTCACCTGGTATATTGATAAATATCCGGTAAGTTTTGTCACATAAGGGTATTGGTTACTTCTGTTTTCTGTCTGCCGTACAGGTTTAGCGGGCATCTAGTGATTTTATCTCAGCATAGAATACTTCGATTTTAACCATATTGGTACACTTGGTGTAGGTGTTATGAATTTAATATTTATTTATTTTACACACGACAAGAAATATATGTACAGAATTTGCGAAAAAAACAGGTAATTCAATTAGGACACACAATTTTAATGGATCTGGGTTTGTGTTACCTTTCTTTGTCTCTTCCCCAGTAAACTAGGGTTTTGCCTGTATCTCACTGAGGACATATGGCATGAAAAAATAAATCGATACTTCTTTCCGATTTTGAATTATATAAAACCCCGTTGCACATTCTCATCAACCTGACAAACAGTGACACTCAATTACATATGTATACATCACGCGAAATCAAACTCCTCACACCTCATCACTCTAGACAGACCAAAACGTTTATCCCACAAATTACCGCACATAATCATAAAAAAAAATACCACACTCAAGTGCTCACACAAACCTTTGCTACAAGTCAGTCCTCTTGCATGCCCAAGTACTCAAACTCCTGTTGTAATACGAGTAATAAACACACTCTAGTCGACTCCTTAAATTGTTTTCCTCCCTTTACCTTTATTAAAT
Organism: Odontocerum albicorne; assembly: GCA_949825065.1. Taxonomy (NCBI): domain Eukaryota; kingdom Metazoa; phylum Arthropoda; class Insecta; order Trichoptera; family Odontoceridae; genus Odontocerum; species Odontocerum albicorne. The sequence continues at coordinate 47,469,340 of OX463844.1, read as the reverse complement.
TCGACACCCTATTGTATGTCATGGGAGCTAAATAGGCATATTGCCTTTGGGCAAAAGATGTTTTAACTCTAGGGATGGTGACCAGTTGCCATGAGTGTCATGTGTCTCTGCTGAGTCTGCGTCTTCCCTTCCTCTCCATGATAGTGACAGAGAATGGATTTGAATGAAATGTAAATTGTTTATGTTCAGGACCCGATACTCCTTGAAAAGCTCCGCTGTGGGATACCGGGCAGAAATTTTATTAATTATTTGTGTAATTAATTGAAATGCATTGTTATTTCACTTATTATATTAATCCACGCCACACGTGCTTCTATCTCCTATCCAAGGCTCTCTTCAGGTGGAATGATCGGAAGGGTGTGTGGTCATGAAATATCAAAATAATAAAAATAAATAAAAAATACGATAAACCAAAGCCATCAACGTGAACACAAGTTTAAAAAAAATATCGATGATCGGGAGAAGGAAAAGATTTCAACAAACTAAGCATGTTTCTTGTTGGACATCTTTATATAAATTTTTAGTTTCAATATATCATATAGTTCCTGTCCATATTACAAATATGTTGGACCTAAAGTCCGAATTACTAGTATCCTTTTCACAATCAGGTGTGTGGTGCCCATTTGGGTAGTTACTTCTTCGTGACTATGTGAAGTTACGCTCATAAAAAAATAAAGAAGATTTCGATCATCTAGTGTAGGTCGCGCTGGATGGTAATTTATGCTTCATCCATAAGTGCATGGGTGGTGATAGGATCAAACTGATCAGTCCATATTGCAATCCATTTATAGTATCATCTTAAACAAATTTCACAATGTAAATTGTGAAATTTGTTTAATTTCACAATTATACAGGAAAGGGTGTCATTGTATAATCGTACAAAATATTGTGGGATTTCCCAAAATTAAAATAAAACCCCACATAAAGATTTCAAAAAAATCAAGCCCAAGCTTTGACAAATACTTCATCTAAATCATTCTTAACCCTTTACATAATCAGAATCAGGGTTCAAAAGTCATTTCGCAAGTTTTAATAACATAACATCTTTTTACTTGGACAATCTTTAAACTTTGTGGATCTTTGTTACTACTGATATATAAGAATCTTACATATCAGTAGTAACGGAAATAAATTGGACAGATTAGAGCCCTGGAAAGTCAGTACATCAAGGCGAACATCTAGTAAACACATATATCCCAAAAATCTCTCCGCTGCTGGCCGAGATCGTCCCATGCTTCCCTCAGCCCTCAGTCCCCAACCCAAATGTCCCCAACCGTTAAAAGCGTGTATATCGGTACCAGTTCGAACAGAATTCAGTCTTGTTTGTGCTCCCCTGAAGATGAGGGGAAAGCTTTGAAACCAGTAGGGTTATACCGTTACAAAAAGTGGAATAAACAGTGTTTGATACAACAAATTACAAAATTCTATTTTTACTAAAATTCAGTAATTAGGACAGAAAATTGTGATAGGGAAAGTAAATGTGATGTAGGAGTTAGCAATATATAAGAGAAAGTTAAGAACTTCTGTTATTAAGCTAGAATTAACTCAGATAAAGGAAGAGCTACGAGAGATATCGAACGTTGTGTAGTGACAGGAAAAAACATCTTTAGGATACTTGAACGCAAACTGAAGGAGGTGTCGAAAATGCTCACTTTTGTCTACTTGACATTCCATTTTGAAGGCTTGTAATCAAATAAAATAATGTATGTAACGTAAAAGCAAATACAATATCTTGTAGAACAGAAAATTTTCTTTCGAATGACACATAACCTTTACCATTTTGTTTATCTTTTGGTGTTCATTTTTAAATTTGAAAAAAAAAACGGACACAACACCTAATAGTATAATCTGGCAGGTGTATTGTCATGCTGCAATTTCTTCCAGCAAACCAAAAAGATGTTTAAGATACTACTGATAAGTTGAGTTGTAATATGTACGCCTTACCAACCAGGATACGAAGGTTGAATCATTCAACATTCAACATGGCCGAGGGCATGACAAGATAGAGAAATATTTTAACGCCAAATTTAGAGGATAAAAGTTAAATAAGAGCAGAGTTTGAAGCAATCTCGATGTTTAAATTACTAAGAAAACATTTACACTCGAGTACAATAACATAAGGCTTTTATCCAATAGGCGGAAGTACGTTTCAGGCGAAATTAATAATTTCCCCTGAAAAGGGTCTTGAGATAGGCGGTTAAAACACATGTCGTGTTGATTAATTTGATAATTGAAATAATATGTATATTTATAATAAAATAATCAGAAAAGTTTTATTTTATATGAAGCATATTTTATGGTTATGGGACTTCGCATCAACTCCGATAAGACCAAATATATGATAGCCACTAAAGCACCCCGTAATAACCAGACACCTACCACGATTAATATAAGTTCTCATACAATAGAACATGTAAACACCTTCACCTACCTGGGATCCATAGTGACAAGTGTTAATGATGCATCTATCGAGATTAATCGTCGAATATTCATGGCAAATAGATGCTTCTTTGGTCTGAGAAAACACCTTATATCTCGGTTGTTGTCCAGAAGGACAAAACTTACCATTTACAAGACACTGCTACGACCTGTCCTCACATATGGGTCTGAATGCTGGGTATTGAGTAAGAAGAACGAATCTTCCCTTCTAATATTTGAAAGAAAAATACTCAGAAAAATATTCGGACCCATACAGGAAAATGGATCTTGGAGAGTGAGATATAATGAGGAGTTATACAACATATACAAAGAGCCCAACATCATAAAATACATCAAAATTGGGAGGCTACGTTGGGCGGGGCATGTAGCAAGAATGGGAGAAGAGGAAATGCCTAACAAAGTACTCTTTTCCAAGCCCCAAGGAAGACGTAGCGTGGGTAGACCGAGGCTTAGGTGGATGGATGGGGTGCAGAATGATGCAAACGTGATTGGCATCAGGGGCTGGAGGAGTGCATCCCAGGATAGGGGGGAATGGCAGCGACTGCTGGAGGAGGCCGGGGCCCACAATGGGCTGTAGCGCCATTGATGATGATGATATTTTATGGTTATTGAAATTTAAAGGAAATCTTAAAAACGTTATTTTTTTAAGTCACTAAACTTAGATGATATAGTTTGTCCTTTGTACATTGATATACTGATAGGAATCCAAATAATTAATTAACCTATGCAAGCAATAGAAATTTAAGTGACTTTGAAAGACAAATGTTTCAGTTACATTATTAGTCTATTATATATTTGTATGAAGTAAGTTTGTTTAAATACGGTTTGTAACTAACAGCTTCTTCAAGATGTGTGTCAAAGATTTATTTTCAACCTACGAAAGTACGATCATGTAACTTCATACCAGAAGGCATTGAACTGGTTGAATGTTAGAAATAGACGCCAAATTCACATACCGTCTCTATTGTATAATATTCTTAACTGTACCGCCACCCCCTCTTTTCTCGCCGAAAATGTTCAGCGTCTTTCCAATCATGGATTAGCGCTACTCTCAAACATAGATTGTCTAGTGACCTTACCTGTTCACCGCTCCTCTTTTTTTAAGTCGTCCTTTAATGTCTATGCAGTGAGACTCTGGAATCAATTACAAACCAATATAAGACTCACTCCGTCCTTGGTATGCTTTAAGAAGCCACTGAAAAAACTCTTAATTTCTGGTCAGTAAAATAACATGTTTCATTCCTGATTCATATTTTCCTTTCCTCTCCACCATCCCTTCCTTTCCTCTTGATTGATGATATCTCACTTTATATGAAAAATAATGTTCGTGTGATTGTCCGTCTTTGTGGGATTCGTTGGCATGTGCTCACGTATATGTTTATGGATTTCATGTGGATGGATAGTAATTTGAATGATTTATGCGACCACGTAACTTGCTTCTTTTACTTTTGTCTGATTAGTTGGAAGAGGTTGCCGCCTTTTAATAAGCCCACCAGTTTGTGTTTGCAATAAAATGAATAAATCAATAAATTACTTCCAACGAAATAATAAAGGGTAGAAATGACAGAAAAGTAGAAAGGAGTATTAATTAGTGGTTTTTAATAAGAAGAAAAGTCAATTGGGTACTGAAAGAGATGTACTCAAATCAAGTAAGAGATATGATGGTACACAATGGTGCAGTGCAACGTGGCCAAGGAAAATTAATGAGAGGAGGCGAATTACATTCTGCAAGCATAATTACCAGCTACAGCAGCTGATGAAACAATACTGCAGTTTAATGGCGAACTCCACGAAACACTGAAAAACTTGTCATATAGATAGTTAATAGTGATCCTTGGAGATTTTAATGCTCATATTAAAAATACAGCACATGTACACCGGCGTAATATTATCGGTAAATATGGAACTGGTGACAGGAAGGAGACGGGTGATAGATCTGTGAAATCTTGCCAATAACACCAATTCGCGATAGCTAATACTAATTCACGATAAATAACACCTTGTTCAAACATCAAGACACTTGTAATTCTCTTGTAAATCATTTGAGGAAAATGTAGAAACCTTTTCCCCGTCGATGTTTCACTTTCATTCGTCAAAGTTGTTACTAGGATACTGCAGTGGAATATATAAGCAGATGTTGATTCTCTCCGGTTTAAGTATACCTGTTTAAGTGTTCCATTGGTATTGTTTTCAATCGCTAGGCGCCGTTCGATATCCCATGAAAGATGTGTGGAGCGACAGAAAAGCCAGGTGCTATCTCCTAGTGGCTTACGTCGACAGGGAAAATGCATGATTTTATAAATGTACGTATGCTTTTGTCCCATTCAAGTATATATATATATATGTTTTGGTATTCCGTTGACTTAGTATCATATCGCTACATCCATCTCAAATATTGTTCACTGGCTGGGAACACCCCAATTTCAGTGCATAGCTTTTAACCTTTTCTGTGCCGAAAAAAATATATTTTTTTATTTATTTTTTCGAAACAGGCTTAGCCCAATTACTTTGAAAATACAAAACATTAAAAAAGAAGAAAAATTACATAGAGGAAAAAAAAATAAGTTAAAAAATTATATAAAATAAAAAATAATGCATATGCATACAAACGAGTATATCCACACAAACATATTACACACATATATTCACAGTCATTTAGGTATGTTGATGAGTATTTTCTAACGCGCTCAATCTTAGAAGAAAATTTACTTTTGCTTTTGGTAATGTGATATGAAATATATCAATATCCGAAGCAGTCCCGTTCAGAAGAGTTAAGGCCCTTCCAACAGGCATAGCGGCTGGAAGACCCGTTCTTGCGTATGTTATTGAGAACAGTTCTTGCCGGCGCAGTCTAGTGTAATTGTGAGGAACATTTAACGCTAATCTTTGTAGTAATGCTGGACAGCTCACAACTCCTCGAACGAGTTTGACAACGTATACCAGGAGACGCACATCTCTTCTTACGCTCAAGGAGTTATACTCGAGCATGCCCAGCAGGAACTGAGTAGGATAAAGCCATGGATAGACACCGAACTCTCTCATATAGAGATATCGTAGAAATTTTTTTTTGGTACTTTCTCCACCATGAGCGAGTTCTGCGCCCCCACCGGGCTCCAAATGCAAGTATTGCTTTCTAGTTTGCTACGGATCAATGAATTAAACAACGTTTTGAGCACCAATTGGTTTTCAAACGACTTAGAGATTCTCATAACAAATCCTAGAGTTTTATAAGCTGAGTTGCACATAACTTCTATGTGAGGACCAAACGCGAGATTGCTGTGGAACAATACACCCAGATCTTTAATATTATCTATATGGCCAGTGATACCCGTCACACCAAACATAATTTGCAAAAAATACATATAACTTATTATTGACTTACCAGAGAATGTTAAATATAACACTTAAAACAGTTTTATGACGAAATAAATTTCTTATTTATTTAATGACGAAATAAATTTGTCAGTAACTCTTGTTTTCTTGTGACGTCAATCTGCCTGTCTTTTGTCAGGCAAGATAGAAAAGATTGCCGTATAGCCATAAACGTACTGTATTAATTAATACTTGACAACAAATTGCATAGGTACTTTACAACAAAATTTATACTTTACAACAAAATTTATACTTTACAACAAATAAATGTATGAAATAAGTTTTTCAAGGCTACAAAACGAGTTTTTCGTGAATGTTTTTTTTTTGTTAATAACATTTATAAATTAATCAATGTAGATTATTATTACACATGAAATAAATAAATATTCAGCACAATGCAACGAATTTTGTTATTTACCAAACAAACAAAAACACACAGGAAGGAATCGTCTGTCTCGGCAAAACAATGTGACAATTGTGTACATCAGCAAAAACATAACCTCTCAAAAAGACAAAAAACATTCCGCACAAAATAAGCAAAAGTAAATCAAATAAATAGTGACGTGTTCCTTTTCTAATTTTCTGCCTGCGCCAAAACTTTCTGTTCATTGTTTCGTATTTGGACGATATCAGACATTTTTGAACAAAGAAAACAACCAACAATAAGGTTATTATTAGATTCACAAATATAGTTTCACACGAAATGTATATTTAGCAGTGCTTAAGGGCAGATTTATATTTAGGATAAGCATTAATTAGTGACAGAATACTTATAATTTGATACGTGAAGATTAAATTGAAACATAGATACTAATTGGCGATTGAAGATTAAAACGAGAAAAAAATTACAAACGTATCATCACACGATTTTCCTATTCGGGTAGGCAGATATGATCGAGAGTCAAATTTTCCTATAACGATTGCATTATCTGCATGACCACGCGGTAACGCACTGGACTTTCGTACGGAAGGTTGCCGATTCGAGCCCCGCGCTGCGCTTCTCCCCTTGAAGGGCACAGGCATTTTTTCGGGCTAGTATTCGGGGTTATAAAGTTACCTATGACTAATGTATTCTTTAAAATAAAAGGAAAAAAAAAAGATTTTGGTGTGTTCCGATAATCTTGCTTCAAGTATGTGAGTATGGTGGTGTGCAACAGGTCGCTCACTTAGAGAGAAGTAAAAAATAATATTTCGTCACCTATGTTTCAATATATTCAAATTTCAATATTCAACGCGTCCAATAACCCTTCAAAGTGCTCGTTTTCACCATATTTCATTCATTTATTTATTAAGCACTTATATTGCAAATACAATCTGGCGGGATTATTGCCAGGCGGCAATCTCTTCCAGCCAACCAGAAATATTTCGTCAAAAAAATATTTCGTCACCTACCCATTCAACACGTCCAAAAACTCTTCAACGTGCTCGTTTTCACTATATTTTATTTATTTATCACTTTTATTGCAACTTCAATCTGGCGGGCTTATTGCCAGGCGGCAATCTCTTCCAGCCAACCAGAAATATTTCGTCACCTACCCATTCAACACGTCCAAAAACTCTTCAACGTGCTCGTTTTCACTATATTTTATTTATTTATCACTTTTATTGCAAATTCAATCTGGCGGGCTTATTTCCAGGCAGCAATCTCTTCCAGCCAACCAGAAATATTTCGTCAAAAAAATATTTCGTCACCTACCCATTCAACACGTCCAAAAATCCTTCAATGTGCTCGTTTTCACCATATTTTAATTAACACTTTTATTGCAAATACAATCTGGCGAGCGTATTGCCAGGCGGCAATCTCTTCCAATTTTACATATCAGTTGTTAGTTAACATACGTCTATAAAAAATATATTTATAATGAAGGAATGACATATATCGATACACCTTATATTTTCCCCATTGCATGCATGCTGCATTAACTCGGCTTCTTTCATTCGTTTCCTCGCCCACGTTTTGGTCCCCTTTATCAATGTTTGCACTAATATGTTTGTGTGAACCATAATTTTAGCAGGTCAACCTAAGTTGGAATTTAAATGCATATATACGCGCAATTAGCTTACCCATTGCAGTTGGATGGTACAGGTATGTCCTAATGAAAAAATCTATATGTGCTCTGCTCGTGGGTTTTCTCTAAAATGAGTCCCAAAATATATTTTTTAAATTTTAGTGTTTCGTGGTTTTTCTCTGTGAAATTCGTTAAATGTCAGATAATCCACAACGACGCTTATCAAAGTTGATTCTGAGTGCATTGATTAATTTTAGCTTTTTTTTTTCTGTTTTTTTAAATATTTTTTTATATTTTAGCATCTTGTAATGTTGTGGCCGATATTGAATTTTCATTACGCTAAAACTATGAATATGTTGATTTTTTTATTATTATTTTGTTTTTGTGCAACTGTATTTCGCTTTCCAAATAAATATCAAGAGTGACGCCCAGTGTGGTGCAATGCGGCCTGTCAGTCTTGAGACGGGTCCGTATCACATAAATAGCTGTTTTTATTGCTCAATTTTTTTAAGAATTAGAACGTAGATACTTGCGTATTTTAGGTGTTATTAAAATATTATGGTAATAGTGATTATATCTTTTTATTTGATTTTAATGTATGTAATTCAATGGCGTTTTGGTAAAGAGGTACAAGTCATCAATTACTTATTTGTCAGTTTAAAGTTTTGCAGCACTTGTATTCCTGAAATACAGACCTCGAGTAAATTTTAAAGGTAAACTTTGAATACAAAGATAATTTATGTCTTCAAAGTTGACCTTTAAAATTTACCTGAGGTCTGTATTTCAGGAATACAAGTGTTGCAAAACTTCAAACTGACAAATAAGTAATTGATGACTTGTACATCTTTACCAAAACGCCATTGAATTGTTTTGAACTGTCGTTTTTTTATATTTTTGGAATACATTTCTTTTGCAATGAATGAACCACAACTTATGTATTTTTCAAATATTGTTTTACATTACATTGCACTGACGAATAAATAAATAAATGAACGTTCATACAATCAAACGTATCTAGAAATGGGATAGTTCATTAAATAGTTAAATTCTGTGTTGAATAATTTTATTGTTACAACCTCTCAATAAGTAATTTCAATAATGCATACCGTGCCCATCTATTTATTTACCATATATAAGACTTTTATTGCAAATACAATCTGGCGGGATTATTTACAGGCGGCAATCTCTTCCAACCAACCAGACAAAAGTAAATGAAGCAAGTTACGTGGTCGCATAAATCATTCAAATAACTATCCATCCCGACAAAATCCATAAACATATACGTGAGTACATGCCCATGAACCCCACAAAGGCGGGCAATAGCCCGAACATTATTTTTCATGTAAAGTGAGATATTATCAATCAAACGAAAAGGAAGGGATTATGGAGAGGAAAGGAAAAGAAAAATCAGGAATGAAACACGTTATTTTACTGACTAGAAATTAAGAGTTTTTCAGTCACTTCTTTAAGCTTGCCAAGGACGGAGCGAGTCTTATATTGGTTTGTAACTGATTCCAGAATCTCACTGCAGGGACAGTAAAGGATGATGTAAAAAAAGAGGAGCGGTGAACTGGAAAGACCAATAGACAATCTCTGTTTGAGTGTAGCGCTAATCCATGATTGGAAAGACGTTGTAAATTTTGGGCGAGATAAGAGGGGGTGGCGGGACAGTTAAGGATATTATACAATAGAGACATTATGTAAATTTGGCGTGTATTTCTAACATTCAACCAATTCAATGCCTTCTGGTATGAAGTTATATGATCGTACTTTCGTAATGAATGCTGAAGAAGATCCTTCGGCTTACCTCATGTATTTGATCTCGCCATGAGAGAGTGTTATCTTTTAGCACTCCTAGTTTTTTAACAGTTGTATGTAATGGTATGATAGAGCCTTCAAGTGATATTGGAGGAAGTAAGTCAGTGTTGAATTTACCGAGAAGCTGAGGGCTGTAATATACCGCCCTTCTCACTGATACACTATGATATATCATTGGCTCTCTAGATCAAGTTTGAGCCAGTTAATAAACTACATCTTCCTACTTCTAGCATGTGGTTCAGGCTACAGAGTCTAACAGCATGGACGGTAAAAGATGACTGAAAAATGAAGAGTGGTCAACTGGAAAAGTCAAAACGTAATCTCTTGTGCGCGAACCCGCGATCTATTAAATTTAGGAGGGGGCTGCGAAACAGTTATTTATTAAACACTTTACACGTGAAAAAATTACGTATTCAATTTATGTCTTTCGATTTGTTTTTTTTTAAACAAAGTCCTAATAAAACAAAATAAGTCTTGGTGAAAAAAAAATACATTTTGAACTTTGACGAACAACTCTTAATATTTTGATTTAAACTTAGGCGCCAGAAACCTCAACATGGACCTTGAATATTCACATTCAGGAAGAGAGACTCGCCTTCATTCCAGGGTGATTTTTACAAAACAATACCTCTTTGTTGACCTAATCGGGGTGGAAGTAAATCAAGTACTTCACAGGAGGAACCGTGTTTTGCATTGTTTAAAAAGAAAGTTAGTACACAACAGGGGTAAAGGTATTATGGCTTAATGCTTTGAGGGGTCTCCATTCACGTTTTGATGAACATTCGGATTTGAAAAAAATGTTGTTAGTATAATATTTACATTAATTTGAAATGGGGAAACTGGAGGCTTTGTTTGTTAAAGTTGTTTCAGCAACCCTGGACAGTTTTGATAACACGTGTGAATAATTCAAAATGAAAAATGAATCAAAATAAATGTTCTTGGTTGTTACTCTAAGGAACATATAACATCTATTAAGACTATAACACTTGGAGTTGTACAGAACACAAACTTTTAAGGTCACATGACGATTTTTGTGGCGTAGTTGGCATGTAGACTTCCACAACGGGGTTGTGGTTTCTATTCCCGATGGTAACTGAACACAAATAAATATCGTAGAAAAAATGTATAAGTAAAACGGGTGGAGCAAAATTGACACCCATATTAGGTCAAGCTGTTACGTAACTCTGACTGTATGCGATGTTGCACCGTCTCATTGAAACCGCAGATTGTTCAGGTTACATTTTTCGATTTGTGGTATATAAAAGTCTTAAATCATTTGTCGATAATTTTTACCAGTTGGTCCACTTTATTTCGCAAAAAAATTAAGTGCATTAACATATTTATTGTTGGTGTTTTTTTTTCCCAAAAAAATAAAGTGCATTAACATAGCCGATGTGTTTTACAGAACGGGCGGTTTTTGGCCTTCCTGAACGATGAAAGTCTAAAGTTTTTCCATACTTTTCAAATTGATTTGCTTATGCATGATTTGTTTTTTTATCCTGTAAGAGTTAATACCAATGTTTTCTTTAACGCAACTGAAAAGTTTGTTTAAACTAAACTATTCACAATTTCAAAATATTGTTAAAGGGATTTATTAAATATTACTTTACGCCATTACTAAGAAAAAAATGCAGGGAATGCCAACATGAAAAATGTCGGGAGTTAGTTTTATCTCATCCTATACATATGTTATTTATTGTAATTTGTTTTATCAAACACTGTTCATACCACTTTTCCACAATGTCCTTAAACCTCCACAATGTTCATCAATGTCTATAAACCTCCACAATGCCTTAACTATAAATAATACTCGTATAATATATTTGATGTTAACATAAGTGGTGTCCGTTTTTTTCAAATTTAAATTGAACACCAAAAGTAAAAGAAAATCGTAAATGTCGTCATTTGAAAGAAAATGTTCTGTTCTGCAAGGTATTGTGTTTGCTTTTACGTTACATATATTATTTTATTTGATTACAAACTTTCAAAATGGAATGTCAAGTAGACGAAAGTAAGCATTTTTGAAGCCTTCTGTTCGAGTTCATTCGAGGGAATAAAGCTGCTAAAGCTGCTCGCGATATTTGCGAATTGTACGGTAAAGATGCTTTAAATAAAAGGACAGATGGTAGATGGCGGTATACAGTCATGCGACTACAATTCATCTGCTCAGCCAGTTCTACGGTGGTTTGAAGGGGATCTTCATGAATAATATGGTTTAAGCGGTTCTCATCGAAGTCCACTGGTCGTCCGGAATGCTCCATGTCTTTCAGGTCGAAATTACCGTCTTTGAAACGCAAAAACGATCGACGAGCTGTCCTTTCATTCATAGCATCTTCGCCGTACATTTCACAATATCGCGAGCAGCTTTAGCAGCGTTATTCCCTCGAATAAACTCGAACAGAAGGTGTCGAAAATGCTCACTTTCGTCTACTTGACATTTCATTTTGAAGGCTTGTAATCAAATAAGATAATATACGAGTATGTAACGTAAAAAAAAAACACAATATCTTGTAGAACAGATTTCGTTTTTCGAATGACGTATAACATTTACCATTTTGTTTTACTTTTGGTGTTCATTTTTAAATTTGAAAAAAAAAACGGGCACAACTTATGTTAACACCTAATACGAGTATATATTATTTATGTACGAATGTTACAAAAAAAAATTCTTGTAAAATATAACATCAAAAAGCTTACAATTAACATTAAAATTCCTCGTAAAATAGTTAAAGTCATACGTAAATGTGTTTCCATTTAGTTCCCCCTTGATCTCAACGTGTTTAAACAGGAGTGATCCACTGTTGGCCCTTTGATAGAGACGCTTGGTGCTTGCTAATGGAATTGCCGTGTTCCTCCCACCGAGTGGAAAGATGCCCTCACAGTATCGCTGTTGGATACGTTTTTTTTCCGGAAAAATCACAAGTTATGGATCTGGGCCGCCTACCCTAGTGGGCGTGCATTAACTGAACTCACTTTAGGGCCTGACGCAAGTACCATGTATGTTTTGTTTTGTTTTGATTCCGGTTGGGTTGATTGTTAATTGTATGGATTTTTTTACCTTACTTTATATTTTTGTTTTTTTTTTTTTGAGTTATGGGAGTGAAATGTAGACATAGGAAAATACAAATAAGTGCACTGAGAAGAATACATGGGGTGATTATGTATGACAGAGTACTTAACCTTTCCCTTCCTCTGTTAAAAATATCCACGCGTTACGGTGCTGTGTATTCAATACACATGTAAAAATGAGCGATTTAAAATCGAAAAATAAAAATATTATAGCCAATCGCTTAAATTAGAAAAAAATCAAGTCAAAAGTAATAATAATTGAAATTTTATTGCTGAAAACATGAAAAAACCATCGGCCGACGTTCACAAATAGGCGGAGCGACCACCTCAAATGGATGTCCGAAAGTTACTGAAGCGAGCTAACTGAGATTCTATTTCTTGCGTTCCCATATACCGAAGTAGAGTGAGAGTGAGACGTGAATAGCGTCGGTTCCTCACCCATAGCGGTTTTTTTTATAATCAATATACCTACGTCACACATTGGCACACGTTTGATTGTATTGGTGAATTTATTCCCGATTTTCACAAAATATCTCTGATGTGGCCGATAAGTGCTAATTATTATTAATATTCTTTTTTTCATTCAATGTGTAAATGTATTACGGAGGATTACCTAAAATCTGAACCCAGTATTTATTATATTTATAGAAATATTAAAGTTTTGAGAAGCAATGTGTACTAGTTACACATCACAGGGAAGGAAGGGTTAATTAGGTAATTAGGGATGAATGTAAACTTAAGGCTGATGTGTTAAGTACAGTAAAGAATTGCACTCTGAGATATTTTAATGTATAATGAACGAACGAATTAGGGGCATGTAAAATGAACGAACAGAGATAGTTTAACAAAACATATATCGTAGAGTTGTATAATAAGGTGTATGGATGAAAATGAGACGAAGAAGGTGTGTCAAAATAGGAAAATTTAATACTCTGTTCTATCTGCCTACCCTGACCTGGAAATTACGTGATGGTATGTAAATTATACAGGGTGTGGTCTAAAAAACGTCTGGTATCCTCGCGGCTGGACTCGCCCTATATTGGGGGGGTGTATCTTGGCCGGGAGGATGTTATTAGATGAACCTAGACCTTTTGATAACTTTTATCTTAAATGTATTTTCTGCTATTCATGAAATTTTTTTTTTTAAGTGTTTTTAAATATATTATTTACATACTATGTTGCTATCAATAAACCTATATATATTTTGTACACACTATGTTGCTATCAATAAACCTAAATATATTATGTACATACTATGTTGCTATCAATAAACCTAAATATATAATGTACATACTATGTTGCTATCAATAAACCTAAATATATTATGTACATACTATGTTGGTATCAATAAACCTAAATATATAATGCACATACTGTGTTGCTTTCAATAAACCTATATTTATTTAACATATTTAAATTGGAATTTCCATTTTCTGATAAAAAAGAGTATTTTTAACTAAACAAGTAGATTAAAGTTTGCATTATTAGATATAATACGACCAAAATACGAATAAGGCATCAATACGAACCCTTAACAAGTTGATTTAGTCTGGTTCTGAGAAGTTGATATTTCTGTTTCTCTGTTTACCCTGAGAGGGAAACGGCGTAATGGTATGTATGTATGTTTATTATAAAAATAATCTCAACCTCCTAAATGTGGTAGTAATACTCGTGCATATTATCACGCCGTGTCCCTAACGGGGTATGCAGAGATAACTATTATCCTTTTTTTTCTATCAAAGCACAAACATTTTGCCTCCTCCGTATTTATTCATCTAATCATGCATAATGAGGAAGAGGTAGACCGAGAAAAACGTGACTGGACCAAATCGAGCAGATTTTGAAAGAAAGTAAAGTGAGAAGCGAATGATGGAAGATTGTGCATGACGAGATGCATGGATATAGAGATGGCGAAAGCTGTGTACAAAAATGTTTGAGAGTCTATTTACCTGTTGAAGATCTGTTATTTATGTCTATGTGAGTACGTATGTATACCATACATAATATTTTATTATTCCTACTTCTAACCTTTTTTCAAAATCTGATTCACTTAATCCACCCACGTTTCGTTAAGATTTCCCCTTCTTCGCACGCCTCTTACACTCGTTTAATCCTTATTTCGTCTTTCATTCTCTTCATCTGTCCAAAACATTTTAAATTTCCTTTCGTCATCTTAATTAAAATATTGATTTTATCCAAGTATTAGTTGATGGGGTTTTCATTCCACATTCTTTCATACATAGAAAAAAAAAATAATGTGACAAAAATTACATTTATTTAAACCTTTTATTGCAAATACAATCTGGCGGGCTTATTTCCGGGCGGCAATCTCTTCCAACCAACCAGACAGAAGTAAATGAAGCAAGTTACGTGGTCGCATAAATCATTCAAATGAGTATCCATCCCCATGAAATCTATAAACACATACGTGAGCACATAACCACGAACTTCACAAAGACGGACAATCACCCAAACATTATTTTTTATATAAAATGAGATATATTATCAATCATAATAAAAGGAAGGGGTGGTGGAGAGGAAAGGAAAATAAAAATTAAGAGTTTTTTCAGTCGCTTCTTAAAGCATGCCAAGGACGGAGCGAGTCTAATATTAGTTTGTAACTGATTCCAGAGTCTCACTGCATGGACAGTAAAGGACGACGTAAAAAAAGAGGAGCGGCGAACTGGAAAGGCTAGTAGACAAATTCTGGTTTTACTGTGGAATGGAAATGTTCAGACGAGATTGATTTACTGTTGAATAGATATGTTAAGACGATATGGTTTTACTTTTGAATAGAAATATTAAGACGAGACGGTTTTACTGTTGAATAGAAATATTAAGACGAGACGGTTTTACTGTTGAATAGAAATGTTAAGACGAGATGGTTTTACTATTGAATATAAATGTTAAAACGAGATGGTGTGTTTTATTTTTATCAAACACTGTTTATTCCACTTTTTTCCCTGAAGATGAGGTTAAAGCTTTGAAACCGGTAGGATTATACCATCACAAAAAAATGGAATAAACAAGTGGGATAAAAATAAATTAAATGACTTTAAACCTCCACAACGTTAATACCTTAACTATAAACAACAAACCGAGATGGTTTTACTGTTGTATAGAAATGTTAAGACGAGATGGTTTTACTGTTGTATAGAAATGTTAAGACGAGATGGTTTTACTGTTGTATAGAAATGTTAAGACGAGATGGTTTTACTGTTGGATAGAAAAGTACAAATTAATAAACGAGAAAGCAGTTTAAAACGTTTGATACTTCTAACATTTATAATAATAACTTTCAATTATTAGATTCACATATCACTTTCATGAATTTGATACTACGAGTATTGCTATGTAAATAGATAATTTTGGTTGTTAAACGTTTATTTAAAGTTTCAGGTTAGTAAGATAAATAATATATTCTGAGTTTCGTTTTATTCGAATTTCGTATTAATTTCAATATCATTCCGGGAAGGGATTAAACTATTTATCATATTTTGTTGAAACATGAGCTAAAATACTCGTATAAGTTTTGTTTGGTTTGCTGAACGAAATTTTAATTCGAATTATTACAAACTGTTTATTATTAATAGAAATGATAAGAGCACTGCGAAAAGAACAGCAGACGTTACAAGGAAGAGACGATCGCATCAATTACAAAGAGCCATCGAGACTAGAGAAGTAGCATAAAGCTTAGCATTATATTAAAAAAAACAATTCTTCATTATCCGAATTACTTATTTAGATTGTAACGGTGAAAGCTGTTATAAACTTTCAATTGGAGGTGCATGGCCGCGCGGTAACACACTGGACTTCCGTGTGGAAGGTCGTCGGTTCGAACCCCGTACTGTGCTACTCCCCTCGAACGATACATACACTTTTTCCGTCTAATGTTCGAGGTTACAAGGATACTTATGACTTGAATAATATATATTCTTTAAAAAAAATGTGAAATGATAATGTACAATGTGTATGACAGACCGTGTCACAGGCATTGTTTGTTTTTTTTTTAAATTGCCAGATGTCCAGCTTAACTTTAATATCCATCTATTCGCCACACCTCAACATTAATTTCCATTGATACTTCACACCTCAAAATAAAAACCCATTCGTTCTCCACACCTCAACATAAATACCCATTTATACTCAATACCTCAACAATAATACCCATTTATACTCCACACCTCCACAGAAATAACCATTTATACTCCACACATCAACATAAACACCCATTAATTATGTACATCTTAACATAAATATTATTTTATACTTAAACATAAATACCCATTCATTCTCCACTCCTCAGCATAAATACCCATTTATACTCTATACCTCAACAATAATAGCCATTTATACTCCACACCTCAACAATAATACCCATTTATACTCCACACTTCAAGAATAATACCCATTTGTACTCCACACATCCACATAAACACCCATTAATTATGTGCATCTTAACATAAATATTCATTTATACGTAATACTTACACATAAAAACCCATTCATTGTCCACACCTCAACATAAATACTCATTTATACTCAATACCTCAACAATAATACCCATTTATACTCCACACATCAACATAAACACCCATTAATTATGTACATCTTAACATAAATATTAATTTATACTTAATACTTAAACATAAAAATTCATTCATTCTCCACACCTCAACATAAATACCCATTTATACTCAATACCTCAACAATAATACCCATTTATACTCCACACCTCAACCATAATACCCATTGATACTCCACACATCCACATAAACACCCAATAATTATGTACATCTTAACATAAATATTCATTGATACGTAATACTTAAACATAAAAACCCATTTATTCTCCACACCTCAACATAAATACCCATTTATACTCAATACCTCAACAATAATACCCATTTATACTCCACACCTCAACAATAATACCAATTTATACTCCACACATCAACATAAACACCCATAAATTATCTACATCCAAACATAAATATTCATTTATACTTAATACTCAAACATAAATACCAATTGATATTTTACACTCATTATAATCCACACATAAATATCAATACCTAATTATACTGCGCAACTCAATATTTTACCCATTTATTCTCGCCATTTCAACATTTGTGCCTATTTTTAATATCAATATAATTGTCTATACTTAGCACTTCAATATAAACAATATAATACTGTGAGGATAATATTATTTTGAATAAGCGAAATGGATAATGAAAAATGAAAAAGTATTAGAAAACTCCATTTTGATATGAACGGTCAGTCTTACAAAATCTAAAAGTTTGAGAAGCCGCTAATTTTTGGTACATTTAGTTAGGATGTGTTAAATTATCGATAGAAATCATGATGTTCTTCTATGTTCTCGAAATAATTTCACGTGATCATAATATTATTTGTTTCATATACATTTGTCGGTAATATCTTAGCTGTCGGCAATGTTCTCGGCAATCCATTAGATCTTTTCAAGGATACCGCTCGAAGTTACAGGTGTGCATGCAGGACGCACGTATCCCCACTTTCCTAGCTGTCCAACTTCTTTGGGGGTGAGTGTTCCGCTTCCATTCCCGCGCGGACCTCGAACCAACAGACACCTGTCTTTCCTCTGCTAAAGTTCATAGTAATTCTTTTAATTAATAATTACGGCTCGAGACCAGTTCTAACCTTTAGTTTTATAGAACAAAGAAAGATTATTGAACAACATTCTTTGTAAAATGGAAATCCAGAGAGAGAGAGAGTACATAATTACTTCATTGTTTAATTTAGACAATTAGAATCCATTTCGTCACCGAGATTTCTTATCTACCAAAGATGCCACATGCCGATTGCGTCATATTCCGAGACTATTTCATGTTCTTCAAATCCATCAACGAGCTCTCAGATGCGTTTGTCAGAGGGCTTGGAGGAAAGAGTGGCTTCGGTGACGCCATGAACTAGATCCTCAGTCACAGCTCCTAGAATACACTTCCAGTGGTGTGCAGACATCAAAGAAACCGGTTGCATCATTACAACGAACAAATACGTCAAAAAAATTTAAAGGTATTGTGATTCTATCTTATTTGTTATTCTTTTGGTAATTTCAAATTTTGCATTTCTTTGTTTCTTTTGTTTTACGACGCTTCCAAAGCGATCGTTAGAGATAATCTCTCTTTCAAAGGATATTAATCCTTTAAAATTAAACTCTTCAAGTGTAACTAATAGAATCAAAAATCTTATTCAAATTCAAACTAGGCCTACCTAGATCATTTGATCCGGTAGTGAAAATAAATAATTTTAATCTTAATTGTTACCTTTCCTTTGATGTGCTATGAGTAATTATTGTGTTATTACCTGTCGAATCCTGAGACCAAAGAGATCTGTGTTCCTTTTTATTTTTAACCGCTGAGCTATTTGAGTCAAATTTGATTTTGATAATTTTCATAGTTTAAATAATTAAAAACTGAATTAACCTAAAAAATAAAACTAGAAACAGACACGAGTCTTAATAATACACAAATAATTCATAAACATACTCGTATCATCCCACTATATAAAATCGACATTAAAAAGAATGAAACCACTAAGTAAATTAATAAAAAATAATATTTTTATCATGTTTGCCTCCCAGGCAATTCTCCAATTACCGTATTTATATTGTAATTTCGTCCAAAAATAGCTAACATATGTTATCATAATAAGTGAACACTTAAACTAAAAAATTCTGAGTAAAACTTGTTCGAAGATAAATACAAAACGTATTTCTGTAAGATACGATTCTTATAAAAAGTCACGGAGGTCTTAAACATGGCTTCGCTATCATTGGACTTGAAATAAAAGTGAAAATTTTAGGTCAATTGCCAACGTCTGGGCTGGGATGCTGTGAAAATATTGATCATTCACCAGCAATCCCCATGCCGCGGCCGAGCGTTGAGAAATTATGGTGAAAGGTAAACAGAACTCAGGTGGGCGGTGGACCATCTAAAGTCTACCCATCTACATACCTAAATATCTACCCAGCATCCAGCTGAGTACTCCGACCTTTTATATTTTATGTTCCCGCTGGAAAAGTACCCTCGATGCCAGACGGAGGAAACGAAGATTTTTCAAGTGTTACGGAAAAAATGTATCCAATGATATAAAAAGTATGGAAGCTTTTTTATTCGTCCGATACGTTTACTGCTTGGGTCTGGATAGAATCGATATTTTATTTCTGTTTTGATTTCCCTTTTTAAGGCTTTTAAATATTTGAAGGCTTCTTGTTATTTTCTTAAAGAAAACTTTTGTCGGATAATAAAGAAACGGGTGTTGTGATGCAGGAACTTAATTTTTTTAGTCTTTCTATAATACTTTTTTATTAACATTTTTTTTTTAAATTTGTTTATGAATACATTCATTGATTTCATAGTAATGTTTAAAAATAAAATTGCGTGTATCACGAAAACAAAAACCTTTTTCAGAATCAGTTTTAAAACCCACTTTGTATCTGCCTTTTCATAATTGTTCTAAGTAATATAATTATTCAAATGTATTATTTTGGTTCAATAGACGTTTCTAAGTATTTAAAATAGTGTTAGGATATGTTATTTTGGCAGAACAATTCCCATAAGAATTCCATGTGGTAATTATACCCACTTGATATTTATCGTCCAACCGTTTCTTTTCTGACTCACGAACGCAAATCAAAACGTGAGTTGTCAACGGATTTCATTATGAAATAGTGGTGTGACATTTTTAACCATCAAAGTTAATGGGCCCATAAACAGTCCAGCTTTGATCTACCCAGAGGACGGTTGGGATTTATTTCGGCAACCGTCTTTCTTTTGTTGGGACCGGTATGTATCAAATAACGAGGAAGTGCTTCGAACAAGGCTTGCCTTGTATGAAGACCGTTAGTCGTTACATCATGCAAAGAAACCGATTTACTCCGGTTTTTAACGGGATCCGTTGAAACATAATCAGAGAATTCAGGCGCCTCTGACGTCAGAGTCTCACCATATAAATTACGACAGAGCGTGCTCTCCCGCATTCCTGCCGCAGTGTTCTACCAGTCAAAAGCTATTGTACTTAGCACTGATTGTTAAAATTATTTCCAAATACTTTAAAGTATTTCTTTAAACTAAAGTGTTCACTTCATCTCAATGAAAGTTACTGATTCAACTATCAATACTCCATCTAAAAGACGATATTGACATTGACGTCCGACTTTCCGTTTCGCTGAGTCACGTTGTTCTGACAAAGCTTGGAGTGCGCGGTGAGTCCAGAAGTCTCCTGCCCCGGTCCAGGAGAGACTACCTCCACTCTCCACTCGAGTTATCCCGGCGGTTCTCGCCTTGAGGACGGTGCTTGTGCACAGCCCCTACTTACACGACGGCTAGTTCTTCACTTCGAGGATCCTGTGATTGCAGCATAAGGCCTGAGAGGCCTATAGGAGTCTACCTGTGTCATACGCCTAGCGCTGAACGTTGAGAAGACAGTGTGTCAATTGGTATTGAAGTAAGGTGACTTTGATTATTTGTTTTGCTTGTCCCGTCTTGGTGATATCTAAGTAAATTGATATTTTATTAGGCACCCTGTGGGTGGGTCCAGTTGACGCAGATCCACAACGAACTATTGTGGACTATCCCCTCTAATAAAATTACTTCGTCTGCCTCTCCTTCTGAAAGGATAGCGGGGTAGCAGAATATTAGTCTGCTGCATTTAAGTGATCTGACGGCTACCAGGTAGTCAAGGTCAAATAAATAACTAATTATCAGCAAATATGTGTTTCATTGTATGTTTTACCTTTCCAAGCACTGACTACTGACAATTCCTATCCATCGACCCGGAGATCTTCTAGAATCTTGCTATATTTCTACCGATCTGAGCTGGCCAATAGAAGTAATCGTATAAAATTAGAAAACCCTCCAAGGTGTTGCTTTATGTATACATTTGAGTGAATCGTAAACCATATATATTCTGTTGACGTTTAGGCACGGTGACCTAGGTCAAGGACTAATAACCATAAAAGTAATGGTTAAAACGAAGCAGAATCAGTTGTTGTAATCCGAAACTCCAGCTCGGGGCTGGACAAGGTCGAGCGACCAATTCCGTCAAGCGACCGGGTGCCGCTTGAAAGGGAAGTGAATTGAGTTAGGAACAATTTTATTTTGAAAGATTGATATACATACATTGGTAGCATCTAGGGTTAGAGTAAATATACAATAAATTAAATACAGGGAAAATAAGTGAACCCTAATACTGGCGCCCAACGTGGGGCCATTTGAAGGAGTCAGAGCTTGGAGGGTATAATTGATTTTTTTTATTTACATATGTTATTTGAATATTTTGTGTATTGTTGTTTTGTTGTATTGTATATTATGTATAACTCGGTAAAGAATTGAAGCAAATTGGCGGGAATTTAATTTGATAATATGAGACGGCACTGGTTTGGCAGTAAAAATATGTGCGACGGAAAAAGTAAAACGGGAATAAATTCAGTTTACAGTCTATCTCACTGAACTTGAACTCAACAATAAAGGAAAAAATAATTAGTAAACGTCTTATTTTGTTCAAGTGATTATCGTGTGGTATTTGATTGGGTAAAGGGAATAGATCGCTTTAGTTTCAGTGAGTAGCAGGACTAGAAATAAAAAATAAATAAAAAAAATCGGTGGTGTGTTATCGTGTCACTGGTTTAGAGAGTTATTTTCGCCTATATAATAGATCAATTAGTTTGCGAAAATTGGAAAGTGTAGTATTACAATAAAAAGGAGTTCGTTTATGTAAATAGAGCCGGTTTAGGAATTCTTCAAGGACCAAAATAGGATTTTGTTTCTTTAGTTACGTTTTTTCAAACGATAATTAGCGTACAAGAATTATTGTTGTAAATAAGGAAACAAGGAATTAACAGCGTGGCCTAGAGTCTTTGGGACTCTCAATTTTTAAATAAGACTATTCCTCCTGTTGTTGGTGGATAGGGAGTTATTCACGATGAGTGACATGCAAAGTATTTTGAGGGCAACCAAGGAAAGGGAAATCACTCCGAGTGACCGATTACCACCTTTAAATATTAACTTTTCGTCGTGGCCAGTTGATCCGTATAATGGTTCTGGTAGTATTCGAGAGTTTTTGGTAAGACTAGAGGAAATAGCGCGCGCGCGTAGGTTCGATGTCGATTCACTTTCTCCTGTTCTCCCAGAGTTCTTGCGTGATAGGGCACTGACCTTTTTTAGAGTTACGTATAGGGACCATATGGAATGGGTCACGTTGAAAGCCTATTTTTTGCAGAGGTTCGAATCCGGAAGCTTCATGGTAGATCGGAAATTGGAGATTTTGGTGTCCAGCCAAGGGCCAGAGGAATCTTCATCAGATTATATCTTTAGGATATTGGAATTAAATAAATCACTGGACTCTGTCCTGACAGAGGTCGAACTTTTACAAATATTTAAACGAGGACTTCACACTGGATTTAGTCCAGTCCTTGTCACTGCTCAGCCCACATCAGTTGAAGAGCTGATGAGATTATGTTCCTCGTTTGAGCAGATAAATAAGAGCAGCAAGGTGCTGACTCGGTCATTTTATTCAAGGCTTAAGTCCATTGCACGTAAAAGCAATAGCAAAAGATCGGCGTCTAATCTGTGTTTTTTCTGTGGTCGGCCGAATCATTTTGCCAGAAGCTGTCCATATGGGATGCGTAATCAGGAAGGAAATAGAGGGTCGCCTGGTAATTACCGGAGTAATAAATCTGAATCGTTAGCACACAGAAGGCCAGTAGTTGTGGAAAGGCATTCCTTGAGAAGGAGGAATGAGAAGAATAATTTGTGTTTTCGCTGTGGGCGCCCGGGTCACTTCGCACGTATCTGCCCGCACAACTGTCGTAGTCTTGAAGGCGACAGAAGGTCGTAAATAATTAACCGAAATATGAAACAGGGCCGAGCTCACAGTTGGGTGTAGAAGTGGACATGTCGCGCCTTCCGATAGAATTTTGGAGTTCAACAAAAATAAATAAATTTGATGAGTAGTTCAGGCATTCTTTGGGAATTATGAGGTTTATAGTAATTTATGGATGACTCATTGAACAAAGGATTATCCTTGCCAATAGCGCATTGTAGAATGAACTAGTTGTTCTTGATCAAGGTGACCAAGGTTCTGTACCTTGATGGCTTGATGATATGCAAACAGGACTGGGAGTCTTGGAGATAATTAATTATTGTATTTATTGATCTCAAGTAAAAGCTTGAGGGGTATAATTCTTGCGTTTTTTTCCCGTATCTTGTTATCTGCCATGTATATGTCTTATTATCCTGAATTGAATTTTTTTTGTTGCATCAATTGTATTCATTATTTCATTTCTGTTGGTATTGCATTGTATTATGCCTATGTATTGTATTTGGTATTGTGTTCCTTTTTGAGGTTACCTTCTAGACGTATGGCTATAATTGTTTATGCCTGCGCGTATATTAGGAAGCCGTACTACAGGGTTATACAAATCCGAATTTTGCGATGATGCATACAAGTGTCTAGGACATCTTACGTACCGCGACGAACTCAGGAGGGATCCTAGTAGAGAATAATACTGTAGAAGTTTCATAACCAGCGGCATGGTAAATAATTTAGAATTTTACTCGTATTATAGTTACTTCAGTTAAGTTTTCGAAACAACGCCTAGCTTCGCGGTAAGCTCGCCAGCCATAAGCTTCATGATACCGCAGATGCAATAGGAACCTAGATCGCTGATTAATTATTACAGGTATGTCACCAAAGGGCGAAAAACTTTGATTTTTTTCCTCTCGCAAGGGTATTATACACCCTGATTTTTAGAACGTCTACATATATAACGCGTTGTGACAACCTTAATGTGCTTAGGCAAGAAATCAGAAACCTTAGGACACATGTCTGTATACAAGCGAGCTAGTATACCATGCGGTATTGAAGCATATGTTCGTTTAACCTCCTTCATCGGGAGTGGAGCATGTTTTCACGGTGCTGGCCGTAGTATAAAGTTGGCAAGTTGTTTAAACTTCCTCTTTGAGATGGCGTCATCGAAAACTATTAGTTAAGGATATATGAGGAATAAATATCCCCGCCGTGATCCGCATCATATAAGTACAGCTGAGGGTGATGAGGCTAGTCCCCTCTGCTGAAAATTAGTGGATTCCTAGAATCATATGAGATCACGGATAAAGGTTAGCAACATTAATTACCATCCGCAGAAGACTAGTATAGGAGAGGTTTAATTCCTCATTAATTACGTATTCGTCACAAGTGGTTTAGAGTAAACCAATGTGAGTGATGCGAACACTTAGGAAAGGATCTGTTCATGCCTCAATGATACTGTGAGAGTAGCAAGATGAGTTCACCTTTCTTCTCTTTGGCATAATCTCTACCCTGCACCTCATGGGTCGTTCTCCGAATAGAGGGGCCGTGCCGAAAGAACGTTTTGTTTGCACTTCTTGCGATAACCAATGCATTAAGACAAAAGGAACAACCTTTAGGTTAAAGATACAGATAGGTTGTGGCAGGCTGGAAGCTAAGCGCTGCTTGGTGTAGTTTACACTTAGGTTATAAACCACCTAGTTGGACATGTGGTTTTCTTTTTCCTAAATTGCCAGCGGATGTATTTCAGCACCATAAATTTGGCACCTTGGGTTGTCAGGAAAATTGGTCTTTAAGTAAATTCATTGCATTATTTACTAACTATCTGGCCTTCGGTAGATAGTTAGAATTCTCGTCAAAGACACAGTCAAGGTGGATTTGTTACGCCATATTGATAATTGACGAAAGGAGCTAGCCGTTGGGGCAAATTAATGATAGTTCAGTCTGTCATGTTGGGTTTCCACATTTTTCCCAAAAAGAAAAAAAATATGGTGGCGCATACAGATCTTGGCCTGACAGCTCCTGGTGAGTTTGCTGATGGTCTTGGCTCGTGTAGTAGGTCTGCCGATCGGACTAGGACTTTAATGTCATTTTTAGGTAGCTATGTGTCCCTCTTTACTGTTATCTGTTTCTGTCCTCCGTCGAGGGTGTTTTCTGGGTACATGTCGTATGTGGATGAACGTCAGTCAGCGCTATGAAAGGGAAAGCTGATGGGGTTTGGATAGTGCTGATGGGGATGGCTGAATGTAGGATTTGCTGTGTACCACGGGGGAGGCTTTCGATGGAGCATACTTGAATTGTATGGCTATTGCCGGTTGAGTTTGTGTATGTGCACCCAGGTCTAGGTGAGCAGACGCTCGTGGCACCACCGGTACCCGGATGTCCATAGTATTGTGTGTGGACATCATGTGAATCTTGGCTCCGTCCGTTGGGTCTGCGGCCGTCGCACCGAAGACATAGGTGGACGCTCATGGCACCATCGGTACCCGGATGTCCACAGTATTATGTGTAAACATCATGTGAATCTTGGCTCCGTCCGGGGTGTGTATGGGCGTCACACTGATGATATTGGTTGGCACGAGACGGCTTGGAGTCGTCTGATATCTGACATGTGTACGTACTCACTGCACTGTCAACTTGAATAGTAAGGGTTGTGGAGAATGCTCCAACCCATCAGCGAATGGCTTACGGATGGCCTTTATTCATCCAGTGAGAGGTTATCAGATGGCCTATATACATCTCGAGGTTGTTGAGTTGGACTCCAACAATGGGCGTCATGAACCCAGATTGGCATGTGCACCATAGTCCAGGTGGGCAGATGCTCGTGGCCCCATCGGTACCCGGATGTCCATAGTATTGTGTGTGGACATCATGTGAATCTTGGCTCCGTCCGTTGGGTCTGCGGCCGTCGCACCGACGACGTAGGTGGACGCTCATGGCACCGTCGGTACCCGGATGTCCACAGTATTATGTGTAAACATCATGTGAATCTTGGCTCCGTCCGGGGTGTGTATGGGCGTCACACCAATAATATTGGCTAGCACGCGAATGTTCACCAAAGGGATGACGATCCTGGAGGAAATATTATTGTAAACACATATTTGCTGTAAAATATTACCTAGTGTAACTATCTCCGTTCTCAGTCTTAAGTCTGGTTGAGACCTATAGTTGGAGGTCACGCACCATATGTGGTGTCCCAGAATTTTGTAAGTAAAGAAAAAAAAATTTATTCCTTTTGTCTATGTGTCTTATATCCTCGATATTGCCAAGAAATTGTATCTTTCAATATCAAAAAATCACCAGGCAGGCAGGTGGAGACTCACCTTACTTCCTTAATTAAAGTATTATGTTAAATACCTAACACAGTGCCCCTAAGTGCAGACAGTCCGAGCCGGCTCTGGGGGAAGCCGTAGTGAACTAACATATTAGTAATAAGTATCTTGATATGTTATGAACATTACTCTTGTAACCATATTGTCTTTGTAATTTTAAATGTTTGTTGTAAAATAAAATAATTATTATGTGTAACCATGTCGAGGGGAAGGCGATAATGAATAATATTCCTCTGTATTGTCTTTCGTCTATAAAATGTTTTACTATTTGCAGGTGTTCTTAGATAGGGAACCCCTGGGAGTAGTCTTTGCGGTTTTCTACTCCCGGTAAGCAAATGCTGGGGGAAATCAAATCGTCCGCAAACGTATCCAGCATGACCCAGTAACGTCATGTTCCTTAGCATAGTGTCTAATCTTTGTTTCGGCAGATGGGTGTATGACCAATTGACACAGGGCCGTATTCGGTACTTGAAAGAATTTTTTTTTTTTTTTTTATTTTTTTTTGTTCCGTAACATAGAATGGAGTGTTAGGATATGTTATTTTGGCAGAACAATTCCCATAAGAATTCCATGTGGTAATTATACCCACTTGATATTTATCGTCCAACCGTTTCTTTTCTGACTCACGAACGCAAATCAAAACGTGAGTTGTCAACGGATTTCATTATGAAATAGTGGTGTGACATTTTTAACCATCGAAGTTAATGGGCCCATAAACAGTCCAGCTTTGATCTACCCAGAGGACGGTTGGGATTTATTTCGGCAACCGTCTTTCTTTTGTTGGGACCGGTATGTATCAAATAACGAGGAAGTGCTTCGAACAAGGCTTGCCTTGTATGAAGACCGTTAGTCGTTACATCATGCAAAGAAACCGATTTACTCCGGTTTTTAACGGGATCCGTTGAAACATAATCAGAGAATTCAGGCGCCTCTGACGTCAGAGTCTCACCATATAAATTACGACAGAGCGTGCTCTCCCGCATTCCTGCCGCAGTGTTCTACCAGTCAAAAGCTATTGTACTTAGCACTGATTGTTAAAATTATTTCCAAATACTTTAAAGTATTTCTTTAAACTAAAGTGTTCACTTCATCTCAATGAAAGTTACTGATTCAACTATCAATACTCCATCTAAAAGACGATATTGACATTGACGTCCGACTTTCCGTTTCGCTGAGTCACGTTGTTCTGACAAAGCTTGGAGTGCGCGGTGAGTCCAGAAGTCTCCTGCCCCGGTCCAGGAGAGACTACCTCCACTCTCCACTCGAGTTATCCCGGCGGTTCTCGCCTTGAGGACGGTGCTTGTGCACAGCCCCTACTTACACGACGGCTAGTTCTTCACTTCGAGGATCCTGTGATTGCAGCATAAGGCCTGAGAGGCCTATAGGAGTCTACCTGTGTCATACGCCTAGCGCTGAACGTTGAGAAGACAGTGTGTCAATTGGTATTGAAGTAAGGTGACTTTGATTATTTGTTTTGCTTGTCCCGTCTTGGTGATATCTAAGTAAATTGATATTTTATTAGGCACCCTGTGGGTGGGTCCAGTTGACGCAGATCCACAACGAACTATTGTGGACTATCCCCTCTAATAAAATTACTTCGTCTGCCTCTCCTTCTGAAAGGATAGCGGGGTAGCAGAATATTAGTCTGCTGCATTTAAGTGATCTGACGGCTACCAGGTAGTCAAGGTCAAATAAATAACTAATTATCAGCAAATATGTGTTTCATTGTATGTTTTACCTTTCCAAGCACTGACTACTGACAATTCCTATCCATCGACCCGGAGATCTTCTAGAATCTTGCTATATTTCTACCGATCTGAGCTGGCCAATAGAAGTAATCGTATAAAATTAGAAAACCCTCCAAGGTGTTGCTTTATGTATACATTTGAGTGAATCGTAAACCATATATATTCTGTTGACGTTTAGGCACGGTGACCTAGGTCAAGGACTAATAACCATAAAAGTAATGGTTAAAACGAAGCAGAATCAGTTGTTGTAATCCGAAACTCCAGCTCGGGGCTGGACAAGGTCGAGCGACCAATTCCGTCAAGCGACCGGGTGCCGCTTGAAAGGGAAGTGAATTGAGTTAGGAACAATTTTATTTTGAAAGATTGATATACATACATTGGTAGCATCTAGGGTTAGAGTAAATATATAATAAATAAAATACAGGGAAAATAAGTGAACCCTAATAATAGGCTTTCTTTTTTGACATAAAAACGTTTTGTTACCCGCTCTAATAATAGGTTTTGTTTAAAATTAATGTATTGTTATTTTTTTTGTTGTGCACTTGAATGAAAAATATACTGGTTGGTAATTTTTTTTTTAAATGAATTTTTAACCTACATTTATATGTTGAGAGAATTGTTTACTAAGGGATAAGTGACGTGTATAAAAATATAACAAGTTAATCCCGCTCGGTATATGTGAATAAAGCAGACTGTAAGCATAAATAGAAAACCTTCTTACCCCATGTACATATTGCATGAAAATATATTTATAAATTTATGTTGAATTAATTAAACATAAATTTATAAATATACTGGATGGATATGGTCAGCAACACAATGGTTCTTCAAGAGCCAAAGTTGATAAAAAGTTGCTGACTAATATTAAAATTCGAAAGGTGTCCTATTTGGGTCATGTATTGTACTTAGAAGAGCAAAGTACAAATTACTGCACCTGATCATCCAAGGCAAAATAGATGGTCGAAGAGGTGTTGACAGGAGGCAAATCTCCTGGCTTCGCAATATGCGTGATTGTACTGATATAAGGAGCGTTGAGGATCTTTTTCAGGCTGCCGGGGACAAAGATCAGCTCAATTCAGGTGGTATTCAACGTTGGGGGGACCTGACTTGACACTGGGAAGAAGAAGAAGAATGAATTAAATACTTTTCTAAGCTGTGGTGTACAAATTCTAAATAAAGTTGAGTACTTTTAATAGTTATTTTAGACCATCTATAGAATACACTTCAAAATAATGGAAACATTTCATCACAGGTGCTTGTGCGATTACTTCAATAGAAGCAAAACAAGCGCACAAATTGAAGCCTTCTTTCTGAGGCTAAGCCAACTAACCTATAGGCAAAAATAATGATACGGCAACTTCGATGAACAGGATGCATAGCCAGAACGTCGAATTGTCAAGTAATTACCCTTTTCTGAAATGAATTAAGTTAAGGCTATGAGACCACCATGACTCAAAAAAGAGAGACAAGAACGATCTTAAGTCCGATCTTAAACTGTGTTGTACATAAACATACGTATACCCAGAGTTGAGAGCATAGACGCGCGGCTAGTGTAGCCACGCCGTAGCCAAGGGGGTGGCACTGTTTAAAACTGTGAGATTTGATCATGAAAAGGAAAGCACTGAAAAACGAAAAGAGCACCTAGCACCGAGTCCTTAAATTTCACCTGAAAACGTTTGTCTCTACTGCGGAAAGGTGTGTGGACTCAGGATTATACTTTTAAGGCACCTCAGAGTACACAAAAAGAAATGAAAATCAAACTTTGTTAAAGAAGAGCTGAAAAAATAGTTACAAATGGTTTGTAATCAGTCTGAGCTATGATAGTGGATTGCCAATGGTTTACCAGGTGCAGATGGTGAAGCTATCAGCCAAGCGCACGCGCCCCGCTCCGCCGGCGCACATATGTAATGCATTTTTTGGGATAGGTAAAATAAAAAACCTTTTATTTAGAAATAAATTAGTATAAACCGTTGAAGAAACTCGGTATTAAATGTACTTAGAGCAAGAGAATGGCTAACCCACTTTAATTTGAAAAGTCTCGTTTTCAATTGTAAATACGCAAGATTTATTTGAATTTCCAGCAAATAATGAACTCACGTGTGTGTCAACAGAATTATAACACAAAACAAGTAAGCTCCGTGCGAAAAAGGGTTTTCAATTCATTCAGTTGTATTTTGTTTGTATGCATTAGTTAACTTGGGAGTTAAGTTAAGATTTTTTGAATATTCAAAAGAGTATTTTTCAGATGTTGGTTGAAAAAATAGTTGGATGACTTGGTCCAAAATATGATTTCATATGGACTGGAAGAGTATTCTTCATCTTTTAACTCTTACAGGGTTAGTGGTCCACGTTATGTACCACCTTTTTTGACTCAGTACTGCACAATGGTACACGCAATGTACCACTTATTAAACCTCTCTATTGCTGCACGAACGCTCAGATACCACTTTGTATAATATAATACTTATGACTCATATCCGCACAGCTGCAGGTCTGATCCTGTTCAAATTCATTTAGCTTCTAATATTATTGACAGTTAGTTGTTCTTGGTGTGCCGACGTGTTCTTATAAAACAAAACGTTATTTATTTGTATGTAGTTTTAATAAAAAATAGTTGTGTTGTGATAAAATTGACTTCAGCAATTGTGATAAATTTATATTTAGGTTAAAAATTCATTTTACTTGGATGTATTTCGGCATTATTTGGTGGTACATTAGAAGTACCAGTGGAAATATGGACTAGTAGTATAGAAGTTGTACCACCGCACCAGGAGTTCCTTGACCTACCGAGGAAGTGGAAATATGTTAATTTAGCATTTGTATGTATCATTTTTCAAACACATTAAAAAAAATAATGAGAAACTTGACTTTTTATTGTTTGTGCAGTCTGAGTAAAAGTAAGTGAAGTTTACCTGTGCCTGTAAGGGTTAACTGATTGAAATCTTATTAACAATGAATCTTAACCCGTTGATCAATGGTCAGTCATGTCTCTTGAGTTGATTGATGTTCTGGGTTCAATTCCTCATGGATCCTAAAGGTAAATAAAAAAGGGTCCTATTCTGGTAAAATACTTGGTCTTGTAACATTGTAACAATACCCACACGCGCTAGACGCGTGGGAGTGTTGTAGAATATTACATTTTTGTTGTATGCAGTACAACTTGATGGGTTTATTGCAATGTGCTAATGTCTTCCGACCAACCAGAAATATGTTAAAGAGACTTTAAGTGAAAACCAGATTAACGTTTTTGTTAAATCTGCGTTCAAACGGTAATCGAGTCCGCAACTCCGAGATCAGAAGAAACGCATCTTGCAACAAGTTCGTTGATGCGTTTTGATATGCGAGATTATATTCCTAACACATTTGAGTTTTCTTCTGTGATCTTTAATTAAAAAAATCGATTCATGGGGCTAAAGGCAATGTTATATTCCAATAGTATGTCTGAATTACCAATTTGGGTTTGTTGAGGGGTTACCAAACGAATAAGTTATAAAACCTTTAGTAGATAGAAGCAAAATGTATGGATTTACATGTAAATGCAGAAGATTTAGAGGGATTGAAGGCATAAGTTGGAGCAGAGCGGTATTATCACGAACGCTTAAGTTCTTTAGAAGCTGTATCCGAAATAAAGAAGGCTAGCAAACCAATACAAACCTTTACTTTTCATTAAGTCATACTCTGGAACCAGTTACCAGCCTTATAAATATTTTACTAAAATATTAAAAAATGTTATATTTATATTTTGATTTAATTCTTTTCCGACAATACTAAAAAAAACTTCGACGACCTCCATGTCCTAGTCGGTAAAACGCCTATCTCCCAGCCCTGAGGTTGCTGGTTCAAATCCCACTGGAACCCAGATTTTTTTTAAAAAGGGTTTCACTCTGGTTTTCAATTAAAACATCTTTAACATCTTTGTGGTTGGTTGATATAGATCGCTACATGGCAATAAGCCCGCCAGGTTGTACTGTATACAAAGAAAGTGCAAATATAATATAATACAAAAAAATGCTCATAAGGTACAATTTAAAGATTTTTTATTAAAGTGTTTATCTCAATCAATCAATCACGAGTTTGTTTATTAATTTAATTTTTAAAAATAACCATAAACACATTTTTTACATTTCTCATTTTACATTAAAAACTGACATTAACATTTTTTTGTTAATTTAACAATACATAAGAGTGGCTCTTGACTTTTTGAAAAATGTTTAGCATTTTGGTAAAAATTCTGAAACCGTTCAAGTATATTTGTTTTCACTTTTTGTCAATTTGATTTGTAAAAGTTAAAAGCCATCTCATATTAAAGTAGAATAATTATAGACCTTATTGTACTTGAAATCTTTCCAAATATGTTTTGAAAAAAATATTCCGTTTCTTATTAATATACACAAATATACGAGTATAAAATAAAAAATTATGGTTGTTTAACTTTGTACATATTTACTTAGAAAGCATAACGTATTTATTAAATTTTATCAAGTTCTCAACCCTTTGTATGTTTTTGAAGTTTCTCAATTGAGTTTCATAGCTCAGAAAGAGAACACTTGAATAATCATTGATTAAATTTGGATCATTTACGAGTATTTCTAATTTTACTAAGAAATCATACCCTTTTTATTTGCCATAAATACAATTTCAAATGTTTATCCACGATGGTTCCCGAATATTTCATAATTTTATTTATTTTCTCAATACAGGCATTGCCCAATTACATTGAAAAATACAACGATTGATAACGTTTAACAAATATATAAATGCATACGTATACATACACACACATACACTTACACACACACATATTTAAAGTTACTTAAACGCGTTCATGAGTGCTTTCTAACGTCCCCAATCCTAGAAGAAAATTTTATTTTGCTTTTGGTAATGTGATATGAAATATGTCAATATCCGAAGCAGTCCCGTTAAGAAGAGTTAAGGCCCTTCCAACAGGCATAGCGGCTGGAAGACCCGTTCTTGCGTATGTTATTGAAAACAGTTCTTGCCGGCGCAGTCTAGAGTAATTGTTAGGAACATTTCACGCTAATCTTTGTTGTAATGCTGGACAGCTCACAACTTCTTGAATGAGCCTGACAGCGTATACCAGGAGAGGCAGATCTCTTCTTAAGCTCAAGGAGTTATACGAGTACGTCAGTATACCCAGCAGAAACTGAGTAGGGGATAAAGCCATGGTCTACTTCGTCTATAGTTCCATTATTTAAATGTTTTTGATATTCAATAGGTTGTAATTTGTTTTATCAAACACTGTCAATTCCACTTTTTGTAACCCTACCGGTTTGAAGGATTTCGCCTCATCATTACGGGAGCACAAACAATACTGAATTATGTTCGAACTGGTTGAAGTCAGTGCATCAGGGTGAACATCTGGCAAACACATATGTATATTGAAATAATCTCGCCGCTGCTCGCTGAGGTTGTCTCCTCCCTCCCTCCACCCACAGTTCCCAGCCTGAATGTTTACCGTTAGAAGCGTGTATGTCGGTGCCAGTTCGAATGGAATTCAGTCTTGTTTGTGCTCTTTTGATAATGAAATAAAAGCATTGGAACCGGTACGGTTATACGGTTACAAAAAGTGTAATTAACAGTGTTTGATAAAATAAATAAAAGTGTCTTTAAACCTCTACAATGTTAATGTCTTAACTATAAACAACATTCAATAGGTTTATTTACGCAGATAAATACCAATTTACGAGTGAGTTAGTTCCAACAAATATCTACAAAATCTAGAAAAGGAGATGAGAGATGTAAAAGAAAAAAAGAATGTTGAATAAAAAATAACAGGCTTCATTATCAAAGAGAATAAAGATATAAAGTAAGTAATCTAGAAAATATGTTATGCTTAAAAATTCAACGCTTATTACAAAATTTAAGTTATTTGTAAATACCTGAAAATACCTGAAATTTGCAGGAGGAAAATATCCAGCCCATAACATACTTTTTGATATTCGTATATTTATATTATAAATAAATTACAAAGTACAAACGTTTCCAGCCTTAACAGGCTAGAACGTATATGGACCGATACAGACCACACCCTGCGCATGGTCAGGTGATATAGCAGTCTTTCAAATTTAGTAACTCTGTTTAAATATAATGAAACAAAACGTCTTATTTCCACTCGAGTAAAATTCCCTGACCATGCCCATTAGTAGCCATTTTTATATCTGTCCATACAGGCTCCAACTTTTTATAACATAATTTTTATAGCTTATTGGTACATCGAAAATTAAATTAATGGTCTTTCAAATTGAGCGGTTTTTTTTTAATTCTTGGATAATACACAGATGGCGTCGCGAACTTGCCTGGGTCTTGTGACATTTGAGAAATGTAATGTATGAAATTTATAAAAATGGAGTCGTAAACAATACAACAACACGTTCAAATTGTTGAATTATTTTATGTATTGTAATCTCCGGAAACGTTAATGTTAATTGCCCACCAAGATCATGTGATCTGACACTGTTGGACTATTTTCTAAAAGCCAGCTCTATAAGAATAACCCTCAATCAGTTCCTGAGCTGAAGGACAACATTGAAAATTTTGACCAAAGTGTGGACAATGTGGATTTGCAAGAGGTGGACATTTGGCGGGTATTGTTATTTTGTGTTTGAATGTCATACATTATACTTCAATGACCAATAAAAAGTTTTTTGAAATCAAAGCCAAATCAAATTGTGTGTTTTATTCAAGAATTAAAAAAAATTATAAAAAAAAAACGCTTAATTTGAAAGATCAAGAAGAAAAGCCTAGCTAATGTAAATAAATTCAAACATTTTAAACAGGCTGAAAGTACGAGTTCACTATGTATATTGTTATTTTCTGTGTTTTTTTTCATTGTATTCTTATTTTAAAACTCTTCTTTATTCTTTTCCTAAAAGTCCTCTCGTTCTTAGCACTTTTCTAGCATTATTTTTGACTTCCTTCAGCTTCAGTTTAGCTTTTAAATCTAACCTTTTCAAAATGTTGCCAATTATTCTATATATCGATTTTGGCTCGTGTCCACTGTATTCGAACTCATCCTCTTTCTTCAAAATTTCAATTATCTTAGATTCAGCTTCATTCGGCATCCTCGCTTCTGGTAAATCTTTTTCTTCTTCCTTCTTTTCTTCTTCCTTCTTTTCTTCTTCCTTCTTTTCTTCTTCCTTCTTTTCTTCTTCCTTCTTATCTTCTTCCTTCTTTTCTTCTACCTTCTCACTTTTGAAAACCATCCTTAGAGTTTTTTCTGCTCCACATCGTCTTGGTTTAATTTCGCAGGCTGCAGCTCTTAAAAAAAGAAAATATTTTAATTGATTAATTAATGTTTATGTTTATTTCTGTACCATATTAAGGTGACAGTCGAAAAGAATATTATAGTACCAAATTTGATGTATGGGAGGGAACCATGAACGTGGAAGAAATTAGCCGAATAAATGTTGTAGAAATAATTATACGAAGAAGAATACATGTGGTGGAAATGTAGTGTTGAATAAGATCAAGAAGAACAGTCTAGGATAATTTGGACACGTGAAATGAATGAATGAAGATATACTCGTAAAACCGTATGGTGTGGTAGAGGAAAACCAAGAAAAGTGTGGTAAGATCAAGATAATGATATTTTGAAAGTAAGAAATATAAGAAGTCAGAAAAATATTAAGAGTTGTATGAGATGGTGCATGGATGTGGAAGAGGTGAAATATACGCGCCGAGAGGAAAGTCGGGTGCTCTGTTCCTTCTACCTGCCCCAACAGGGAAACATCGAAATGGTGTGTATGTTTGTAGATAATTTTTTTCATAGACAATAAATTCCTCAATAAAGACGCAATAAATGACATAATAAAGTGTCGTTTACATTTCATAGTTACAATGATAAAACAATGCATCCATAACCGAATTTTCATAATATACGAGTAATATTCTTGGTAACACAATGATATGTAAGGGAAAGTTGAACGTGGTAAAAAAACATGACAGTTAGATAAATGCTGTTTATATTAGAGCACTGGTTATAATGCGAGCAAAAACCAAGTATGATATATTTTATTCATAGTTAAGGCATTAACGATGTGGAGGTTTCAATACATTGTAATTTGTGTTATCAAACACTGTTTATTCCACTTCTTGTAATGGTGTAACTCTACCGGTTTCAAGGTTTCAACTTCAACATCAGGGGAGCACATACAATACTGTTTGGATGACTGCAAGACATCACAACAAAATGTATTGTTTGTGCTTCCTGATGATTAGGTGAAAGCCTTAAAACCGGTAGGGTTATACCGTTGCAAAAAGTGGAATAAACAGTGTTTGATAAAACAAATTACAATGTTTTAAACCTCCACAATGTTAATGCCTTAACTATAAATAAAATATACCATACTTTGTTTTTTCTCGCATTATAACCAGTGCTCTAATTTCTACAACATTTATCTAACTGTCATGTTTTTTTTTCCCTTACAAATCATTGTGTTACGAAGAATATTATACTATGAAAATTCAGTTTTGGATGCATTGTTTTATCTTTGTTACTATGAAATGTTAACGACACTTTATTGTGCCATTTATTGAGTCATAAGTGTTTGATAAACCAAATTACAAAGTATGATAGAGTAAAATTGAAGATACTCGTTTAAGGAGAAAATGAAGATTGAAAGAAGATATAGTGTTGAAGATAAAGTGAAGGGTATGATGATAATTAATTCACATATACAGAACAAATGGTGAATGATTTATATTAATAATTTATGTCAGTAGTAGAGAATATACGACAAATTTAGAAATACTTAGAAAACGTGGTGCAACCAAACAAATCAAATTATCGAATAGTTAATTAATAAAATTATCGAATAGTGTATATACCAGGTAGAAAAGAAATAAATTTGCCAAACTAGAATGAAGTGATGATCTGTTCTCTTTGCATAACAAAATGGAGACATCGTGACGATAATTACATTTATCTACTATTGTTTTATTTGTTCTTACCGCATATCGTCCATTTCTTGGGATTCTGGCACCAGTTCCACTTCAAATTTACCACAACTCCCTAGGACTATCTCAATTGGCTTGTCATCTTTAATAGTTAGTGAAGAACACTGGAAATAAAATACGTTTAATGAAATGATGATTGTTTTATAGTATTTTAGTTTGATATTTCATATAGAATTTCATTAGTTCGTAGAAAATTTGAAAGCATTGTTTGCATTTGGAGCTCACTGGGGGCACAATTATCCAAGGCTAAATAGAGGGTCGAAGAGGTGTTGGCAGGAGGCAAATCTCCTGGCTCTGCAATATATGGGATTGGACTGGTATAAGGAGCGTCTGGGATCTTTTTCGGGCTGCCGGGGATAAAGATGCCTACTCTCAGATGATAGCCAACGTTGGGAGGACTTCACATGACACTAGGAAGAAGAAGGGGGCACAACACTCACTTGTAGTGTACTCGTAGATGGTACAGAAAATATCTGTGATGTCTCTATATGAATGAGTTTGCTGGTTATCTATGCCTTTATCTTACTCAATTAGGTACTGTTGTCCATAATAATTTTGAACTGATCAGAATTCTTAAAAAGAATGGGCTTAATGTTCCTTGCAACTACACTATACTGCGCAAGTAGAAACTGTTCCTACTCAATCATATACAAAATAACGAGTCTCCCAGCTGCTAGCTTATTGGAAGGGCGTTAACTCTTTTGAACAGGGCTCCTTCGGATATTGACATATTTCATCGTCAATTGTCAAAAGTAAAAGACTTATTAATATACAAGTTTTCAAATATGCCAACTATATTTTAAGTTAAAAATTCCTATAAAATTAGGCTCAGACTGTACTAAAACAAATGTCTTCGTATTGAAAATTATAACTGGTATTTAAAAAATATATAATTACCCGTCAAATATGTTGAATCCACTTTCTAATTGATAATGAAATAGTTTTATTATGAAACTGAGGTTCACAAGGGACAGTTGAGAAAAGGCGAGCTTAAATAAAGTGTCCTGTATGATTGACGTATCAAATAAAGATTGACGTATCAAATAAATACAGTGTCCTGTACGAGTATGATTGACGTATCAAATAAATAAAATGTCCTGTATGATTGACGTATCAAATAAATAAAGTGTCCTGTTTGATTAACGTTTCAAATAAAGATTGACCAATCAAATAAAGACTGACGTATCAAATAAATAAAGCGTCCTGCATGATTGACGTATCAAATAAAGATTGACGTATGATTGACGTATCAAACAAATAAACATTGACATTTTTTGAAATTGACATTATTTTTATTGACGTATGATTGTGTATCAAATAAATAAAGATTGACGTATGACTGACGTATCAAATAAATAAAGTGTCCTGTATGATTGACGTATCAAATCAATAAAGTGTCCTGTCCTGTATGATTGACGTATCAAATAAATAAAGTGTCCTGTGTGATTGACGTATCAAATAAAGAAGCTAATAGGATCATCTTCAAGCGTCGCATTTAACATGGTCCATGATCAAAGAAGTAGAGATAGGTCATTCACTAAGTTCCAGCTATAGTAGAAGACCACGACGCCCAGCATTGAGCACGCGAAGGAGAGCTTCATCCATCCTGATAGCTTGTCCCTTCAGTGTGCACAGTCCATACAAAAGACTATCCTGTTTGCGTGTGCGTAGGGAAAAAAGAAAACCTTTAACGATGTGTACCTCGGATACTGCTTGTATTTATATATTATTTATATATTTTATTTCATCAACACATAACAAGAAGTCTGTAAATACACAATTTGCGAAATAACAACGTGTTATTCAATTTGGATGCACAATTTTAATATTATAGATCTGGGCTTGTATATTATATATAGTTAAGGCATTAACGTTGTGGAGGTTTAAAGACATTGTAATTTGTTTTATCAAACACTGTTTACTCCACTTTTTGTAACGGTTTTTGTAATTTGCCTTAAAAATCCTCTAATTTATTCTGAAATGGCTAATCATTGTCACTGTGAAAACGATACATTTTCTATCGATGATGCCAAATTCTTACAAATAACTTGGACAGATTAGAAGCCCAGAAATTTCTGCGTCAGTGCATTGAAGTGAACATCTGGAAAACACATATATACCAAGAATCTCTCCGCTGCTCGCTGAGGTCATCCCATGTCTCACTCAGCCTCCAGTCCCCAACCCAAATGTTTACCGTTAGAAGCGTGTATCTCGGTACCAGTTCGAACAGAATTCAGTCTTGTTTGTGCTCCCTGATGATGAGGTGAAAGCCTTGAAACGGGTAGGGTTATACCGTTACAAAAAAGTAGAATAAACAGTGTTTGATAAAACGAATTACAAGATCAGGGTTTGTTGCCTTTCATTTGTCGTGTCCCCAGTAAACTAGGATTTTGTCTGTATCTCACTGAGGACAATTTAAATATGCTTACTATTAAAATGCATATAATTCTTACAATTTAAATATGCACTTTTCCCTGTGAATGAGTCCTATCTCCTTTCACTGTATTACTTATGCTTGTATCAGACCCACAACATCCGGAGGGAAGACAGGCGTTTTTCCAACTGTGCCAAGAAAATCGTATATTATATCACATACTGTTGAACTGGGCTTCCATAGTGATTTTTCTTATAATAATTAATTTGATTACAATACTTTTTTTTAGTATTTTAAAGGACTTGAATGTGACACCTGGATGAAACCAAATTTTACTGTTTTTCTTGTTGCGTTGCGAAAAAAAAGTGAATGTGTAATGAAATATTAGAGCAAAACGTTCTACAGACTTTTGTAGATTTTCCGAAATATGATAGTAACACATTCGGCTTTGGATGTACTGTAGTGTACATGGATACAAACAGAAATTGAACCAGGCACTCCACGTCTGGAAATCAAACATCGTGACAACAAGGATACGGAGGCCAACGTCTTATTATGATAAAAAAAACAAATACACTCACCTCATTTTGTATAAGAGCAAGGCACAAAATCAAACTGAAAAAATCAAGTATCATCATTATTATATTTTACTTTGTTTATTTTTATCAAATAAAATATTTTTTTATTGTACTTCCGGGTCGAAAAAAATAAAAAGACGCAAGCATCACACTGCACTGTCGCCGAGGTACAACTGACTAATTTTCTATCCATGTTTGTTTAGTTCTATATTTACAATAATAAATGTGCGAATGCTTGACTATTGTATCAAACTATTTCCTAGTTCACATTTGAATCGTTAATTATTGGTTATTTCTGTAATCAGCACTATTTTTTCTAGTTAACTAAGCCAAATAGATAATTAATGTCTGCTTACCAAACAACTACTTCACAACATAGTCACATTGGTAATGCGGATGTTTAGAAGAACGTGTCTTGGAGAACGATGTATTCGACCTCTTAAACTGAGCCTTCGGAATTTTGACTACTGAAGTAGGTACGTAAATAAAAAAAATAAAAATAAATAAATATAGGTTTATTGACAGCAACATAGCATGTAAAAAATATATTTAAATAACACTTCTAAAACACAGAAATTGCAGATAATACATTAAATACAGAATCTATCAAAAGGTCTGGGCTCATCTAAGAACATCCTCTCGGCCAAGATACACCCCACCAATATGGGGCGAACCGAGTCACGGGGACGCCAGATATTTTTTAGCCCACACCCTTGAACACGTAGAACAAGAAGATAAAAAAAAACAGAAAATAAA
This sequence comes from Odontocerum albicorne, assembly GCA_949825065.1. Lineage (NCBI taxonomy): Eukaryota > Metazoa > Arthropoda > Insecta > Trichoptera > Odontoceridae > Odontocerum > Odontocerum albicorne. The sequence continues at coordinate 47,428,018 of OX463844.1, read as the reverse complement.
TAGATGACAAAAAAAAAATACATTCAAGAGAAAAGACATTAAAAGGTCCGGGCTCATCCCACAAACATTCCCCCGGCCGAGATTCACCCCACCAATGTAGGGCGAGCCCGACCGCAATGGCATCGGGGGACTTCCATCCCACACCCCCGCATATCTAGATTAAAGAATAAATAATAAAAAAACAAAAACGTATTGCAGAGAACAAAATTAAAAGTAAACCCACATATACCACCTCAGGTTAACTGTCAGCAAGAACGAAAAAAAGAAAAGCCTCAAAGGAGTCCAAATTTTACAAAAATAAGTTATTGTAGTTCGTGTATATACCATATAAGCAATACAACTGTTCATATAGAAATATATCAAAGCCTTATTGAGAAACTTCTCACTGTGCAGGTAATTTATTTTTATTTGTTTTCATATCATTAGGAATGGAACCCGACACAACTGGATGGACGTGTTTTTGACACAAAGTGTTTTTCCAACAAGACTACGGAGATCGTTTAAACCACACTCATCGATGGGAAAATCTTATATGTATTACTACCCTTTTTTGGTTGGCAGATGTAACAGAGCGCCAATATTTACTATCACGATATACTTTCCACGTTTATTCAATACCCAAACAACTTATACTATACATGACTTTTCTTGCACAGACCTTTTTTTTTTCAATTCCATTGTTTTTAACCAACTATTTATAATAGTGTGTTGGTGTCCACCTTGATGTATGTAAGTGAAACTTGGACTCGGCAAAAGAATGATTAGAAGTTAAATTATTGCTGTGGAAAAGGAACTTTAAGATGGTTTGAAAATGTGGAGAAAATCAATGATGAAAGAATGACTAAGCGACTGTAGAAGTCAGAAGGGTATGGAAGGGGTAGGCTGAGGAATATGACCAAATGGACCACGTTAAAAAAAATTTAAGTGAAAAGCATGAATAATGGAAGATCGTGTAACACGAAATGTAATGAGGAGGTGAAGGTTGCGTGATTGGATAACAAGTTTAGAGATCTGTTCTCTCAGTTTACCTTGCAAGGGATACGGCGTGAGGGTTTGTATTTATATATATGGTCTAGCCATCCTTTAACGTCCAACAAGAAGTCTTTTTATGTTTGCATTTTGTATGTTTTGAGTCAGTATTTTATCACATTTCCATTTAATATATCCGAATAACAGTAATATTTAACTCACTGATAACAAACGTAATAAAATCTTGATAAGTTATTGTAATAAGTTATATTATATTACAATCTTCCTGGTCTAGTTGGTAAGACGTCTGTTTTCTAGCCCGAGGTTTGCGAGCTTGAATTAAAAGAAGACAAATTTGCTTTTCATTTTTAACATACTTTTATTGGTTGAAAGAGGTAAGATAATATTGGTACACTTATTACCACATAGTAATGTCATAGTAAATCTACCGACCTAAAAATCGTTCGTGAGACTTATCAAATATCACGAGCGATTTCCACTTAATGATTCCAATATATATTAATTTCAAAGCATTTGTTTTTTGAGAGTTGTCAAACTCACGAAACGATTTCCACTAAACTATTCTTATATTATTTCACAACATTTGTTGGTTAGGAGTTGTCAAATCTCACGAACGATTTCCACTTAATGATTATAATATAACTACACAGCATTTGTATTTTGAAAGTTGTCAAATCTCATGAACGATTTCTACTTAATAATTCTTATATTATTTCAAAGCATTTGTTTGTTAGGAGTTGTCAAATCTCACGAGCGATTTCCACTTAATGATTATAATATAACTACACAGCATTTATATTTTGAGAGTTGTCAAATCTCATGAACGATTTCTACTTAATAATTCTTATATTATTTCAAAGCATTTGTTTGTTAGGAGTTTTCAAATCTCACGAGCGATTTCCACTTAATGATTATAATATAACTACACAGCATTTGTATTTTGAGAGTTATCAAATCTCATGAACGATTTCTACTTAATTATTCTTATATTATTTCACAGCATTTAATTGTTAGGAGTTCTCAAATCTCACAAGCGATTTCCACTTAATGATTATAATATAACTACACAGCATTTGTATTTTGAGAGTTGTCAAATCTCATGAGCGATTTCCACTTAATGATTATAATATAACTACACAGCATTTGTATTTTGAGAGTTGTCAAATCTCATGAACGATTTCCACTAAATGATGCTTATATTATTTCACAGCATTTGTTTGTTGAGAGTGGCCAAATCTCACGAGCGATCCACTAAACGATTCATCTATAATTTAACAGCATTTTTTTTTAATAGTTGTGAAATCTCACGAACGATTTCCACAAAATCATTCTTATATTATGTATTTCACAGCATTTGTTTGTTGAGAGTTGTCAAATCTCACGAGCGATTTACACTTAATGATTATAATATAACTACAAATCATTTGTATTTTGAGAGTTGTCAAATCTCACGAGCAATTTTCCACTAAAGCATTCATGTATAATTTCACAACATTTGTTTTTTGAGAGTTGCCAAATATCACGAGTGATTTCCACTTAATAATTATAATATTACTACACGGCATTTGTATTTTGAGAGTCGTCGAATATAAATGCAAATTATTTTAGACTTGTTAGAATATTATATATGAGTTTATGAATAAATTACGGGAGAGTAATTAAACTAATTCAGAACATACATTTAGCCTTCTGAGACGGCTGATATAAAGTTTTGTCTTATAGAATAAGTGACAATTTCAACAAAATAAAAATAAATAAATAAAACGTGATTTGGCCTCAAACTTGTTGAAAGCCTCTTCAACCCTTTCAGGATCAGTTTCAGGTTTCAGCCTGAAAGCGACGCCTCTAATCCTCCACACGCATTCCACTGCACGTCGGGTTTCAAAGGATTTGTAGCGTTCATTATTTTTATTTGCCATAAATTTTACTCAACAGATAAAGTGTAAATATGCACGTTATAGCTTTTCCTCTGCATCCAGCATCAAGTTATAAAGATAATAAATATTTAACGAATTTAGCACTATGTCGGAAAAACCGATTAGGCTTCATAAATTTTCTAACACTACGCTATAATATATGAATTTAAATCTCTCATGAATTAAAAACAGTTTATTTAAATATCATGACTATTACGTGAAGTGACAACTTGAAAAAGCAATGAGGGTGGTTCAATATCAAGACGTTTTTTTATGTGTTTTTATATTTTTTAATTAATTTAGAATAAATGTTATCAACTTATTTTAAATGAATGTACATTTAATCTTTATCATAAACAGGGTCAAGCATTTTGTTATTATTACCAATTTTGTGTATATGTAAGATAAAAATTATTTTAGTTAATATAGTTCGATAAGGGTTGACTAGCGTTAATATGATATAAAGGGTTGATTTACCAAGACAATTTGTTATAAATAGACTTAATATATGAATAGCACAAAAGGGTGATCTCCGCGACACAATTGATATGACGCTTGCTTTCCAGCCCGACAATTGCGGGATTGATTCTGGATGGTAACCAGATTTGTTAAAAAATGTAACAATCTAGGTTTCCCTTAAAACTTGTTAAGCACATTTCTGCTTAGTTGAAAAATTTGCCCACGAGGTTGTACGAGGCATAGTAAAAAGTATTTTTTAATCACGGTCATGAGAGAAAAGAAAAAAAAAACATTACTCAGATAAGCCTCAAAATATCCTTATTTTCATTTATCTCCCTTTAAAATTATTTTCGTTTAGTTAAAAAATAGCATTTTTTACTAAATGTATTAGGTGTTAACATAAGTTGTGTCCATTTTTTTCCAATTTAAAAATGAACACCAAAAGTAAAACAAAATGGCAAATGTTATACGTCGTTCGAAAGAAAATTTTCCGCTCTACAAGATATTCTGTTCTTTTACGTTACATATATTATTTTATTTGATTACAAGCCTTCAAAATGAAATGTCAAGTAGACGAAAGTGAGCATTTTCGACACCTCCTTCTGTTCGCGTTCAATCGAGGAAATAAAACTGCCAAAGCCGCTCGCGATATTTGCAAAGTGTACGGTCAAGGTGCTATTAATTATAGGACAGCTCGTCGATGGTTTTTGCGTTTCAAAGACGGCAATTTCGACCTGAAAGACATGGAGCGTCCCGGACGAGCAGTGGACTTCGATGAAGACCGCTTAGACCATATTATTCATGAAGATCCCCTTCACACATTTTTTATCACCATTTTTTTTCACCATTTTGAAACCATTTTTCATCACCAGTAATGATGCGGTAAAGGAACCTTTGCTTTTGGCCATGCGTAGCTTAATGACGCGCGACCAGACCAGCAGAAATTGTCGAACGTTGATTTTTGTGGTTTTCACTCAAAACATGTGGAACCCAAGCGCTGAACTTCTGGACTTTTTCCATTAATTTAAGATGACGATATACAGTCATGTGACTACAATTTATCGGCTCAGCCAATTCTACGGTGGTTTGAAGGGGATCTTCATGAACAATATAATTTAACCGGTCCTCATCAAAGTCCACTGGTAGTCCAGAACGCTCCATGTTTTTCAGGTCGAAATTACCATCATTGAAACGCAAAAACCATCGACGAGCTGTCCTTTCATTCATAGTATCTTCACCGTACACTTCGCAAATATCGCGAGCAGCTTCGGCAGCTTTATTCCCTCGATTGAACGCAAACAGAAGGAGGTGTCGAAAATGCTCACTTTTGTCTACTTGACATTCCATTTTGAAGGCTTGTAATCAAATAAAATAATATGCGTGACGTAAAAGCAAACAAAATATTTCGTAGAACAGAAAAAATTCTTTCGTATGACGTAAAACATTTACCATTTTGTTTTACTTTTGGTTCTACTACTCATTTTTAAATTGAAAAAAACGGACACAACTTATGTTAACCCCCAATATATAAATATTATTTATAAATAAGGCATTAACAGTGTAGAGCAAGAGTTCCCAAAGTGGTCGATATCCACCCTCTGGGGTCGATTTGATTTTTCTAGGGGTCGATAGTTTCAATAAAAAAAATTGGGGGTCGAAGACAGCAAAAATAGACCCCCTTACTACTGCTATTTCTTTGTTGTTTAAAACAGTGTTTGACTAAACTAATTGCAATGTACCATACAAGTGCTATTTTTTGTAAAATCCTTTATGAATCAACACAACGTAACGGGTTGTTTGAATGAATTGTGTTAAATCAATAAATTCGCTTAATATTTAACGCAATACCCATTTGCACAAATTAAATAATAATTAATTTATAAAACAACACAAATATGAATAAATGGAACTAAATTTATTAGTAATGTTTCCATTAACAGAGGCTTTCGGGTATGATTAAGGTAAAATTTTATTATTTTATCCATGTCACAATGTCTTTGTTAAATATTTATCTCCTTCGTGTCAAAAAAAAAAAACAAATACACTAATGTTTCTAACGTATTTATCATTTTTCACGTACGATTTGTAACTTATTGTTACCTTTATTAAATAAATGTGCATATTTCACGAAAGAATCCCCTAGGTTGTTGAACGTCCTGTCTAGTCACCATTTGATATCTTCAAAATACTCAAATAAATATCCGAAAACCATCCAAACGACAACAAGTGTTACTAGTTTTTTTTCAATATACCCGTACCAATAAAGTGTATCTTAGTGAAAAATATAAAACAATATAAAAAAAATTATTTCACAGATAAAGTCAGTATTTAATATATTATTATATCACTAATGATAATTAATTACTAGTGATAAATTGAGCAGTTTTTTTAATAAAAAAATTTTATTCTTAAATAAAACCCACAGTTTGCTTTGATTTCAATAAACTTTTTATTAGTCATTGAAGTGTAATGTACGACACTTTAACACAAAAAACAATATCCGCCAAATGTCCACCTCTTGCATTTCCACAGATGTCTACTCTTTTGTCAAAATTTTCGATGACATTTTAGCACAATTGCGGTTCTAACTCACCAATAAGGCAAATAATTTCGTCCTTCAACTGAGGAATTGATCAGGGGTAATTTTTATAGATCTGGTTTTTCACGTAACCCAAGAGAAAATAGTTCAACGATGTCACATCACATGATCTTGGTGGCCAATTAACGTCACCGTTTCCGGAGATTGCAATATATAAAATAATTTAACAATTTGAACGTGTTGTTGTATTGTATAGTATACTACTCCATTTTTATAAATTTCATACATTACACTTCTCAAATGTCTCAAAACTCAGACATGTTCGCGACGCCATCTGTGTTTCATCAAACAATTTAAAAAAAACGTTCAATTTGAAAGACCCTTTTTAATATAATAGTTATAGTTAAGTTATATTGTATTATTGTGAAGTTAAATTATATAGTATTATTATTAAGTTATATTGTATTATTATTTACGGATAGCAAGGTATGCATTTATAAGACCTGTGTGCGACCTATCCTTACGTATGGCATCAAAGCGAGGGCGAACACTGTCAGGACAAAAAGTATGCTAAGGACAACGGAAATGACAACTCTGCGCGCTATTGCTGGGAAGACTTTGCGTGATCGTGTAAGGAACACCACGATTCGAGAGGTCTGTGAGGTCCAAGATGTGGTCAGATGGGGACGACAGCGTCGACGATACTGGTACCAACATGTACAGAGAATGAATTCCACAATAATTCCATACATATCTCTGCATGGGGTGCCGGATGGACGGCGTCCGCCAGGGAGACCCCCGAAACGATGGAGAGATAGCTGGAGCTCAGCATCACAGAACAATCCTGCAGTAACAGACTCTTGAGAGTCTACAGAAAGTTTAAAAAGAAGAAGAAGTATTATTATTACAACTTCGATGTATACAGAATCTCCTGGGTTTATTCTCGTAGAAATCGCTTCTCATCAACCATAAAAATGTTAAAGAGATTAAAGGTGAACACCGAACTAAAATCATTTTAAAAAACTATACCTCTTTACTCGTACACTTGGTTTGCAAATATGAACACAATAGTTTTGTACCTCGTAGAACTGTTTACTTTATAATCACTTCCTATGTAGGTTTATAGCCAAACCTTGTTCTGAATAAGCTGCCGTTCAGGAACAATACTTCTTCACAGGTCTCAGTTTGTGGCTTGGTCGTTCAAGTGTATTATATCTAGGCAGAGTGACAGTAAAGTGTAATACAATACACAAATATGGTATTTCATTCAAGGGAAATTTGAGTTGGATCTTTTTTGCGTATATTCAATATAATCCCGATATCCATCAAAGCAAATAAGCACCTTGCTCGGCACGTGGAAAATCCGGACTATCCGGTAGTTTCTAAACTATTGTTCACATAAAAATGGTGTAGAGCAAATATTTTATAGTATTCCACACACATACATTGCACTCCACCTAAATCCGACTGTGCTATTTTCGGTTTTTTGCCAAAACGATCGACTGTTACTAACTTTTTCTCTCTTATACTATAAATTGCCTCAAATTTAGACGAACTTTCACAAACGGACGTTATATGTTATAAACAGACTTCCAGAAAGCTTTGGTTAAAGTTGATCATGATATAACATATTACGAGTACTTAAGGAAATGCATAAACTCGGCTTCAGCCTAATCTCACCTAACCTTAAGCCGAATGTGTTATTATCGGCTATTTGCCGAAACGATCGAGTGCTACTAACCTTCTCCCTCTCACACAACAGATTGCCTCAAATTTTGCCAAAAAAAAAACTTTCACAAACGGACGTAATATGTTATGAACAGACTTCCAGAAAGCTTTGGTTAAAGTTGATCACAATATAACATATTACTTAAGAAAATGCATAAACTCGGCTTCAGCCTAATCTAACTTAACCTTAAGCCGAATGTGTTATTATCGGCTTTTTGGCAAAACGATCGACTGTTACTAGCCTTTTCACTCTCACACAATAGATTGCCTCAAATTCAGACGAACTTTCACAAACGGGCGCAATATGTTATATACAGACTTCCAGACAGCTTTGGAAAAAGTTGATCACGATATAACATATAACTTAAGAAAATTCATAAACTCGGCTTAAGCGATTATCTAAATGGATTATTTGTATCATACCTAAAAGAAAGATCTCAATATATAACAATCCGGAACAAGTCTTCTGTGGGATTCATCGCAAGATCTGGCATACCATAAGGATCTAATTTAGGTCCCCTGCTATTCGTCATATTAATAGACGATATTCAAAATTCCATAAGTCACTCGACATGTTTATTGTTCGCTCACGACTTTCAAAAATATCAATTTCACAATTTTCAAAAATATCAATTCACCTCCGGACTGTGCACAGTTCCAACAGGGCCTAGACTCCCTTCCATAGTCTCCTGGACTGAGCTAAATCATCTCCTGTTCAACATTAATACATGTGTCTGTGTATCTTATAGTTGATCGTTTTCACCAATCCACCATCAGTATACTATAGAGGGAATGGCATTAAACAGAGTTTCTGAATTCAAAGTTTTGGGCGTAACCTTTGATGTCGGACTCACGTTCGTTAACCATGTCTCGCGTTTGATATCGGACTGTTACAAACTACTCGGTTTTATAATGAGAATATCAAGAGAATTTAACAGCACCGATATCCTCCTCGTATACAGTGATCTATTATAGTTAGAACCAAATTAGAATATACATCTACAGTTTGGGCTCCTCATCAGCTTAAATATAAAAACAATATAGAACAAATACAAAAAAAAACCTTAGATATACGAGTATATGGTACAGAACAAAGGGCGATTATCCAAAATATGCTCACTAATAACTATAGAAGCCTCGAAACAAGAAGGGATATTCCTACTTAAGATTTTTCAAGGTTGCTTTAATTGTCCCGCGATTCTAGAAGCACTAAGTTTATATGTACCCAATAAATGTAGCCGTGCAAGGAATCACCCTCTGTTTTATAAAACCAACTTACAGGATAAATATCATGGCTAAACACTCAGTCACGCGTGGTATGGAGATATTGAACCAACTGAATGACACTGTTGATATATTCTCGGTACCGCCTAACAGTATGAGAAGAATCCTGGCTGATATTCTTCCTAACGAATAAGCTAACGTTATAATCAGACCCTCTTTGTGTAACAGGAGAAATCCGTGCAAAAAAGATTAAAAAAAACGTATCGGAAGATCTTAAGAGGTTTCTCTGTAGATCGTTTTCCCTCGGTAATTTTTCTGAGCTTTTCATAGCAAAATATATTTTTTCTGAAAACGTTCAAATGCGGGGATGTACCTCATCTTATAGCCGCATCCACTACCTTCCTATTCTTACACTTAACGTATTTATTTTTTAATATTTTTAATCGGCCAATTATAATGGGTTCGAATTCTGAGTTGGATTGACCTTGAGGATGTTTGTTCTTTAAACGGCGCTATACAAATTATTTTTTTATTAATATTACTCGACAGGATTCAAAAAGCTGAAAGTACAAAAAAAATTAAAAATGGTCCCAGTCTAGTGAAATAATACGTTTGCTTATTATAATACTTTTAAGCGTTACATGTGAGCTAGTGTTGTTGCCTCTTCATGTGCGGGGTAGTATTGCTAACATTTGCAACGATAAACTATGAGTATGTGCGTACTCAAGTGGTTCTAAGTCCGAAGGTATAAATAGCTATTTTACTATGATAATTGTAATTCAAAGCCTCGCTTGAAACACCTTTCCTTAAAGGCATCCATGAGACCGTCATCTTCACTTTATTAAAATATATTATTTTCAATGAATACATAAAAAACCCCATAGAGTTAGTAAAGCACTGACATAAATTATTATATTTGTGAAGGAAAGCTCTGAAATAGTCTTGAGGCAGGGCCTGCCTACCAGGGTGGATGAAGCTTTGGTCGTGTCATAATTAATATTTTCAATTGCTGCATTTCATAAATTTTATTTAATTAAACATTCTGTATCAAGCAGTACTTTTGGAGTATTTGAGAGAGAGAGAAAACTTTCATTCCAACTGAAAGAACTCGCTTGCAGCATTTTTGAAAAAAAAAAAAATATTCCTGGAGGTTTCGTATCTCCAGGAATATATATTTTTTTAAGAATTCCTTTCGCAATTTTTTTTTGAAAATTGTTTGCAGAGTGAATGTTCTGATTTGCATTTTTGTACGTTGCTTACTTGACGAATTATACGAAGTGTAGACTTTTATATTTTCCATTACTCCTTTAAGTTACAATTCGTACACTTTTCTACTGTGTATCTTTCAAGATTTGCCTTCTTCCACAATGAAACGATAGTATTTTTTTAGAATAGATCTCTTCGTGGTCTCTTCGCCCCGTTTTGTGAACGTCGGCCGATGTTTTTTTCATGTTTTCTACAATTAAATTTCAATTATTATCACTTTTGATTTGAAATTTAATTAATTTAAGCCATTGGCTATGAATATTCTTATTAACATGTGTATTGATGTGTATTGAATAAACAGCAGCGGAACACGTGATTTTTTTAAGCACAGTAAGGGAAAGGTTAAGGTCATCAATAAGAGACCTTTACATAATTATATTTAATAACAGTTATCTATCCATGCACACAATTTTCGCTTTCTCCACATTTATACATTGCATCATGCATAATCTTTTATTATTCATACATTTCACTTAATCTTCTTTCAAAATCTGGTCCAAATGATCCAGCCAAGTTTTCTTCGGTTTACATCTTCCAAGCACACCTTGCACTTCTGACTTGTATACTTGCTTAGTTATTCTTTCGTTATTAATTCTCTCCGCATCTCCGAACTATCTGAAAGCTCTTTTCTTCATTTAACTTGAAACCTCCATTTTATCCGCATATACTGAAGTCTTCATTCTTTTTTTTAAAGAATAGATATGACCGAAATCATAGGTATCTCTTAACACTAGACGGAAAAAATAATGTATCGTTCGAGGAGAGTAGTAGAGTGCAGGGTTCGAACCGACGACCTTCCGCACGAAAGTCCAGTGCGTTACCGCGCGGCCATGCACCTCTATATTAAAACTTTAAAAAAATCTTAGTGCTTAATTCTGCACAGCATTTATCTTAATTTTATGCTTCTTCTGTTTCACTTACATACATCAAGGTGGGCACCAAGACACTAGTATACATTGTTATATTTGCTAAGTTGGTTTCTAACAAAAACTGAAATTATATTATTATTATTTTAACACCCTTCTTTCAATGGCCGTTTCAATACAAAATTATTTAATTTAGTTATTTTATTAAGTAGATTGTCTTGTAACCATTTATATATAAATAGAAATTCAAAGAAAGAAATTCCTAGTACGGAAAAGAAATATTAAGTTAATCGATGTCCCTATTGGATTTGGCTTAAGTCCAGCATTGAAGGGGATTATGGGAAGCGTATTGAAAATTCCAATTATTTGTGAGTAACATAGAGCGGCACAGACGTTAAGGGGATGCTGTGATGCCAGTCTGGATATTTAATATTTACTCTCGTATTAAGGGTCGTTGCTCTGCGTCACTGGGCAGACAGACTGGATGTTTTTAATAAAGGTATATCTGATAGTGATATCTGACAACTTTTTTGTACTTTGATGTTGATATTTTTTTTAAACGATTTCTTAAAGAATAGAAATAATTAATAAAGGTATATCTGATAGTGATATCTGATAACTTTGTGTACTTTGATATTGATATTTTTAAGCGATTTCTTAAAGAATATAAATAATTAATAAAGGTATATCTGATAACTTTGTGTACTTTGATATTGACAATTCTTTAAACGATTTCTTAAAGAATAGAAATAATTAGTAAAGGTATATCTGATAGTGATATCTGATAACTTTCTGTACTTTGATATTGATATTTTTAAGCGATTTATTAACGAATGTAAATAATTAATAAAGGTATAACTGATAACTTTTTGTACTTTGATATTGACATTTGTTTAAAGCGATTTCTTAAAGAATAGAAATACTGGGGATACGACAAATGAAAGGCGAGAAACCCAGGTCCATTAAAATAATGTATGTCTCAATTAAATTACCTGTTGTTTTTTCACAAATTATGTATATTTATTGTCATGTGTAATAATAAATAAATAATAAATAAAAAATTAAGACACATACAAATGAAAGGCGACAAACCCAGATCCATTAAAATAATGTATGTCTCAATTAAATTACCTGTTGTTTTTTTCACAAATTATGTATATTTCTTGTCATGTGTAATAATAAATAAATAAATAAATAATAAATAAAAAATTAAGACACATACTTAAGATTGCTTATTAATTAATTTGCGGCGTAAACAAATATAAAGTGTCAATGCGAGTAAAATACATGTGAGATGAAGGCTAAGGAAAGTATGGTTGGATCAAGTTAATTATATATTGTATGTTATGAAGGAAAGGAAATGTAGAAAATCGGAAAAATCCTAGCAGTATTATAAGAAATGGGATGAATGTGGTAAAGACTAAGGGTGTGCGTCGATATAGTAATATCTGGAACTATACTCTTTCTGCCTACCCAGTCAGGGTAAATGGCGTTATGGTATGTATAAATTAATAATCAATTTCCACCATTAATGCTTTTTTACAAAATAATTAGAGAGTGGGTGAATACATTAACATAAGATTCTGTAATAATATGCATGAATATTGAAACACTTCATTGATTCAATCGATCTGCTATCAAAAATAAGTACATATGTATTACCAAACACAACAGGCTAGGTCCCAGAAGGCTCACGCCGTATGCCACGTAAGAATAAAAACATATATGTCATTAACACATTTCAACTGACACACTTAACTGCCTCAACACACACTCCTCCATCTTCATAGATTAAACAAAACTTCTACATATAAAAAAAGCTTGTGACGATAAAATAAATTTAATAAATGATTTGCGAAAATTGATTGATATTTTTTAATTTTTTTAAACAGGCTTAGTCCAATTACTTTGAAAAAATACAAGAAATGTTAACTATAAAAAGAAAGAAAAATGTATAAAATAAATAAAAATTATATGAAATAAAAAACAATGTATAGGCACACACATATATACACACAAACATACACATATATTCAAAGTCACTTAAATACGTCGATGAGTGCTTTCTAAAGCGCTCAATCTAAGAAGAAAATTTATTTTTGGTTTTGGTAATGTGATATGAAATATGTCAATATCCGAAGCAGTCCCGTTCAAAAGAGTTAAGGCCCTTCCAACAGGCATAAAAGCTGGAAAACCTTTTCTTGCGTATGTCATTGAGAACAGTTCTTGCCGGCGCAGTCTAGTGTAATTGTTAAGAATATTTAACGCTAATCTTTGTAGTAATGCTGAACAGCTCACAACTCTTCGAACGTGTTTGACAATGTATATGTAGGTACATCAAGAAATTGTTGTATAAATTACTATCAGGCCTTTCCATGTCTGAGTAGGCAGAGAAAACGGCGCATCAGACTTTTCTATCTCGACACACATCCTTCGCTCTTCCACATCTATACACCTTCTCATACAAGTCCTTCGATTTCTCAAACTTCTTACGTTACCCTCTTTCTAAATATAGTTTACTTAATACAACTTTACTTTCTTTGGTCAACCTTAACCATGCCTTCTACTCCCATTTACACTTGATATTTCATAAGTCTTTCTTCATTCGATCATTCTACATGTCAATGCTATCTCAAAGTCCTTTTAAGTTCACATTCATCCCTTATCCCTTCATTTCGTATTCTATCGTACATTATCCTCCCATGTATTTTTATCAGTCCACACATTTAATTGGTCCTTTCAGTCTTTCAACACATAAACGTTTCACTCCCACACATCAAAGTTATAATTAAAATAATGTTGTGGACTATCATCTTAGCAGATATTAATATTGTGTGGTTTGAATATATATGTTTGAGTTCTCCATTGACTTTGTTTCCTATCACTTCACGTTTTTCGATATTTCTTAAAACTCTTCCATTATCTGAGCAAATGCTATGATAATCTCTGTGACCTGGTTGGATAGACGCTTGTCTCCCAGCTCGCGATTGCAGGTTTGATTCCCATTAGATCTCAGAGTTTTTTAAAGAGGATTTTAGTCTGGTTTTCACTTAATGTCTCTAACATGTTAGTGGTTGGTTGGAAGAGATTGCCTCACGGTAAAAAGCCTACATAGTTATATTGTATACAGCAAACGTGTAACGTGATACAATAAAATACTCTCTTAACTCTTTCAACATCAAAGAAAATAACCCAAAAAATATCCACGTACTGGAATTCCTTGAATCAATAAAGTCGTCTTGTGAAAAACAAAAATTCAAAACAAAACTCAAAGAAATTTACACCGAAATGTACCAGGAAAATTCTTTTCCATTCAGAATTGGGCCAATAAAAAGAAGGAAGAAAAGCTTCGAGGTTGCGGCTAGTGTAAAGTAAGGCGTCCACTGTGCGTTATTCTTGACACCAGGGCCGGAGCCGTGATTTCTTTATTTAATACTTATTTTTGTTAAAAAATTAAAATACTCATAACAATAATTCAATGACAATTTATAAATTCGCCGTTCAGAGAACAGTTTCTCCTTTGAACATTTACAATAAAGCAAAAAAAAGTAAAGCTTAAGGATACGAAGGCGGTGGCCTTTAATTAAGTACTTCATCGTATCTGTATATATTTAGAAAAATGTATTTGATAAGTTACCTTAGAAATGTTACCAAGGGAAGACGAACTACTAAAACACCGTTGTAGATCTTCAGATATGTGATAGCAATACATTCGGTGTAGTGTAGTACTCGTGTTAATGGGTCGTTAGGTGTAGTGTAGTAAAAATGTGTGCTGGCAACACGTTCGGTATGGTATTAGTGTATCTTTAGGTGTAGTTTAGTATAAGTGTGTGATAGTACCACATTTGGTTTAGTGTAGTTTTAGTGTGTCTTTAGATGTAGTGCAGAATAATTGTGTGATAATAACACATTTGGAGTAGTGAAGTATTAGGGTGTAGTGTTCATACAAAATCATAAATTTTAATAAGACGAATGTTTTCAATGAAGACGGTTTTCTTCAAGTGTTTTTTAAAGCTGCAAAGGCCACCCATATCTAAAGCCCTGTAACCTATGCAGTGAAGAATTTTAAGGTAAGAATTATTGCCAGGAAGAATTTATTGTACTCGAAGAGTTTTCGGCAAAGAACGATCGTATATCGTAACCGTCCACTGCATCGTTCTCACAGTTATTTCAAGTTCCCTCTATTCCATGCTACCATTAATGCTGTTGTTACATTTTTGCTAGTGGTCTCAATAATGGTATTTTCACCTCTTCTGTGAACGATCTTTTATTCTTCTTCCTATAATATTATGTTGAACAATATGCTACAATATCTTACTTAAATGTAAGATTTGTAATGAATGAGTTAATTTAGAGAACCAGGAACAATTAGAGGAGCTTTGTTAGGTAAGCAGTGATAAGATGTATGGTATAACAATTTAATTATTTTCTTCTTCAGTTTCAATTCTGGGGATTGGTTAGCAGCAAAGCCCTGCATCTCCTTCTCCACTCCGCTCGGTCTTCAGCGATCTTTTTGAGCTCTGTATAGGAGGTGCAGTTCATATCGTGGCATATTTGGTCCAGATACCCCCGGCGAGGACGCCCTCTGCCAATCGATCCATCAATCATTCCCTCCAGTATATTGTGCAGGAGATTTTCATGTCGCAACATATGACCTATACGAGTACATTTTGCACGCCTTTTCTGCTGAAAACCTTGTCATTTGTAATGTGGTATCTCCAAGAAATCCTTAAGATTCGTCTATAAGTCCACATCTTGAGAAAGAGAAGGAATTTAATTATATACAGAGCAATTTGGCGGGCTTATTGCCAAGGACAATCTTTTTCAACCAAATAAAAATATGTTAAAAAGGTCTAAAGTGAAAATCAGACTGGAGGCGTTTTGTAAATAATCTAATTCGCGGTGGGATTTGAACCCACAACCTCCGGAAGACAACTCCTACCAACTAGACCATGAGGTCGTCAGTAATGTGTACTGGGTGAGTTTAAAGGGGTATTTAAAAGAAAGTAGCGACAGGATAGGGCAGGTTGTCTTCGACAGCATTGATGTCATTGTTAGGAAGAATTTAGTAAAAATTCTTGTCTGGAGTGTGCTGCTGTATGGCTGGATTATCAGCCAGAGTAAGTCCGGGCGTCTGGGGATCTTTGAGATGTTGTACTACAGGCGCATGGCCAGGGTCCATTGGTCAGATCACATCCGAAACGTATTGAGCGGGGCTGGAGAAACAATGCAACTCCTAAATAGAGTTGCTTAACAACGATTCAGTTTGATAGACATAACATTAGGCACCCAGGCCTGCTTAATGATTGAGGGCAACAAGCATAGAGGAAAAAAAAAGCGAAATGAAATAGCCTAAGCCACGGTACGTCAAAAGTAAGAAAAAATTAATATTTAATACCATGCATGTGCCCTCCTTGTCAGTTGGCCGCAAATCTTGAACATAGGAAAATAAAAATAAAAGCAAAATTAATGTTACGTGTATTGCAGATATTATATTCCTTTTATTTTTGCGCTGACTCTGTATAACTTTCTTATGAGTTTGTATATATTTAATAAAAGCCATCATAGAATAGCGCGCTTTGCTTTGAACTTATTTCTACCACCTGCTTTCTGGTAATTTTGTAAAGTTCTCGCCACTTGCGTTCATTGGAGCCGCGCTGGAATTATATATTTTTTTGGAGTTTTCATCTAACTTTGCCGAAAATATGGTAGTTTGTTCCGTTTTTTTTTTGATAACAGAAGAAAAAAATAATCTTATTTAATACCACAATATTTACCTTGAAACCATTTCACTCTTGTTAACAGTAACCAGAATTTGTTGTTTTAATAATCGTAAACAATATGAACGTATGTATGCGATAACGATAGACTTTCCCTCGTAATCAGGTATAATTATTACCCATATTGTTTTTTTATGATTTGAAAGCTTTTGCACTTTAAACAATCAGGAAAGATGGCAGAAGATCAAACTT
Organism: Odontocerum albicorne; assembly: GCA_949825065.1. Lineage (NCBI taxonomy): Eukaryota > Metazoa > Arthropoda > Insecta > Trichoptera > Odontoceridae > Odontocerum > Odontocerum albicorne. The sequence goes on along the minus strand of OX463844.1, from coordinate 47,411,058 downwards.
CCAAAATGATTGGCAGGTTTATTCTGCTGCAGTCTTTTGTAGGGCATATCTTTTTTTACATAACTCCATCGTTGGATTTATTTATAATAAGCAATGTATGTACCGGACGGGTACAAAGACTGTAAATAGGCACGTTGGTTGCCGCGTCGCGTTCAGAGAATCGACGTCGCGAATTCCGTAGCGAAGATCCAGTAGAAGAAGAAGAAGAAGAGCAGGGAGAGATTCCTCTTAGGCAGTCGAAGCAGGGTAGCGGGTCTCAAGTAAAACGCGGTATAGTCGGTTGCTACTGAGAAGTATTATATTTCCAAAATCAGGGGGCCCTCTGTATTAATGGTCAGTCGGCCGTCACAAGCGCCCATTGCCCGCGAAATACCACAACTTTCGGGGTTTTGGGCCCTGCTTACGCCGACTGGACCCCGACCTACTCTGATCGCATTGCCCCGCAAGTCACTTATTTCCAGTGCGGTCGCGAACGCGATCGGAGTCAAACAAACATACATTTTAAATACAAAAATACAAGAACATTATAGAAGAGTTTACTCGTACATGACAAATTATAAGTTTATACATATAACAGAGTTCATACAAATATAAGTTAACATTAGTTTTATATACAGATCTACACATAAATGTCTTTTTCCCTTATACCACATACACACACACAAGGGTGACGGCACACGTCCGATATAATGTATAACCTACACATAATAATGAAATCAGATGTAAAACGGTCTAAACTCAAAACCAGTCTGAAAGATCCAGTCGAAATCGATGCTAGGGTGCCTGTTTCTTCGAATGAATACTAACCGTTAGAATTCGGTCACCAGTTTGCAAAAGGTACCAAACCCTCGAAGTATTTTTTTTTTTAATTAATTTATTTGGAACTTCCTTGCTCAAATGTATAATCATCGGGATTATTCTCCTATGGCAATGTCTTTCAACCAATCAGACAAGAGTTAACATATACTCGTATATCGTCGTTGTGCTGCGAAACGCATTTAAGTCCAAATATTTTGTTTTGAGATAAATGCAATTAAGTTTCGGAAGGCGATGTAAAATCAAGTTTAATGACTTTTTATCTTTTCATAACAGCGAAAGCATGTAATTTTTTAACATAAATGTTTTGTCATGTGCAGATATTTTTATTTTAAGTAAACTGGCATCAAGTCATTTCAAGCGAAAATGGATTTAAATGCCTTTCGCAGGACTACGACGATATGTTGTGCCAATTGCTTGTTTAGAGGTCACAACATTTTTAGGTTACACACAAATAGAAAAAAATACATTCAAAAAGATAGAAAAAATTATTACTACTTAAAAAAAGGGAAGAAATAACTGAAAAAAAAAACATAAAAATACTCGTTTTTAATACAATCAATGACTTGGAGAGGAACTTGGAGGAGATTAAAATTTTATTCGGATTAGTGAAAGACATGCTATGTTATGCAAGAGAGGTTTTTTTTGTTTATTCAAAATAGCGAAAAAACATAGATCCATCCAACAATACATACATGCCAACTATCACGCCATTTTCCTGTTAGGATAGGCAGAGAGGACATAGTGGCAGACTTTCCTATCTCGACTCACATATCTTTCACTTATACATCAATAAACCTTTTCATACAACCCCTACCATTTCTCTGACTTCTCTCAAAATATCCTTAACTTGATCGAATTATACTTTCATTGATTTTCTTTCCACGCGTTCCACTTGCATTTGCATTAAATATTTGTTTTCCTACAAAACTTCTGCAAAAATATCAAGCAGTTATATAATGGTAAAATATCAAGCAGTTATACCATGGTAAAATATCAAGCAGTTACATCATGGTAAAATGTCAAGCAGTTATATCATGGTAAAATATCAAGCAGTTATATCATGGTAAAATATCAAGCAGTTATATCATGGTAAAATATCAAGCAGTTATATCATGGTAAAATATCAAGCAGTTATATCATGGTAAAATATCAAGCAGTTATATCATGGTAAAATTCGTAAATATTTTTTCTGGATGCTCAAACAAAGTGGCAGGTAATAGTATGAACCTATTGAGGGTTGGCAGAGAGAACATCTATTTTGTCTGGCTGGTACGTCCATACGACTCGTCTTAGGATTCAGAGAGTAAAATGCGTCTAAGACTTAGCTAATAATTTAAACAAAAAGTTCTTACACAGTTCTTATTCGATTCTTATATAGAAGAACTGCTTCCAAAATATTGGAATTTGTTGTAATAGTCTAGTCATTTCTAGAGGGAGAGGCTCTTATATCCCTCTTCAGTGTGCTGGTACGAAGCAAGAATATGGATTATTGGCGTGTGACTAGCGTTAGACTCGTTATTGGTGGTGATTTTGAGATGTCTACTTTTTTCCCGTGGCTCTATATTACGAGCTTTCTTTAAGACTATTATTTTTAAATCTTGAAGAGGGATCAAAGTATCTTCTCTTATATATTAAAATTGTTAACAGGAAAAATATCTGTTTCTACTGTGTTGGAAAATATGTAGTTTCACGTTCGTAAAAACTACTTGTGACAAATAAATATTTATTTATTTATTTAATTAACGACACAACAGTGTCTTTATATACAAATGAACATATGACAGGTTATAAAATACTTAAAATTATTGACAAATAATACAACTTTATCTTAAACTAACATGGATATACAAAAAGCAGTAGTAATAATAAATTACAGTCATTGTTTTAAAATTATTTAATAATTATATGTATATTTAAGTTCAATATATGTTATGTATGTATACCACAAAATATTACCAAGCAGATACCACAAAATACCACCAAGCAGACTTACGTAATTGTCAAATACTTATTTTATAGAGGTAAAGAACTCAGATTTGTTTTTAGTGGAATAACGCATATATAGAACAAATATTGGATTTTTTGAGAATTTTGTGGGAATTTTATGGATGGATATTGAGATATAGAAAACACATGGCCTCATTAGTAGAATGAGATGCAAGCTGCTTTGCAGAATTAAAACCTTCATACATGTTGATGCAGGGTTACTCAACTCCAGAGGTAAAGCATTGTCCTTAATGTTTTGTTTATATTACGTTATTTATATTACTAAAGGAGAGTACAAAGTTAGTAGAAATTTTAAAATATTGTTGTGATATTCTGGCGAATACTATATATACTTATATTAAAAATATCTAAATTGTAATTTTATTACTAACTTTATTCGGGCAGAATGTTTATGTGTGATGATTTACTTGAAAGAGGTATTCAAAGAAGGCTAGCAACAGAGAACAAGGTAAACAAAGCACTCGAAAATAAATATATAATATAGTGTATTGATTTGGAAGAAGAAATAAAGTAATATTGATGCTACGAAGTTTGGTGCACTAAGTTTTTTTATTAAAGAAGGCCAAATTAAGATATCAGCAATAAATACATATAGAAAATGAATGTTTTAACCATGATGAAGAATGAGCTTTATATGGTTAGGATATGTATGGAGAATTAATGGCGAAATAATACTAAACGATTATTTTATCCAATTTGCACGTATTTCTCCTGTTACACAAAGAAGATCTGCTTCTAGCATTAGCTTATTCGTTAGGAAGAATATCAGCCAGGATTTTTCTTATACTTCTAAAATGGTATTGAAAAATGGAAATGGTATTAATATTTGTGGAAGAAAAATAAAGAAATGCCGTCAGAATCAACCCGAACCGAAAGACTACATCCATTGATATTCTGGCTACATAAAAAATGTACAAAAAAAAAAAATTATCCACTTTGCACGGATTTCTCCTATCATACAAAGAGGGTCTGATTCTAGCGTTAGCTTATTCGTTAGGAAGAATATCAGCCAGGATTCTTCTCATACTGCTGGACGGTACCGAGAATATATCAACAGTGTCATTCAGTTGGTTCAATGTCTCTATACTACGCGTGACTGAGTGTTTAGCCATGATATTCATCCTGTAAGTTGGTATGTAGAACAAAGGGTGATTCTTTGCACGGCTATATTTATTAGATACATATAAACTTAGTGCTTCTTAAATCGCGGGGCAGTTAAAACAACCTTTAAAAACCTGAAGTAGGAATATCCCAATGGATTCTTGCCTCCTTGTTTCGATGTTTCTATAGTTACACACCGTGAGAAGTTTGACATGATGAGTATATTTTAGGTAATCGTTCTTTATTCTGTACCATAGATATCTGAGTTTTTTTTTGTATTTGTTCTATATTGTTTTTATATTTGAGCTGATGAGGAGCCCAAACTATAGATGCATATTCTAATTTGGTTCTAATTAGATAATTATATAAGTTTCGAAGTCAGAAGTACAACGTGACATGCAAGAGGTAGACCGAAAAATTTGAAATACAATAAAGTGAGAAGTATGAATAATAAAGCCGTGTGCATGATGAGATTTATTAATGTGAAATAGGCGAGTTATTAAAGTCGTAGTGCATGGATAAAAAAGTTGTGAAATCTGTTATCTCTGATCACCTCGTAAGGAACACATCGTGATGATATGGTATGACGAAAAATGATCTATTTTAACTAGCAACACATAGATTTAACTTAACAATCGCTCTTCCTTTTTTCGCGGGAAAGAAAGAGATCTTCAACATTTCAGAAAATTCTTTACAGTTGACTGCTGAAAATAATAAATATATAGATATGTTTTCTTATCATGGAGTTTAGAAATAAAATAAATAACTAAAAGACATCGACAAAACTACCTTGATGCATTTATTCTTTAAGGCTCTGATCATTGTGTATTATAAATAAATATAGGTTTATTGATTACAACATAATATTGTACATATTTAAATACATTCCAAAATCACATATACGTTAAGATAAACAATAGAAAATACATTGAAAACAGAAGCTATCAAAAGGTCAGGGCTAATCTGATAACATCCCCCGGCCAAGATACACCCATATATTATTTTAGTATTATAACAATAAAAATGTTAAAACACATGTTGTGACAACATAGTTTTCATGTTAGTAAAATAACAATGATCATACATTATGACAGTAATAAAAACCAATACTTGCTCTTCTAATGGTTGTCTCTGCATTCCTGCATCATTTATCTGTCTCACAGTCTTCAGAAAAAGAGATAAGTCAACATACAATAATAATGTTTTTTTTTTATGTTAACCATATTTTTTTTCAATTTAAAGTGTTAAAATTAAGTGTTAAAACTTTTTTTTTACATCTTTCCAGTATCTTAACAGTTTTTTTTTCTACACATAAACATGTAGGACAATACAATAAATCAAACAAGGTAAATATTTTCGATGAAACCAGTATTTTGGATTTTATAGAGAAAAAATCGTTTTTCTCCATAAAGTCTAAAATGCAATTAATGACTTTTTCCTCAACAATGACGATGTGTATGTTTCATACATTTGTATGTTTATATATTTGAATTATTAAAAGTTTCACGTGTTTTATGCAACTAACGTAAACTTTTGACAAACGTCACATTTGATTTTAACGAACTGCCACATTTTTGCTAATTTGTAACAAGATATATTAATTCGTCATTATCGTTAGTTTTTTGTAATATTTTTACCTAAATAACTTGCTATTTATTAGAATCAAGCCTTATGTTAAAGTCGATAAAATAATTAAAATAACTGAACGTCGTTACAAGGCATTGTTTGCAATCATATTGACCACCTGCTCTCCTTCATGTCCAACAGAGTTATGGGAGAAATATAAATCGCACATAGCTGAAGATATTTTACGTCGAATACGCGAGGAAAATTTTAATATGAACATGGCTTTCGACGAAGACACTACAACGAAGCGTTGATAATGTTTGACGATTTGTGCTTAGAAATCGCAAACAACGCAGTTCACAATCAATTGGGAATGCCATCACCGAATAAATCTGCTGCTGCTTCGTTCGATGTAGAATTGCGTCGTGAACAAAATTACAACACGGGTGATCTTTTGTCGTATGTGCAATCAAATATTCCTAAGCAAACGCTTGAGCGAAATGGCATTTACGATCAAATAATGCAAACTGTCAATAACGGGGTTAGAGAAATTTTCTGTGACAATAAATAATTATGTAAATGTTCGTATGTTAAACCCACGTGCAACATTTCTACAGCATCCGGCTTCCAGCTCCCAAGTGCAATTTACACGTGCAAGCTCCTATGTGCAACATTCCCAAAGCATCCGGCATGGGAAAAGTATTGCAGAAATGCAAACTTATTGTTTGGGATGAATGCACAATGGCACACAAAAAATCGCTCGAGGCTCTTGATCGATCATTGCAAGATTGGCGTGGAAACATCAGACTATTTGGGAACGCATTAATATTGCTTGCAGAAGATTTTAGGCAAACATTAGGTACCTGTAATTTCTTGATCGACTCCGGCGGACGAAATAAATGCTTGCCTGAAATACTCTACTTTGTGGCGACACGTGAAATTTTTTTGTTTGTTTTTTAATTCATGTTTTTTCCTTTTTTAATATTTCGCTATTTTATACGAGTATGTTTTTGTTATAACTTTCTTTCTTCTTTTTCAATGCAATTGATCTGCTTAAGTTCATCAAAATAATGCCTCGCAGAAGATCAAACTTAGGTCGTCAGCAAACGAACAAAACAGAAAAAAATGGCTTAAATACGTGCCGTGGAAGCAGCAGAGCGACGTGCAGCCAGATTTGAGGATGCACGGTTGCGAGCACGGCGATCACGTTCTGCAGTTTCAGATCTGTTTCGTTCTCAACAAAATGAACGCGACAGGCTGAGAGGGGCTGAAAGACGTCAAAAATATTGTATCCCACAAGCATTGTGAAATTAAATATATTAGAAACGTGTGCTTTCTCTTTTCTTTATTTTTCATTTAACCAGACTTAGCCACGGCAACGCGTGGCCGGGTATAGCTAGTATCTCTATAAATATAATAAATATTAGGTTCAGATTTTAGATATTTCTCCGTAATACATTTACGCATAGATTGAAAAAAAATAAATTAATTATAATTATCACTTATCGGCCACATCAGATATATTTTGTGAAAATCGGGAAAGAATTCACCTATACAATCAAACGTTAGCTAGTATATGATGTAGGTATATTCATTCTAAAAAAACCGCTATGGGTGAAGAAGCGACGCTATTCACTTCTCACTCTTTTTCAGTATATGGGATCGCAAGAATAAAATCTCAGTTCGCAATTGTGTTTCTTCCTTCGAGGTATAACATACACAGTGTTAGCCCGTCACAGGTCACGGTAGCTCTCGGGCATCCATTTGAGGTGGTATCTTTGACTGTATTGCTTTGAACGTCGGCCGACGGTTTTTTCATGTTCTAAGCAATCAAATTTCAATTATTATCACTTTTGACTTCAAATTTAATTAATTTAAGCGATTGGCTATGAATATTTTTATTTACATGGTATTGATGTGTATTGAATACACAGCACCGGAATGGGCGGATTTTTTTAGCACAGAAAGGGAAAGGTTAAAGAAACTATTTTGAGCTTTTATAATAATAGAAGAAAGTTGTTTTTATTTTATTGTTTTTTTCCTGAAACCCGAAGGATGTGCGAAGATGAAGATATTGTCAATTGGAGACGACAGAGAAGAAGGTTCTGGAACGAACACGTATCCAGAATGGCGAAACCAAGAGTCGTAAGAATGGCCAGGGACAGTATCCCCCAAGCAAGCAGACCTCCAGGATGACCTCCCAAAAGATGGAAAGACAGCTGGCAGTCGACGTCACAAGAGGCAAACAATGACACAGGACCATAACAGGCCAACGGGCCTAAAATAAGATGAAGAAGAAGAAAAAGCTTTTTGGTTAAATTTTTTTTCTTTTCGAGCGCACACTAAAGTCATATAAATAAAAAAAGCATTTAATTCATGTAATTTTAAAGTGCGTTAAATTTGTCGTGTTTTTAAGAAAAGAAAAGTACGAAAGATAAAGTTTTCACTGTATCAAGTCAATTAACTACAGCAGAAGAGCTTTGTGAAAAGAAAAGTTTTCGTGATTATACTTTTTGCAGCGGAAAATTCCGGCAATGATTAATAGTGCGGTCGTATCCTAACTAAAGAGATTTTTTTCCCTGGTTTTATACGAAGCTGAACTCCTGACGCAATATTTGAATCTTTTAATAAACAAAGATAAAACATCGCGTACTTTAATTTTTCTTGAGAACCTCCACGGCCTAGGTGATAAGATGTTTGTCATCAACTTGGAGTTTTGGGGTTTGGTTTCTGAAAATATTATTTTTTTGTTAACATAGTTATTCATGGTACATTTGGCGATATTATTGCTATACATAATTTTATTAAAATTACCAATTGATCTTGGACACGTCAAGTCGTGTTCATCCATGACCGATTTTATTTATTGAGAACTTGCATGCAAATACATCTGCCATATTTATTGCTTTAAACCAATTTCTTTCAATCGACCAACTATTGTTTCATAATTATTTTTGATATCCATAAACTTTCATGAACACAATATTAAAAAAAAACAACTAATAAAAATTGTAATAAGAGATACGTCTCAATGGAAATAAGAGATACGTCTCAATGTAAATAAGAGGTACGTCTCAATGGAAATAAGAGATACGTCTCAATGGAAATATTAATAACGATTGGAATTGTATGGGAGTTAAGTAAGAGAAATACTTTGAGATGAATAATGCTTTTTTAATTTATTCTTAAATATCGATAAGGAAAAAACACGTCCTATTGAGGCAGGAAGATCGTCCCTAAGACGAGCCAAGGGAATCTTAACATGTTCCTCCCTGTGCTAAAAAACGGCGCGTTCCGGTGCTGTGTATTCAATTCACATCAATACAAATATAAAAATGAGGGATTTAAAATCGCAAAAATAAGAATATTCATAGCTAATTGCTTAAATTAATTAAATTTGATGTCAAAAATGATAATAATTAAAATTTAATTGCTGAAAACATGAAACAAAATATCAGCCGACGTTCACAAAACGGGCAAAGAGACCACCTCAAACGAATGCACGAGAGCTACTGAAGCGAGAAAAGCAAGCGAACTGAGATTATATTTCTTGTGTTCCCATATACCGAAGTAGAGTGAGAGCGAGACGTGAATAGCGTCTCTTCCTCACCCATAGCATTTTTTTAGAATGAACATACATACGTCACACACTGGCACACTTTTGATTGTATTGGTGAATTTATTCCCAATTTTCACAAAATATATCTGATGTGGCCGATAAGTGCTAATTATCATCAATTTTATTTTTTCATTCAAGCGGTAATTGTATTACGGAAGAATACCTAAAATCTGAACCCAGTATTTATTATGTTTATAGAGATATTAAAGTTTTTAGAAGCAATATGTACTAGTTACACATCAGGGAAGGGAAGGGTTAAAGATGATTGAAGAACTATGTGTGATGCGTTGGTATACAAAGGATTTTACTGTCATCAGATTGGAGAGACACTTCATGCTCAAAAATGAAAATATAATATTTGTGCAGATACTGAGGACACCTTGGATTGTGCAATACTCCAAAGAGGGTTGACAGAACTTAAAAAAAATAATTCTCTTATTTTTTTTAAGCCATTTAAGTCAGGCACGATATCATAAATGGTAAATTAAAAAAAAATGGCGGAATAAAATGGTTTCCTAGAAGTTCGTCCATTCCAATAATACTGATGGAATAAACATATTTATGGTGGCATGGGTGGCATGGCGTAGCTACCTAGTTTGGGACAGACGATCACTGAGCTGGACGATTGCTGGCAAATCATTTGCCATTTATAATGGGGATCCATTTAATTAACGGGCAATGTTTTCTGTTAGGCGAGAAATAATTCGTTTCTGGACGGACAATTTGGATATATTTTTATGACATTTGGTTAAATTTTACAAATATTTTTAATGTTATATTTTAAAGGGTTCGTCCAAGATTTTTAAATTTTACTACACTATCGTTGTGTACAGTAAAATCTGGTAATTTTATTGTCATGTGGAAATTCTTTCTAACCTAAAAATGTTACTGACGCCTAAATAAAAAATCAGATGCCCAATTTTTGAAACTCCAATGATAGAATACGAGGTGTCTTACCAAACAGGTTAGTTTAGATTAGGTTTTAAATTTGATTACACTATCGTTCTACACATCTGTGTAATCTGGTAGTTTTGACGCTATGTGGAAATTTCTTCCAACTTACCAAAAAAATATTAAAAATGTCTTCAGCAAAAATCAGATGAAGAATTGTTTGAAACTCCCGTGCTAGAAGATAGGTGTCTTAACAACCAGGTTAGGTTAGATTAAGTTAGTTTAGGTTAGTCAAGGTTTTAAATTTTAATACACTCTCTTTATTTTTTTATTTTATTTATTTATATACACATGACAAGAAATATACATAATTTGCGAAAAAAAACACATGTAATTTAATTTGGGCATACAATTTTAACGGATCTGGGTTTGTTGCCTTTCATTTGTCGTATCCCCAGTAAACTAGGCTTTTGCCTGTATCTCACTGAGAATATTTAGTATAAAAAAATAAATCGATACTTCTTTTCTATTTATGATTACACAAAAACAAAACCCCGTTGCACGTTCTCATCAACCTGACAAACAGTGACATGTATGTACAGTACAATCTGATGATTTTGATACCATGTGGAATTTTCTTCCAACTAACCAAAAAAAAAAAAAAGCCTTAAGTGAAAATCAGATGAACAATTGTTTAAAACTCCCGTGTTACAAGATAGGTGGATTTCCAATTAGGTTACGCAGAATGACCAAAAATATAATCTTGTATACGGCGGGTAGAAAAAATAAAACAATATATACACATATTAAAAGAGTATTAAGACAAGATTATTGGATCCCAGTGGACTTAGTGATTGCGAAATAATATCACTCGACAATGTTCTTGACAGCGCCTGACTGAAATTAATTATGGCCTCTTTTCAAAGGATTAAGATGACCAAGAGTTATGGCACGCATACAGGCGAACAATTAGTCCGGATCCGCCGCCATTTGTGCGGGATAATGCGAGGGAATCGCATTGAGGGAACCCCCTTTTTGGACATTGATGGCCCTTGATAATATTTTATTAACCCCCTGCCACCCTTCTTAGCTCATTTTGTACTTTAATTTTTTTTATAATTTGTCGACAATTTATGTATATTTTTTTCTCCGCATTCATTAAAATATTAAAAGCTTTATTACGTTATTTTAATTTGTAAAAATTTTAAGAGTGATACTCCTTTGTGGTACTTTACATTAATACTCCTTTGTGGTACTTTACATTTTTAGAGTGATACTCCTTTGTGGTACTTTACATTAATACTCCTCTGTGGTACTTTACATTTTTAGAGTGATACTTCTTTGTTGTACTTTACATTAACGAAATTAAATTGATACTCCTCTGTGGTATTTTACATTAATACTGCTTTGTGGTACTTTACATTTTTAGAGTGATACTCTTTTGTGGAACTTTACATTTTTAGAGTGCTACTCCTTTGTGGTACTTTACATTTTTAGAGTGATACTCCTTTGTGGTACTTTACATTAACAAAATTAAATTGCTTTATTACGTTCTTTTAATTTGTAATCATTTCTAGAGTGATACTCCTTTGTGGTACTTTACATTAACGAAATTAAACAAAGAGAAAACAAATTATTAACTTTTATCGCGTCAACTTTTTGAACATTTACCGCGTTCAGTCTATGTTTGAACCACCCACCCACCAGTTTGAACATACTCATTTATATATTAAAACGAGTAAATTAAAAAAAAAAACTAAATAAAAACATTTGTTTAACAAATTATATTATTTACAGTTATGGCATCAACATTAAAGAGGTTTAAAGACATTGTAATTTTTGTAATTTATTTTTATCAAACACAGTTTATTTAACTTTTTTTGTAACAGTATAACCCTACTAGTTTCAAGGCTTTCACCTCATCTTCAGGGGAGCACAAACAAGACTAAATTCTGTTTGAACTGGTACCGATACACACGCTTCAACGGTTGGTGGCTGAGGACTAAGGGAGGCATGGGACGATTTCGGCCAAGAGCGGAAAGATTTTTGAGATATAACTGTTTACCAGATGTTCGGATCGATGTACTGACTTAGAAATTTATAGGGCCTCTTATCTGTCCAATTTATTGCCGTTACTACTGATATGTAAGGATTTGGCATCATCGATAGAAAAAGTATGGTTTTCACGGTGACAATGATTAGCCATTTCAGAATAAATTAGAGGAAAGATGAGGTGAAAGCCTTGACACCGGTAGGGTTATACCGAATAAACAATGTTTGATAAAAATAAATTACAATGTCTTAACCTAACCTCTACAACGTTAATGCCTTAACTATAAACAACATTGTAATTTGTTTTTATCAAACACTGTTATGTTAATTCCACTTTATGTTATGGAATAAAGTGTTTGATAAAACAAATTACAATTTGTACAATATAATAATGTTAGGTGCCCCATATCCTATCATTTAGCTCATGTCTGATCATCATAACTTCCATAGTATCTCTTGACGAGTCATATCCATCTATCCCTGCATTCCACGGTTCAAACAACAGTCGTTAAGGGTTGCCTTGTAGCGTCTCTCACTTGGTCAGTCCAACGAATGGGAAATCTTCCCCTATTGTGTGTTGACAATCTGCTTGTCTCCCTCAGTTCTTCGAGAATCAAAGCAATAGTTCGCCTTGTCGTGTAGCTCATGACTGAGCATCGTGACTTCCATGAAAGCCTTCGATGACTCCTCTCCATCTATTCCTGCACTTCGCGGCTCCGATTCGTCGATGACATACTATCGACAATCTATCGGTGATTCTAAGTTCTTCGAGCGTTAGTTCACCTTGCTGTTCATAGAATTCGTGACATCCTTCCCCAGCACCACATTTCAAATGCATCTATTCTAAGTCTCTCGGTTACTCTCAGAGTATAAGTCTTTAGGCATTACATTAATATTGCAAATACGAGAGGCTAATGTTAATTATATACTCACTAAAAACTTTTGTTAAAATTATAATATTACTTAAAAATATAAACTGAAACATTAAAAATTAAATACGGTTTTATCGCATACATACTAGTGTATACTTTACAAAGCATATCCTAAGTTTTAATGTATTTACGATATTTTAAAACACTCTTCATTTCGAAAAAAAAAAAAGTTTCCTCAATTTCATTTCATTGCTTTGAAAAAATACACTCAAACAATATTAATTAAGAGCTGGTTTCAATCAGGTTAACTTGTATGCACACGCTAGCGCTTGGCCACATATTGTTTTTTGTTATATCAATCTATAATAACCATTATTGAAGTTATTTTGTCTGTTTCATCAACTACAAAAGGTTATTGGAAAGTGCAGAGGGTATATGGCATTGTGTTACCCAAAAAAGGAGTTAAACTCTGATTTTCACTTCAAACCTCATTTACATATTTTTGTTTGGTTTGAAGAGATTGCCACATGACAATTAACTCGTCAGTTTATATTATATGCAATGAGCATATGAAAAACAAATAAATTTAAATAGGTATAAATTCTAATTGAATTTTGTTTTGATCTGTACAAACCCACATAAAGCGATATCAGTGCAGCATGCTGAATGGATGCTTTTTGCATGCGCATGCTCGATCAGTTATTTAACTGCCAAACTATACTTTCAGTTATGATAAACTTATGTTAGTTTAATTGCGGGCTCGTACCTCGTTTAAAAAAAGGAATCCAATGTAGTTTTTAATCAACGTGTCATTTACATCTTACTGATTGGCTGGAAGAGATTGTAACATGACGAAAATGTGTAGTAAATTGTATTGTGTTACATTTTCGTTGTATAAAATACAACTTGGTGGGCTTATTTCTGTGTCATAATCTCTTCCAATCAACCACAAAGAAGTTAAAGTGGCATTAAGAGAAAAAAAGACTGGAATCCATTAAAAAAAATCTGGGTTCCAGCGGGCTTTAAACTCGCAACCTCCTGGCTGGGAAACAAGCGTCTTACCAATCAAGTCACGGAAGTATTCCTGTACTGTACTATAAAAAAATATAAAAAATTTAACACAGTTTTACCATGATATTCCATTTTTACCACGTTTAGATTTAAGTTTTCACTTAAAATATGAAGCGTAAAATTTCCCCAAGATTTATGATTTTTGATACTGTTATAAAATCAAATGTCAGGTTGAAATTATTGCCTAGTTATATCAAAAGTTTAAAAATTAGGCACGTATCTATAGAAAACTTAATTTTCTTTCCGTGGGAAAATATTTCTCTCCCTCAGGTTTCAAATTTCACGCTTAAAGCCTTGTAAAGTCTAAACCAGTGTTCCCCAACCTTTTTAGACCTGTGGACCGGTAAAAAAAGGAATTTTTTTTCGCGGACCACTAATAATGAAATAAAAATGTTTTTTTTATTTATTGTAATATTTTTTTAATCTTATATTGTGACAGATGGACATATGTAACTACAATATAATTAACAAATATACATATAACAGTTAAACAGTTTTAATTGTAACATCGTCTGACACAATTAAAATTTAACAAAAATAATGGGGTTTTTTCAACAAACTAATGCGAAACCTGCTGTTGTAACAACTTTAATTGTAACATTGTCTGATACAATTAAAATTTAACAAAAACAATGGGGTTTTTTTTCAAAAAACTAATGCGAAACCTGCTGTTGCATCTTTGCTAATATACTGGATATTATTGGCTGCAGTGCTGTCTCTGACAGACGAAGTGCTGCATTCACGTCCAGTCTATTCCTTTGTTTCGATTTTATTGAGGACATGGATGAAAATCCTATATTTAATATTTTTGCATGGTGAATTTCTTGAAATTTGGCATACTGTTTGCGGCCCGGCGGAAAGTCTCCGCGGCCCGGCACCGGGCCGCGGACCACCGGTTGGGGAACACTGGTCTAAACAATGAAAACACACAATTGGAAGGTCATATGTTTGTACCTACGTATAAATCAATAGTTTTAACACAGAACTAAAGAAAAACTAAACATTAGTATGAATTATTTATTATTATTTTCCTACTTAATGACGATTTCCGTAGTTTAATTAATAAGTATACCAACTTGAGTACTCCCGGCTCGATTCCCGTTCGTCCCCAAATTTGTTAAAAATATTAATATCTGGTTTTCTCTTAAGGCATTTTTAATATTTTTCAGGTTCAAGCTTAAAACATATGTTCTCAAAATTAACAATTCCTTTCTTTTGGGTCTTGTTAACACGCCAAGATCAGAGTTGTATATATAAATAGCTCCATCACTCAAACAATATTTAAATGTGAGGTTTTCAGTTATACCAATTATAGGGAGTGAATTGTTTTATATTATTTAGTTATTAAATAATAAATGTATAAACATGTGGTATGGTATTGTAATGTTATTAGTTTTCTATGTGTTAAATAAATCCCAGGCTGTCACATTATCGGTTATATGATAGCTCGCAATCCATGTGTGTTTTAGCTGAGTTTCTTTTTCTTTCTTGTGAGACCATGTAACTTGCTAAATTAAATTTTGTCTGCTTGGTTGGAGGACATTGCCGCCTGGCAATAAACCTACCAGATTGTATTTGCAACAGAGTTTCTGAATTCAAGGATTTGGGCGTAACCTTCGATGTCGGACTCACGTTCGTTAACCATGTCTCACGTTTGATATCGGACTGTTACAAAGTACTCGGTTTTATAATGAGAATTAAATAGCACCGATATCCTCCGCAACTTATATAATTATCTAATTAGAACCAAATTAGAATATGCATCTACGGTTTGGGCTCCTCATCAGCTCAAATATAAAAACAATATAGAACAAATACAAAAAAAAATCCTCAGATATCTATCGTACAGAACAAAGGGCGAATACCCAAAATATGCTCACCATGTAACTATAGAAGCCTCAAAGCAAGAAGGTAAGAATCCATTGCGATATTCCTAATAGAGGTTTTCCAAGGTTCCTTTAACTGTCGCGCGATTCTAGAAGCACTAAGTTTATATGTACCCAATAAATATAGTCGTGCAAGGAATCACCCTCTGTTCTACATACCAACTTACAGGACGAATATCATAGCTAAACACTCAGTCACGCGTGGTATAGAGATATTGAACCAACTGAACGACACGGTTGATATATTCTCGGTACCGACTAGCAGTATGAGAAGAATCCTGGCTGATATTATTCCTAACCAATAAGCTAACGCAAGAAGCAGACCCTCTTTGTATAACGGGAGAAATCCGTGCAAAGTGGATAAAAAAAAAAAAAAAAGTGTTTAATAAATATTAAAATCTGCCTCGATGATAGTTTACAACAGCATTTTAGTACTAATTTTGGTGTATGTGAACGAAGTGATAAAGGATGCTGAGACCTTAAAGCTGAGGTTATAAATAGCAAACTGAGATGGTTTGGTCATATATGTATTGATGAATGAAGGAAAACTATGGATAGTGCAAATGTTAGTCGATATTTTGAAAGTAGGAAATGTAAAAAGTCAGAGAAATAATAGAAGGTGTCTGAGAAGGTGTATAGAAATAGATGAGGTAACGGTTGTGTGTCGAGTTAGTAAAGTCTTGAACTTAGTTTTTTTTGCCTATCTTGATAGGAAAATAGTATTGTACCTACCTGTATACCTACCTAAATGAATTGTCAAAATAACGAGTGAATTGTTAAAACACAAATAAATTAAATTAATTATTGTTAATAGTAAACATACAGGGGCAATGACCGATGAAGAATTCAATGATTGTTACACACTACGAACAACGACAATATTTACTATTTACAGCGTGCAAATTGGCTAGCCATCTCCAAATATAAATAATTAACCTACCGCCAGTTCATGTGATAGAGCAAGGCAGATATATATCGCCCATGTATTCATTCACTGGTATAAATTGTCCGCACTCTGCAAAATAAACATACTTTTATTGTCGTCCATTCAACTGTCAAGACTTATTATTTATCGCCTGTTGTCACTTTCGTTTTTATATATCCGCATTCCTGAGTCTAAAAGTAAACAAATATCAATCAAAATCATCACAACAATTAAACATAAGCAATCCGCTATAGTATGATTTATTGTTTTAATTTTAGCATCGTTATGTATCATACTTTTATTATACTTTACGATATGCGTTTCCATAAAAAAATACATTAATTTTAAATTATGTATGATAAAAATTACGAATTGTAAGTATAAAAAATGCTTTATATTTAGTTTACTATGGTAAACACATTCTTTTTTACAAATTCATCACCGAATCACAATGACGCAGTTTCTCTATAAACGCAACCACAAAATTTTCATTCGTCAAAAGGGGAAAATGAACGGAGCCTTAGTGAAAAACTTAATTAAATTTCTTGGGCTAACACCTGAATTCAAATGTCTCGGTGAAATTTATAAGGTTTCCTAAAATGAGTAATATTTTATCTTTTGTTGGTGAAGCTACCGATAAAATGAATCTTCATATTATTTTATGTGATATTTGAAAAATGTTATTCTGAACGAGTTTCAATAGCCCTTTTGTCCAGCCGTTTTTATTATTCAATGATGGTTTCGAAACATTTACTCGATTACCTATGTGGTCACAAGGGAGAATTTTTTTTTCTTTCACGCAAGTTGTGGAGGTTTAATTTCCGATGGTGGTCAGACAAATATCAGAGGGCGTGGTCTAACGGTTAACATTCACGCTAAGCAAGCGGACGGTCATGGTTTGATTCCTGGCGGATTGACTCTCACTCGTTTAACTCTTAGACTATTTAATATCTTAATTTATGTCTTTATATAACGTATATGATATGCTTTCTATTGTGTTTAACGAAATGCTGCAGTAGATTAAATTTGCTGTTTGCCTTGGGATTTAAATTTTGGGTTTGACTTATAAAAATTGTGTGCACTCATATCATTATCATAGCTTTTTTGCCATTCCAATTCGTCTTCGCATCTTAACTTAATTTAGTCAACAAAATATTCATGAAGCACATTTTTCTATTCACGCAGACCCTACATATCATCACGCTGTGCCCCTTGCAGAGTAAGCAGAGAAAAAAGATCTTTAAACTTTTCTATCCAAGCTCACAACCTTCGCCTTCTTCACGTTTATGCATTACCTTCCACTTCTCACGTTACCTTCTTTCAAAATCAATCAGTGTGGTCCAGCCACGTTTCCTCGGTCTTTATCTTCCACACACATTTTGCACTTCTGACTTGTATACTCGGTTAGTAATTCTTTCATGTCCAAACCATCTTAAAGCTCTTTCTTCGTCTTACTTAAAACATTTATTCTATCCATGCATCCTTTTCTGATATCTTTATTCTGCCTTTCATAAATTGATACTTCACATATTTTACTTAATGTTCGCATCTCCACAGTATTCATCAACGTACTATCACAATTTTATATCACATCGAAAATTTTCAGCGCTTCTCTGATCACAAAATAGCACTGTGCTAACGTTAACCTTATCTTGTAACATTTCCAGTTCACCCCGATTTCTTTTTTTACGTCCTCCTTTAGTTTGTTTGCCATCAGACTCTGGAACTTATTATCTGTCACTATAAGACTCGCATACTCATTGGTTTGGTTCAAAAAGTAACTAAAAATACAATGTATCTTAATCTAATACAGTAGTGTACTCTTTATACCTTCATCCCTTTTCATTTTTCAATCATTTTCCAATTTCTCTCTAATAAAACTTATGCTATCACTAAAATGAAATATTGTATTAATAAAAATACTTAAAACAAAAAATAAAAAAAACACGGAATGAGATGAATTATAGTCTGATAAGTAAATCGTATGAGAACTGAAATGATAAAAATATCACTATGATATGGTTTGGACACGTGGAACGGGTGAACTAACCCTTTCTTTCCTGTGATGTGTAACTAGTACACATTGCTTTTAAAAACTTTATTATCTCTATAAATATAATAAACACTGAGTTTAGATTTTAGGTATTCCTCCATAATACATTTACGCATTGAATGAAAGAATAATATTAATAATAATTAGCACTTATCGGCCACATCAGAGATATTTTGTGAAAATCGGAAATAAATTCACCAATACAATCAAACGTGTGCCAGTGTATGACGTAGGTATATTCATTCTAAAAAAACACTATGGGTGAGGAAGCGACGCTATTCACGTCTCTCTCTCACTCTACTTTGGTATATGGGAACGCAAGTAATAGAATTTCAGTTCACTCGCTTCTCTCGCTTCAGTTGCTCTCGGGCATCCACTTGAGGTGGTCTCTTCACCCATTTTATGAACGTCACCCGATGTTTTTTTCATGTTTCATTATTACTTTTGACTTAACATGTAATTAATATAAGCGATTGGCTATGAATATTATTATTTTAAATCGTTCATTTTTACGTATTGATGTGTATTGAATACACAGCACCGGAACGCGTAGATTTTTTTTTAGCACTGGAAGTGAAAGGTTAAGAAAGGCTTACAAAATGGATATATGTTCAATTGTGAGTTGAAAGCGTGGAGATTAAGCCCAAAAAAAGTATCGTTCGATCAATTCAATAATATTTTGAAAAAAATATAAGAAATAAGTATAAGAAATCGTAGAAAATTTATGGATGTGGAAGAGACGAAATATGTGTCGAGGTGAGAAATTCTGACGCTCTGTCAACTCTGACTACCCTAACAGGAAAGTGGCATGATGATTTATAAAATTTAAAAAATATGGTTATATTACGTAAATTAATAAACACATTAATGATCATTATAAAAAAGATGCCCAGTCCACTGCTGTAGCGTATTCCCGCCACAGTGCAGTGTCACTGTCTATGACAGGGATGGCGAACCTATGGCACGCGTGCCACAGGTGGCACGCGAGACGATTTTGCGTGGCACGCGAATGAGGAGAAAAAATAAAAGTGTATAAGAAAAAATAAAAAAAGTTATAGAAATAGTATTAAAAAAATATTTAAATAGCGACGTGTATTTTCTTCGTTCATAAATAATTTCAGAAACGAAGGATGTGACGACATTCATGCATAAATAAATCGCATTGTTTAATGCGTCCCGCGCGGTGCTAGTCCCTTGAGGTGTATTTTTTTTTTTGTAATGAACTTCGCTCCCGGCACGAGCCGTTCCGAAGTGTTTGATTTATCCACGACATACGTCGCACTGCGCGCTCTCGATGCGCATTAGATCATCAGCTCTCTTGTGGTTTAGGTGTATAATTGCTACTCTTGTGGATGAATATGATTTATCGACAATTTAAATTCGACGATTTGATGTTTCAGTGACAGAATAACTCTTTACCTGATCGGAGCAGTTTTGTTATCAATTTGTGCTATAAAAACAATCTAATTAATACATAAACAAACTGTTTATTGGCACCCACAAAGATGGCTGTACCATATAAGAAACAAAAACTTGGTGAAGCCAGCAGTAAAAATTCTGGCAGACAATTTCAAAATTGGTGGACTGAAATGTACGGTGTAATTGAAAGAAGTGACAAAGCAATATGTGTTATATGTTCTGTGTCAGTGGTATCTAGAACATCATCTGTAAAAAGACACTATGAAACAATTCATAAGGAACTTCTTGGCAAAAGCAGAGATGAACAAAAAGAATATATTTTAAGAGCAATCAAAAACAAAAATCTACAATCGAGTGCTTTAAATAAGTTTGTTAATAGTAATTCCAATTATGTTGCTGCTAGCTTTGAAATAGCCAAAATAATTGCCAAAAATGGAAAACCATTCAGCGATGGAGACTACATCAAGAATGCATTTTTAGAATGCGCACCATTTCTTTTTGAGGATTTTGGAAATAAAGAAAAAATATTCGAACGAATAAAAGAATTGCCTATCGCTCGAAATACAATAAAAGACAGAATCTTGAAGATGGGTAAAAATGTAACATATCAACAAAAAACAGATATAAAATTATGTGATTGGATTTCTATTTGTCTTGATGAAAGCACTGATGTCACTCTCTCGGCTCGATTAGCTATTTTTGTTCGATATTTTGTTGGCAATAAAATAATGGAAGAATTAATAAGTTTGGTATCTTTACCAGAAACTACTAAAGGCACAGATGTTTGCAAAGCAGTTGTAGAGGCTCTTTCTAGACCAGAAATAAATTTGTCAAAAATCGTTTCAGTAAGTACAGATGGTGCACCCAGTATGATTGGCCAAACAGCAGGATTCGTCAATTTATTTACAAAGTTTGTTGGCCATCCACTGTTAGCATTTCATTGTATAATACACCAGGAAGCGCTGTGTGCAAAGGATGGTCTTAAATCTTTTGAAGATGTGATGAAACTTGTGACTAAGATAGTCAATTATATTGCTGCGCATCCTTTATGCAAAAGAAAATTTGAATCATTATTAAATTAGGTCAATTCGATGTATAATGGATTAACGATGTATAATAACGTTCGTTGGCTTAGTCGCGGCAAAGTACTTCAGCGTTTCGTCGAGTGCTTTGATGAAATTTATATGTTTTTAAGTAACCAGAAAATAATTCAGTATGAAGAATTATCAGATGTTGAATGGATTTCGAGATTGATGTTCTTTACTGATTTTTGCTCCCATTTGAATGATCTAAATATAAAATGACAAGGCCGTGGCAAAATAATTACTGTTATGTTTGATAATATAAAAGCATTTGAAGCTAAGTTACAAATATTTAAGCGTGATATAATAACCAGAAATTTTAAGTACTTTCCCAACCTAAAAAAATACATGATGGATCTGGAAATCCATGAAAAGCCAGACGTAGGAAAATTAATAGAATCATTTGAAAATGCTTTAGACGCAACAATAGAACAATTTTCAAGAAGGTTTGTTCAGTTTCGACAACTTGAAGAAACTACAAAATTTATTACCCATCCAGACACATATAAGTATCAACAATTAAACTTAACAATGTTTGAATACATGGAATTAGATGATTTTGAAATGGAATTGGTAGATTTTCAGTCGAGTTCGATATGGACACAAAAATTTAAAGACTTAAGAATTGTTTTGGAAGAAATTGAGCGAGATCGATTCGTTGGACCAGTCCAGAGGAATGCCGAAAATGAAGTACTTACAACTTGGCAATCCATCCCGGAAACTTTTTCTTGTCTAAAAAAATAGCAATGGGCATATTAACAATTTTTTCGTCGACGTATTCCTGTGAATCATTATTTTCTTCAATGAACTTTATTAAATCATACATAAGAAGTAGACTTACAGACGAAAGTACTACTGCTTGTATTTTATTAAAAGCTACCAGCTATGAACCCGATATAAAATATTTGGCATCTAGCATCCAACAACAAAAATCTCACTAATAAGTTTTGAGGTTCACAATTTTTTTCAAGTCTATTTTTTTATTTATTTCTCTTAGTTCGCCATTAATAAAAACTTAATTATTTTCCTCGGTGTATTAATTTTTGTTTTTATTAAAAATCTGAAGTTACACAAACATTTGATGCATTTTTATTTCCATGGCATGTGGCACGCGACATATTATTTTATTGAAAAAAACAATTTCTTGGCACTCAGTCTCAAAAAGGTTCGCCATCCCTGGTCTATGATTTCTCTATTAGAAGCATATATTGTTTTCCCCTGTCTGTTTTAATATAACGTTTAACCTGTGTATCATTGTAACGTACAATATGCATCTACAGTTTGGGCTCCTCATCAGCTCAAATATAAAAACAATATAGAACAAATACAAAAAAAAAATCCTTAGATATCTATGGAACAGAACAAAGTGCGATTATCCAAAATATGCTCACCATATCGAACTTCTCAAGGTGTGTAACTATAGAAGCTTCGAAACAAGAAGGCAAGAAACCATTGTGATATTCCTTCTAAAGGTTTTTTAAGGCTGCTTTAACTGCCCCGTGATTCTGGAAGCACTAAGTTTATATGTACCCAATAAATATAACCTTGCAAGGAATCACCCTCAGTTCTACATACATACCAACTTACAGGACGAATATCATGGCTAAACACTCAGTCACGCGTGGTATAGAGATATTGAACCAATTGAATGACACTGGATATATTATCGGCACCGCCTTGCAGTATGAGAAGAATCCTGGATGGTATTCTTTCTATCCAATGAGCTAACTCTAGAAGCAGATCATCTTTGTGTAACAGGAGAAATCCGTGCATCGTGCAAAAAAATGTGCAATGAAATAGTGCATATTTCAAAACATCTCTTTTTTTTTTATTTCACCTGGCGAGTTTATTGCCATGTGTCAATATCTTCCAACCAGACAGAAATATATTTTAATGGGCCCTAAGTGAAAAACAGACTGGAATTCATTTAAAAAATCTGTATTCCAGCGAGGATAGAACCCGCAACCTCCGGGTCGGCAGACAAGCGTCTTACCACCAAGCCAATCAGGTCGTCTGTATGTTTATAGAGTGTTTAAATCATAAGTTATCCAGAGAATACCTAGGCTTTTTGTTAAACTTAGTTAGTTTGTAATCGATACTGTTAATCTGAGAATTGTGAGCCATTTTAGTGGCTTTTGCAACTAAGGTGAACTATGGGTCGCTTCGATTACAGTAGCGGTAACAGGAACTTTCAATCATTGGACCACTTAATTCATTATACAACTGAATTATTATCAGTGCTAGTATGATTTATAATTTCTTTGTTATTATTTGAGATATCAATAATTTACAATGCATTATAAAAAGGTTAATATACACAACAACCTAACAATATCAACAGGAGCAAAAATTACAATACATAATGATATGTTAGAGTCCACCTTGACGTATATAAGTGAAAGTCGAAAAATTATAAGATTAAGATGAATGCTGTGGAGATGCGTACACTAAGGAAAATATGTGAAGTATCAATGTATGATAGAATAAAGTAAAGTATCAATTTATGAAAGGCCGAATGTAGACATCAGAAAAGGATGCATGGATAAAATAAATGTTTTAAATAAGATGAAAAAAGAGCATTAAGACGGTTTGGACATGTGAAGAGAATGAACAACGAAATAATGAATAAGCGAGTATACAAGTCAGAAGTGCAAAATGTGCGTAGAAGAGGAAGACTGAGGAAACGTGGCTGGACCACACTGATTGACCACAAGCATTAACGTGAAGAAGGCGAGGGCTGTAAGCTTGGATAGAAAAGTTTTAAGATCTGTTTTATCTGCTTATCCCGCAAGAGACACATTGTGATGATATGTATATTTATATTAACCTGTTCACCGCGTTAAAAATCAAATTCCACGAATCCTGTGCGCGGCACAATTTCAGCGTTTTTTAATTTCTAAGTTTAAACACATATTTTGTTTAGAACCACTGATATTTGATTACAACACCAAGTAAACATGACACTTAAGTAATTTTCTGATAATAAATAATAGTCATTACTTTTAAGGAGACTCATTAAATAAAGGAGATAAACTAAACATTACATAAAATAAACAAAGGAATGCTACGATCAAATCAATGCTTCATGACACTCACCCAATCAAATGCATATAGCACTAGTAATGTTTATTTATGTAAGAGAGACTAAGTAATGTTTATTTACGTAAGAGAGACTCATCGCAGGACTCGACAGGTCGTTAATGCTGGAAATATTGAGAAACCAAAAAAATTCGGCGCTCTGTTTATTCAACAATATCTCATAAACTAATATATTATTTGACAAGGTTTTCAGAGATGTCGCTAGAATAAAGAATATTTTAAATTTTAGTTTAATTTTTATTCCGGTTTTGTGTCATTTTTTGTAAGTATTTGTGATTTGAAACTTGGATTGTCGTCAGATCACAGGCGTTTGTGCTTCCCGCGGGGAACACGTTAAAGAAAGGGTCTGCGTGAATAGATAAATGCCCTTAATGAGTATTTTAAGTAAATAAAGCTGAGATCTAAAGACGAATTGGAATGGCAACAACAGCTATGACAAGTCTGACAAAGATATGTACTAACCAGTCATTATTGAGAAGAACCAAAATCCATCTTGTTAAGTCTACTATAGAGTATTCTCCATAACACTATGTAGAATGGAAACGTGGACGATATGTAGGAAGGAAACATTATATAATAGATGCCTTCAAGATCAAATGTTGGAGGCGGATACTTCGTATCCAATGGACCATAAGGCATAAGATGGATATATCAAATAAAGGGGCTAACAAGATCCTTTTAACTCTTACAGGCTTAGTGGTCCACGTTATGTACCACCTTTTTTGACGCAGTACTGCAGCAGAATGGTACACGCAATGTACCACTTATTAAACCTCTCTCAATTGCTGCACAAACGCTCAGATTATTTACCACTTCATATAATATAATACTTATGACTCATATCTGCACAGCTGCAGGTCTAGTCCTGTTCAAATTCATTTAGCTTCTAATATTATTGACAGTTAGTTGTTCTTGGTGTGCCGACTTATGCTTATAAAATAAAACGTTTTATATTTGTATTAAATTTTAATAAAAAATAGTTATGTTGTGATAAAATGGACTTCATTAATTGTGGTAAATTTATATTTATGTTAAAAATTCCTTTTACTTGGATGTATTTCGGCATTATTTGGTGGTACATTAGAAGTACCAGTGGAAATATGGACTGGTGGTACATAAGTTGTACCACCTGACCAGGAGTTCCTTGACCTACTGAGGAAGTGGAAACATGTTAATTTAGAATTTGTATGTATTATTTTTCAAACATAATAAAAAAAATAATGAGAAACTTGACTTTTTATTTTTTGTGCAGCCTGAGTAAAAATAAGTGAAGTTTACCTGTGCCTGTAAGGGTTAAAATGCTGCATGGCCTAAGACCGAGAGGGATGGAGACAGGTAGTGTGCTGATATCGAGACATAGCAGATGACCACGACCCTTAACGTTGAGCATACGATGGATAATAAGTCGATAAAACGATATTTAATCAGGGTATGTATACACCCTTATCAAAGGAATATTTTTTATACCACTTTTTCTTTCCAAACGAATTGACTTTGTAATAGCGAGAGGATCCTCGACTGCAAGATGACGTACGTATACAACGAAAAAAAATGCCACATTATCGTAATGTAACTTGTAAGGTTTTATATGTTTGTTCACTAATTAAAATTTTAACCCTTCAAAATGTAGCAAGCTTATGCTGGCGACTTTCCCCTATACCTCGGTTATAACCCATTTCAATATTATGTTCCTAGAAACTCTCATATGCAGTTGAAAATTCATTACTTAACAGTGTTGGAAATGGTAACTCTTTTATGACACCTTTCGCTTGTGATCGAAATGTTAAATAAACATTGTTTTTGTATGTTTTAAAGCAAAAAAGCAATCACTGAATATTTTGTCATCGAAATATTTACTGTAAAGAGTTTTCACCACAATGCCGACTAATATTTTTTTTCTATTTTTTTAAATTTAAGATCTTAAAAAATATTTCAACACATGTTTGAAGCTAAGCCATAGAAAAAAAAACACCTTTTTATTTTTATTTTTATTTGTGAGGTGGTAACGCACTAGACTTTTGTGAATAAAATCGTCGGTTCGAACCCCGCGCTGTCACACTTCCCTCGAACGACACAATCATGTTTTCCGCCTAGTATTGTTGAGTATAAAAATGGGAAAAGAGGCGAAAAAAAGAGTGAAAACATGCCGATGATCATCTCACTACGGTATTCATCGGACCTAATACAGTGGTGTGGCCTGTGAATTTGCTAGTGTACAACGACTCACCAACGTAATAAAATACAACGTAATAAATTCCTACGCACAGTTTCACTTTCTAACTGAATTGATGATGGCATAGCGATATCACCCTCGACCAAGAGGCCCAGCAATGACGATTTTTATTTAATGCAACACTTGCAGAAAATTACATTTATACAAACCATTAAGCCGCTTCCCTATCAAATTATGTAAAAAAGAAAGGGTGTCATACTTAACATAGATATGGCGACAAACATTTATCACCTCTTCTACATTTATACACCTTCTCAGACACCTCATGGTATTTCTCTGACAACATTTCCTTCTTTCAAAATATCATTCACTTGATTCAACCATACTTCCTTTAGTCTTTCCTTATCCCGAATTCTACCCACATTTGATCTATATATTTTTCCTTGGTCTTTTTTTACCCCGCATTCTACTCACATTTGATCTATATATTTTTCCTTGGTCTTTCTTTACCCCGCATTCTACTCACATTTGATCTATACATTTTTCCTTGGTCTTTCTTTATTTCGCATTCTACTCACATTTGATTTACATATATATTTTTCTTTGGTCTTTCTTTACCGCGCATTCTACTAACATTTGATCTATATACTTTTCCTTGGTCTTTCTTTACCGCGCATTCTACTCACATTTGCTGTATATATTTTTCCTTGGTCTTTCTTTACCCCGCATTCTACTCACATTTGATCTATATATTTTTCCTTGGTCTTTCTTTATCTCGCATTCTACTCACATTTGATTTACATATATATTTTTCTTTGGTCTTTCTTTACCCCGCATTCTACTCACGTTTGATCTATATATTTTTCCTTGGTCTTTCTTTACCCCGCATTCTACTCACATTTGATCTATATATTTTTCCTTGGCCTTTATTTACCCCGCATTCTACTCACATTTGATTTACATATATATTTTTCTTTGGTCTTTCTTTACCCCGCATTCTACTCACATTTGATCTATATATTTTTCCTTGGTCTTTCTTTACCCCGTATTCTACTCAGATTTGATCTATATATTTTTCCTTGGTCTTTCTTTACCCCGCATTCTACTCACATTTGATCTATATATTTTTCCTTGGTCTTTCTTTACCCCGCATTCTACTCACATTTGATTTACATATATATAGTATTTTTCCTTGGTCTTTCTTTATCTCGCATTCTACTCACATTTGATTTACATATATATTTTTCCTTGGTCTTTCTTTACCCCGCATTCTACTCACATTTGATCTATATATTTTTCTTTGGTCTTTCTTTACCGCGCATTCTACTCACATTTGATCTATATATTTTTTGGTTAGTTTTCTTCATTTATGTTCTAAATATCTAAACCATCTCTGAATGTTCTTCATCTTACTTAATATATGTCTTAAGTTAATATTTACACCTCATGACTTCAATCTATACTCTATCAAACATTCGCATGCCATTTATTCTTCTCAGTGTACGTACTTCTACAAAATTTATTTGCTTTTTTTCAGTTTTTTTCCACGTCCAAGTTTCCCTCCCACACATCAAAGTTGGAACTAAAATACTATGTGAATCCTAGAAAATTTTGATACTGTCAGTTTCTATTATAAATGTGTTAATGCCCAATTGATCATTTTTCTATCGCTACATGCCCTTCAATGACCCATGTAACTTTACCACAATCTGACAAATTCTTAACTTGCTGTTATCTTCTATTACTCACTCACATATTACCATGACTGGGTTCCGTAATATTAATTTTCAGGTAATTTTCTCTTTAAAACTTTCATAAAATTTACTTATCAAAATATGTCTCCAATAACACTACCTAGTATACAGCAATCTGCATACATTCAAATTCCAAATTCGTTTGTAACCCATTTACTTATTAAGCTCCTTTACATATAAATCTATGTGAATATTTTACGAAAAAAAAATTATAACTTACCATTTTTGTGGAACTCAAAATAAATACTTTGAAGTTAAGAATGACGTATTTCAACTTTGGAGTTACTAATGACGTATTTCCACTTTGAAGTTAATAATGACGTATTTCCACTTTTAAGTTAAGAATGACGTAATTCCACTTTTAAGTTAAGAATAACGTATTTACACTTTTACTCGTAAGTTAAGAATTACGTATTTCCACTTTTAAGTTAAGAATGACGAATTTTCACTTTTAAGTTAAGAATGACGTATTTCCACTTTTAAGTTAAGAATTACGAATTTCCACTTTTAAGTTAAGAATGACGTATTTCCACTTTTAAGTTAAGAATGACGTATTTCCACTTTTAAGTTAAGAATAACGTATTTACACTTTTACTCGTAAGTTAAGAATTACGTATTTCCACTTTTAAGTTAAGAATGACGAATTTCCACTTTTAAGTTAAGAATGACGTATTTCCACTTTAAATTAAGAATGACGCATTTACACTTTTAAGTTAAGAATGATGTATTTCCACTTTTAAGTTAAGAATGACGTATTTCCACTTTTAAGTTAAGAATGACGTATTTTATTATTTATTATTTATTTATTTATTATTACATATGACAAGAAATATACACAATTTGCGAAAAAACAACAGGTAATTTGATTTGGACAAGACCAAAAATATTCATCCCACAATATACCGCACACAACCATAAGAATAAAAATTAAAATTAAAACAGAAAAATACACAGAAACACAAATACAAAAAAAAAAAAACAAAATTAAAACTACAAGAAGAAACCCACACTCACGAGCTCACATAAATCCTTTCCACTCATCATTCATCCTGAAAGCCCAATTACTCAAAATCCTGTCGCAATAACAACCAGGCTCCGATCGACTGTCTAAATGGTTTTCCTACCTTTACCTTTATTGAAGTCGGCACGCCATTGTATGTAATGGGAGCTAAATAAGGACCCTTCTGCTTCTACTGTGTATTGTCTGTGTGGCTGAGTTGATATGGGAGTTAAAAGGATTAATAAAGCTCTCCAGAGCTATTTCCGCTTTGAATTTAAGAATGACGTATTTCCCTATTTTTAATATACGAGTATGTATGAAGTAATACGCGATTCCTTTTCAGTGTTAACTATTTAATTTGATTTCCATGACCAATAACAAATTGCGAGTATTAAGTTACACTAATAGGTACATCACAATTTGCTTTCAATGTAAACTTTCCAGACTTTTCGTGGGTTCATTGCGTAAGGGAAATATCTTTCAACCAACCAGTAAATTGTTTAACTTTTTTTAGTGTTAGGGGAAATATTTATATGAGAGCTTTATCAAAAAATTATAAAACTTTAAATCTTATTTTGGAATAAAAAGAGGAATAATTTAATGACTCTTTAGGAGAGATGCATACCTTAACAATGTGAAACAAACAAGTGTAAGGTCCACACGCCGGTCATTGACCGCGCATACGAACGCCACAACTCTATTACAACAAATAATGTAATTTGCGGTTAGGAGGGAAAAGGATGATATTGTGAAGAAGGATAGCGGGAAACTGAGAAACACGTAACGTCACTGCAGGGAAATTTAATGTTTTTTGAGTTGCTGGTTGAAACTTCTACCGACAGAGGGTGTCATATGTTAATTGGTAGCTAGTTTCAGAGCTTAATGTTATGAGCAGTAAAGTACATCAGAAATGCAAAAGTGAATTGAAAAAGCTGACAGGCAATCTCTGCTTGAGCTGGAGTCCGTAATCGGACTGAAGCGATATAGTTTAACGTGAAGTGTGTAATTGCACGGCTTATGTTATGTGTGAGATTTATTTCAAATAAATTTGTCGTATGTTTTCTATCTTCCTTTAATTAGCATGGAATTAGTTAGCGATCCTAAATCTAGTTCACTCCAGGCCCAATCAAATATTACGAACTACCCCACGTTAGGTTGGTGCAGAATTGCGTCAAGTTCATAATTATAAATATATATTCATACCCCCCCTTCTTTGTTTATTTAACACTTTTATTGCAAATACAATCTGGCGGGATTATTGCCAGGCGGCAATCTCTTCCGACCAACGAGACAAAAGTAAGTGAAGCAAGTTACGTGGTCGCATAAATCATTCAAATGAATATCCATCCCCACGAAATCCATAAACATATACGTGAGCACATGCCCACGAACCCCACAAAGACGGACAATTGCCCGAACATTCTTTTTCATATAAAAAGAGATATCATCAATCAAAAGGAAAGAAGGGATGGTGGAGAGGAAAGGAAAAAAAGTCAGGAATGAAACACGTTATTTTACTGACTAGAAATTAAGAGTTTTTTCAGTCACTTCTTAAAGCATGCCAAGGACGAAGCGAGTCTTATACTATATTGGTGTGTAACTAATTCCAGAGTCTCACTGCATGGACAGTAAAGGACGACGTAAAGAAAGAGGAGCGGTGAACTGGAAAGGCCAATAAACAATCTCTGTTTAAGCGTAGCGCTAATCCATTATTATGATTGGAAAGACGCTGAAAATTCTCGGCGAGATAAGAAGGGGTGGCGGGACAGTTACGGATATTATACAATAGAGACAGTTTGTGAATTGGGCGTTTTATATCTATTTAAAATTTTATATATATTTTAAACATTTATTATTAAGATCACACCGTCATCTCCCGCCTTTCATCGTAGTACTCGTACATTAAAATATTACATATATCTTTTTGTGTACGAGTACATATCTATATCCTTTCCTTCCATATTAATACGAGTATGTACAAAAGTCTGACATATAAAAATAAACATACATATCATTATGCCATTTCCCTGTCGAGGTAAGCAGAGAGGACAGCGCACCATACTTTTCTAGTTCGACACACATATTTAGCCTCTTTCACATACATACACCTTCTCATTCAACCTCTACGATTTCTGCACCTTTCTTCTTTTTCTTCTTTCAGAATATCATTCACTTGCTCCAACCATACATTACTTGATCTTCATCTCAAACGCCTTCTACTCACGTCTGCACTGTAAATCTGTGCTGTTAACTATTCCGAATTCATTCGTTCTACATTCCCAAATCATCTCTGATTCATCTTATTTAACGCATCAACCTTAAGTTCGCATTCATCCCTTATCCCTTCATTCCATATTCTATCATAAATTACCACTCCACGTATTCTTCTCAATGCCCACACTCATTTTTACAGCATTTATTCTGCTTCTCTCAGTCTTTTTCTACGTCCACGTTTCACTTCCAAACTTCAAAGTTGGCACCAAATTACTATTGCGGACTATCATCTTAGCAGATTTTGATACTGTCCGGCTAGAGTATATGATATATATTTTAGTGCTCCCTTAACTTTGTTTCCTAATGCTACATGTCGTTCTATATACCTCTTAACACTCCTATAATCTGATAATATACTTCCTAACACTTATATACAAATATAAGTATGTTAATATGTAACTTTTATGTGTATGTAACATAAATATATGTATAATCATTTACTTTCCTTTCCATTTTCTTTCTTACAACCCCAGCAAAATCTCCCCTAAATAACCCACGCCCGCTTCATTTATCCGATGAAGGATTAGGGTGTCCTTAAATCGAACCGATTATCTGGGTAACATATCAACAGTCTAGAATTCGTTAGATTTCGAGAAATAATCAGGATTTTCCATATTGCATTATTTGTTTTAGTACTTGTTATCTTAAAGTTCATTATTTAAATAACAAAAAAAAATCTGAAATATCTACTTAACATCCCTAGTCGAACAAATAGCTATTCGAATATAGCGATAAATTTGTATATAAATCCAAAAAATAGTATTTCAACTTCCCATTTCCATCACAGGTCAGGCGTGGGGTAATTCAAAAAGACATGTAGCCTCATATGAAGCCGACCACTGTCAGGAAAGATCAGCGCGCAACCAAAATTAAACATCCCTAACTGACACTTTGATCCAGGGTGCTGCGACGCCGTTGCCCTAGTCTGGTTTTAACGAAGTACGGACGCATGTGTTTAAAAAGGATCCAACCCACATTCGATCGAAATTGAGATATTTAATGAAACATGTTTGTTATACACTTTTATTATTTTTTACTTCACAGTATAATATTATACATAAAAGGACAATTTATATAGTGCCATTCTACATGCTCAGATCATATCAACATATTCTTATTCAGCTTACTTAATACATCAGCTTTAATCACATAATCCTCATGAGTGGTTTAGTTCAGAATTCAAGCCCACTATTATAAACATATAAAAAACATAACAAAAAAATCAGTGAAAAGATAGGAAAGTAGTGGTTGCGGTTATTATTTTAGTAACATCCCGGCATATGTACGAGAATATGTTTAAAAAAATATATTAATTAAGTAAACGTTAAACAAACCTTTGTAAATCTTTCGAAATTTATTTATTTTCTCAAAACAGGCTTAGCCCGATTACATTGAAAAATGCAAAAAAATGTTAACATTAAAATAAAAATTATATGAAGTATGTATATGCATACATATATACACGCAAACATACACATATAATATATTCAGTCACTTAATTACGTTGATGAGTGCTTTCTAACGCGCTCAATCTTAGAAGAAAATTTTCTTTTGATTTTGTTAATATGATATGAAATATGTCAATATCCGAAGCAGTCCCGTTCAAAAGAGTTAAGGCCCTTCCAACAGGCCTAGCGGCTGGAAGACCCGTTCTTGCGTATGTTATTGAGAACAGTTATTGCCGGCGCAGTCTAGTGTAACTGTTAGGACCATTTCAATAGCTTCATTTTTGGCAGGAGAGTAGTGTACATGTACCTATGTACTATATGTGTGAAATGTTCATACATAATCAATATTCAGGCTTCCTAAAGAGGCTTGTATTCAAATGATTGCTTGAGTTTTAAGTACCATCAATATAACAAACACTTTGAGGCAGACAAAGACCGGTCCAATTAAAATATTACATGAGAAAACGAACGAAAACCACAAATAAAGATCACCAATTAACTAATTATTACGCAACTAAAATATTATCACACTAATAAAATAAATACGATGAAATAACTTTCATCGACTACAATCAATCAATAATTAGATGATAAATTTAATAAAATAGACTTTAACCTGCATATTAATTGATTGTATTTATATATGTAGAACTCTATTTTATTATAGAATGATTTAACACTTAACAATTCTACTAGACTTTACAAATTTGTTATGTTTGACTTTACAAATTCATTCTGTTCGATTTTCCAAATTCATTCCGTTTGACTTTACAAATTCATTCTGTTTGACTTTACAAATTTATTGCCAAACTATACTCAATACCTAATAACCTAACCTAACCTTACAATTCTATCTCACTTTACAAATTCATTCTGTTTGACTTTACAAATTTATTGACAAACTATACTCAATACCTAGTAACTTACCCTAACCTAACAATTATATCTGACTTTACAAATTCATTCTGTTTGACTTAACAAATTTATTGCCAAACTATACTCAATACCTAATAACCTAACCTAAACATTCTCTCTGACTTTACAAATTCATTATGTTTGACTTTACAAATTCATTCTGTTTAACTTTACTAATTCATTCTGGTTGACTTTACCAATACATTGCCAAACTATACTCAATACACTACTTACCAAGTTTATGCAGCAAAATATTTTACAATGTATGACTTTAAACTAATATAAAAATTGTTAAAATAAAAGTCAACGTTCTTGATATGTTGGGAACCCAATTGAAGATGTAGATTTTTTTCACATATAAGTGTTAAATCATTATCATAGCTTTCGTGTTAATATACAACTGCCGAATGTATTGACGTTCGACCATCTTATCCAACATATTTGACAAAAGTTACAAAGAATCGTGGTAAGTACTGGGTGAGAGCTAAAAAAGTTATCACGAATCAATGGAAAATCAAAGAAAAAAAAAATATTAAACCGATCCTGTAAAAACTATATCACTCTGGGTTTTTTAAGAGTATTAAAAAACAAGTATTGTAATTGAAAAAAGTTATGTTATTTTTTAATTAATGCCATCTGAAAATGAATGTAGCGAAATCGAAGATGGTTGTAAAAAAAGAGGTGTGGTAAAAATGTAAGATATACTCGTATATTTGTCAAATTAGAGCAGTTTGATGAGTTTTTTAATTCTTTTTTTTTGTAATTCTTGAATAAAACACACAATTTGATTGGATTTCAAAAAACTTTTTATTGGTCATTGAAGTATAATGTATGACATTTAAACATAAAAAAAACAATATCCGCCAAATGTCCACCTCTTGCAGCTCCACAGATGTCTACTATTTAGTAAAAAAATTCGATGACTTTTTGCCATAATTGCGGTTCTAACTCACCAATAACGCGAATAATTTCATCCTTCAGCCCGGGAATTGATTGGGGGTCATTCTTATAGACCTGGCTTTTCACGTAACCTCAGAGAAAATAGTCCAACGGTGTCAGATCACATGATCTTGGTGGCCAATTAACACCAGCGTTTCCGGAGATTACATACATCAAATAATTCAACAATTTGAACGCGTTGTTGTATTGTACTCGTGTATGACTCCATTTTTATAAATGTCGTACATTACACTTCTCAAATGTCACAAGAACCAGAAGAAAAAAAGTTCGCGACGCCATCTGTGTTTTATCCAAGAATTTAAAAAACCGCTCAATTTGAAAGACCCTTTACTTTGTTTACTTGTAATAATTGAGTTGAAAAGAAAATAATAAGAAGGGTAGCAATACGAAACAGGGTAAATGGAGCATATAAGGGAATATACAACAACCACACCATAGTAATAGTAATAAAAAAATGCAAAACATAATAGTGTGTCTACCTTAACGAATGGGCGTGAGACTCGAGCTTGATGGAAAGAAGATAAAACTAAAATTAATGCTGTGGAAATGAGTACATTCTAAAAAATGTGGAGTTTCAATGTATGGAAAAAGTCGGAATGAAGACATCAGAAACGAATGTAGGGATAAAATCAATGTTTCAAGTAAGGCGTAGAAAGGAGATTCAACATGGTTTGGACACATGTTGAGAAAAGAGATTAAACATCGTTTGGACACGTGTTGAGAAAGAAGATTAAACATGATTTGGACACGGGTTGAGAAAGGAGATTAAACATGGTTTGGACACGTGTTGAGAAAGGAGATTAAACATGGTTTGGACACGTGTTGAGAAAGGAGATTAAACATGGTTTGGACACGTGTTGAGAAAGGAGATTGAACATGGTTTGGACACGTGTTGAGAAAGGAGATTGAACATGGTTTGGACACGTGTTGAGAAAGGAGATTGAACATGGTTTGGACACGTGTTGAAAAACTACTAAGCTAATACACCAGTCAGAAGTAAAAGGTGTGCGTGGACCAAATTTTTTTTTTAACACTTTTATTGAAAATACAATCTGGCGGCTTTTATTGTCAGGCGGCAATCTCTTCCAGCCAACCAGACAAAAGTAAATGAAGCAAGTTACGTGATTGCATAAATCATTTAAATGACTATCCATCCCCACGAAATACATAAACACATACGTGAGCATATGCACACGAACCCCACAAAGACGGATCTTGTGTTGTGTTGACGACATTGGATATATGTATGTAGTTGATTTTTGCATTTTCGTGAGAGTGTATGTTTGCTTTTTGTGTATGTTTGTTTTTTTGTATTTATTTTTAAATATAATAATTTTAATTTCTCTCTCTCCGTGGTTGCAGTCCTAAGACTGGTTTGCAGCAATTTCAACTCTTCTCCTCCATTCCCCCCTGTCCTGTGCGGCTCTTTTTAAATCTGTATATGTTGAGCAGCGCACGTTCACCAACAGGTCCTCCAGGTACTCTAGGCGTGGGCGTCCCCTAGAGTTTGTCCCCTCAGTCATACCCTCCATTATGGCATGCAAGAGGCCCTCTTGTCGTATTATATGACCTATCTATCTTGCACGCCTTTCGGACAGGATCCTGAGCAGGTGCCTTCCTCCTTCGATTCGTTGGAGAACCTCTTCATTTGTGATGCGGTCTCTCCAGGAAATTCCTAATAGTCTTCTATAGGACCACATCTCAAAAACCTCTAGTCTTCGTCTATCTCTTTCGGATAGGCACCATGTCTCGCAGCCGTACATCAAGATACTCCATACATAGGTCTTGATGAGGAGTATTCTCAGTTTTAGGTCTATATTATTTGATTCTATTATTTTCGACCTTTTATTAAATGCAAGTCTAGCCTGATGTATACGGCTGTCGACCTCGCTCTTGGACCGACCGTCCTATGTTATTTTGCTCCCGAGGTAGACAAACTCTTCGGTGTTCTTTAGTGGTTTACCCGACATCACTATTCTCATCTGGTGTTGCGCTCGGCCTACAGTCAGCAGCTTTGTTTTGTCTTTATTTATCTTCATACTGTAGTTATTTTGAAGAATGCTTTCCATAGTTGTTAAGGCCTCTTGTAGTTCCTCTTCACTTTCAGCAACCATAGCAATATCGTCAGCGAACCTTATCATATCCACCTTTTGCCCGTGTATCTTTACACCTTCTCTGTGACTCATTCTGTCTCTCAAGTCGTCAATCGCGCTCTGTATATAGGCGTTAAATATAACAGGTGACAGAGAGCATCCCTGCCTTACCCCTTGTCTTATATTGGCTTCCTTTATGTCCTCGTCACATCTGATTATAGCGGCCTCATTCTTGTATAGCGCCTGGATTATACGTCTATCTCTGTATTTGATATCAATTCTCTTAAAAATCTCGAAGAGTCTTTTCCATTCTACTTTGTCAAAAGCTTTCTCCAGGTCTATGAATGCGATGTATGTGTTTTGGTTTCTTCTTATTCTATTTTCTAGTAGTATTCGTAGAGACAGTACTGCTTCTCTGGTTCCCACACCTCTTCTGAAGCCATACTGGTCTCTGGAAAGGATGTTCTCTACTTTTGGTTCAATTCTCTTTAGAATGATATTAGTCAGTATTTTTGAGGCATGGGGTATTAGGCTAAGAGTTCTGTGTTGCTCACAATTTGTCGTACCTGCCTTCTTTGGTAATGTGACAATTAGGCATTTCTCGAAGTCCTCTGGTATCTTTCCGGTCTTATATATTGTCTGTATCATTTTAAACAGGGCATCTGTGATTCCTTTTCCTGCTGCCTTAATTAGTTCGGCCGGAACGTCATCGATTCCGGGTGCTTTCCCGTTTTTGAGGTTTTTCAGTGCGAGGTCGAACTCTTCTCTAATGATTTTCATTTATTTGTTTTATATTACGTATTTTGTAATGTATGAAGCACTAACTATTGGTTTTTTAAATTTTATTTATTGTATATAAGTTCAATTTATTAATCAATAAATAAATATATTGCCATCAATAAACCTATATTTATTATTATTATTTTTTTTATATACGTCTCTACTAAATATAGCCATGCAAGAAATCACCCTCTGTTCTACATACCAATTTACGGAAGGAATATCAAGGCTAAA
This sequence comes from Odontocerum albicorne, assembly GCA_949825065.1. NCBI lineage: Eukaryota > Metazoa > Arthropoda > Insecta > Trichoptera > Odontoceridae > Odontocerum > Odontocerum albicorne. Next base: position 47,372,965 of record OX463844.1, on the reverse strand, counting down.
CACTCAGTCACGCGTGGTATAGAGATATTGAACCAACTGAATGACACTGTGGATATATTCTCGCGCGCACCGCCTAGCAGTATGAGAATCCTGGCTGATATTATTTCTTACGAATAAGCTAACAAGAAGCTGATTATTTTTGCGTAACAGGAGAAATCCGTGCAAAGTGAATAAAAAAAGTCTTCTCACGTCCCCAATCTTCCTATCGTGACTCCGATGTATGATGTGGAAAAGTCGTTCGAATCGTCGTGTCTCTTGCGAGTGACAAAACAATGTAACTCTTGACCACCTCAATTCATGACCTAACTACAATACTTACGAATGATATGAAAAATATATGTTTTTTTATTTAGTTAGATCTTTTTGTACGTAAACTACTCGATACGACCTTCGCTTATAAATGTGTTGGGGGTGGTGAAATTCTATGCATTATTTTTTTGTTTTATTTCAAACTACGTTAAAGTTGAGCCCAGCGTTTGATTTATGTGGGTCGGGTGAATCCTTTTTATGAGCGATTGCGCATCATAGATTTTTGAGTTTATTTACTGTTATGTTATAAATAAAATAATAAAATATAAAATAGTTTGTAGCTTGAAGTTTTTTAACAGTTTCTTTGCTTGAAGGTCCATATTAACGTTTTGAGCACAAACATCAGAAAAACTTGGATATTTAGACTTTTCCGTATATTTCAAAATTCGCTCAGTGAAAATATTAATAAAGGTATTTATTTCACATTATTTTAGTCAGCATTTTTCTACGGTGTATTTATTTGGGGAGATTTCACCTTAACACAAAAGCACATATTTCAGGTTCGCTAAAAAATAATCATAAAAAATATTAAAAAACTTCCTGCGCGGTATCTCACAATGGTACTTTCAGGGAGTATTGGGTCCTTTACATAGCCAACTTTTACTTCCATTTCATTATCTGGCGCTATGAGTATCATAAAAAATGCAAACTCAGCCGAGACACATAACACGCATTGACATTGATCAAATATTTACCATCCCCAGAACATCTTTTTCATTTCATAATCTGACACAAAGATAAAATGCTTCCTATGACATACAACGGGGTGTAGAATTCAATAAGGTCAAAAGGGTGCAAAAATTTAGACAGTGGGTCGCAGAGTGGTTGTTATTGCGACAGGAGTTTGAATTTGTCTGTATTATTTATTTCTATCTCAATATTTAATGTTTTTTTTAAAGCTCAACGTAAAGGTGGGATTTTCGTTGAATGTTCATTCGTCTAGATTAAGTTTTGTTTAATCTATTAATTTTTTTAAAGATACTGTATTCTAATAAACTATAAAGTAAAATTACTTTGGATATAACGCAATTGTTCATCAAGTGCTCCATTTACCTTGTTTCCTTTCGCGACGCTTCTTTAAATATCCTTTTCAGCTTGCTCAATACGTGTTGGCCCTTATATAAAAGTCAAAGCAGTATCCTTCCTTGATTTGTAAATAAATATTTATAGAAATACTTTACGTCAATACAGCAAAGGTCCGTTCATAAAAACTTTGTTAAGCTTTTGTGCAGTACTGTCGCTAGTTTCATTTTCCGAAAGTGATTCATCAGCATGGGTATGTGAACCCTTAACTGCGCTCGATAGACCCCAATCGGAGTCAATTCGAGGGGAAATGAAAGAAAATAAAATATATCATAGGCCGGCGAGCGGCGGCCTATAAAGCTGCCAGACCCAAAGAGAGAAGCGCCCTCGATACAGAACTTATTAGGGTTGCCTATTCGGGTTTAATTCTATCCTATCGCCCTAAAGGCATTTGACAGTACACATTATTAGAGGTGAATATCCAATACGTACGTTATAGCGTTTCAACAGATTAGCCCAATATATTTATTCAATAGTCTATAAATCCACGTTTTTAAGATTTTTTTTTATATTTATTTAGTTTAAAAAATATTTTTATCCTATTTACGTAACATCTATATCGGTTTACTTTAGAGCAACTGAGGTTTGCTTTAGTTTTTGTTGTAGTGACAAAAAATCGTTTTTATTCTCTAGCACAGTTTATTGAGAAATATACTTGTGATTCCTGATCAACTTAGTTAATTCGTTTGTTTATTTAGTTAAAACAATAAACATATTTTAACCTAAACTTATATCTTTTAGTTAACATTTGAGGTTCCCAGGTGCACTTTGCTTTTTTTACTATTATGACCAGAATTGGTCGTTATTCTCCTAGCATAAAAAAATATTAGATCCCGAAAGTTAGCCTATGAGGTTAGTTTATTTGTTAACTTTTGTGAATTAATTATAACCTAGTTAATTAACATAACATATATTATATACTTCAACTTAATTAATACACATATTTCATTTTATATCAGACAACTTGTCATTTATATACTTTAACAAAACTTAATTATGCCTTAAATATATAAAACACATAAACAACGTAAAGTTTGGATGCTTTCGGCTTTATCAACACTTTTTAGCTTTTATTAAAATGTTTAAACTTTTGAAATATAAATTATTTTATTTTTTGAAAACTACATTTCATCGCGTTTTTTCCTAGCATGATTATAGTGCGCCATATTGTATTTATAATATATCATTTTTAGATCATTTTGTTCCGGACTATTCAAATATGAGCTGACAATTTTAAATAATATTGTGAGGTCGAAGATTTTATTATTTTGTTGTAAAATGTTAAGTCATACATTAAATTTAAAATTCAACAAAATATATTTGAATATTAGTGAAGTTGTGTGCTGTAATAATTGTAATGTTTTGTAATTTATATTTGAACTCGTCATTCTAAGACAAAATATTTAGTTTCTAAATTATTTACAGTCTGATTTATTTTTTCGTTATTTTTAAATCATCAGCTATACTTTATTTTGTTACATACTTGTTTGATGCACATAAGCTTAAATCAAGAGTACATTAATTAAGCCCGTACTATGCCAACGTGATTTTATAGAAATCGATCAAGAAAAGTTTGATTGAACCAAGTAACTGTAATTTTGAAAGAAGGAAATGTAATAAGTAAGGAAACAGAAGGAACAGTGTATGAAAATGTATGAATGAGAAGTAAGTATGACGTTGTAGAAAGATTTAACGAGAAAATTTTGATTGAACCAAGTAATTGTAATTTTGAAAGAAGGAAATGTAAGGAAACAGAAGAAATAGTGTATGAAGATGTATGGATGAGAAGGAAGTATGACGTTGTAGGAAGATTTAATGGTCTTTCATATCTGTCTACCTTAGATGTCGTTATTGTTTCTTGATTTATTCTAAATATCTTTGTGTTCCTTCCTCCTCACACCAATTATTATTTCCATTTTCGTACGTATGAATTAGCTTTTTTTACTATAACTTAACTCTCTTTATGTATTTTAAATACTAACTGTAGCTGTAAAAATTACAAACGTTAATTAATGGCTTTGTCTTCAGTCTTTTGCTATTGTCGCACTTATCGAAAACTTCGCATGTGCAGCGCGACTCGGTGACTTTCTCTGCTGTTTGACACTCATGTTGTTGCCTTCCGTAGTTAAGCATACACATATTATATTTAGCGCGCTTCACTCTTCCTTAGTTTGGATCCAGATCTATTTCGTAAAGTAAACTAGAATAATATGAAAAAAAAATTACTTATTTGAAGACGGTAGACTACTTTAATTTTTCTTTTTTTCTTTATCTAAACCGTTACAGTGACATTAATCAAACCGTTACTATGACAACTCATGTTATTACACACGTACGTACGTACAATTGATTTCATGTTATTCGATGATTACGTGTGTACAGATTTTAAAGTTTAGCAAATCGGTTTCTTGTGGGGTTCGCTTGGATAGTGGTCCTCCTACAGATATCCGTATGTGAGGGTATAATTCCTTATATTATAATTGAGTTGAACCAATCATGCTGCCGATCCAACTTGGGCTGCATCTTTGTGGTAGTTATAATGTGGTCAAGAAGAATTGAGACGATAAGGTCATCTATAGATTTTGAGCTGCCCTGGAGAGAGTCATTTAATTTTACTTATCTGTGGAAAGATATTGGTTGTGTGGCGGTCGCCCACTCGGAATACTGTGGGCATTCATACACACGGTCAATAACCGAAGAAGTGACCCTTGCATTCCTCGACAAATTTAAATAAACAAGTCCAAAGTTCACACGCCGGTCATTCAAGTCCAGAGTTCACACGCCGGCCATTCAACCCGCGGCCCGGAGCGGACCGCATTACACGCCGGAGCGAGAACGCATCACGGATGTCTCGTCAGTTCCGTATTTGAATGATACCTACATACAACATTAATCGTTTCGCTAATGCAGAAACGAGACGAAGGATATCGTGCTCGCATTCCCGCACACACGCGGAAATAGTATAAATACCTACGTTTACTAATAAAAACTCTCTTTCCGCATTGCGATCTAACGTGTTTTATTATTTGTAAATAAATCATCCTCATCATCTCTTCCCTTAAGGACTAATTCCTAAAGTTGGAAAGATATTGATTTCACCAAGGATATATCGCCATTACTCGTTCGTCAGTGTGTCGTCAGTTCATGGGTTTTAAGTAGAAAAAAATTAGGTCACAACACTCGATAAAGAAAGATCAACGAAGAGCCAATGTCAAAGCCTTTCAAGCGATATTTAAAAGTTTTTTGGTAATTTCTTTATCAACGATAGTGAAAGTGTGGATTGATCTAAAATAATAATTCCTCTAATTCCTTAAAAATTTATAAATCCGAGATCTAAAAGCGAGTAGTTGAAGACAGTTTAATCCGTCGTGGGTTGAAAAAAAACTTAGTTTTAAAAATGTCCAGAATATTAATGTCCGTCAGTGGTGAGGATTAGTCCTGGATTCTAAAATGCTAATTAACCGAAAAGATCCGAGGCTTTATGATATTATTCTTTTACGTGCTTAATTAAAAAAAAGCCGTTTTAATCTTTTTCCAAATTAGTTCTCATTATTTTATTTTTATTTTGAAACTAGACAAAGGTTTTTTTTTTAGAATATTTTATGATCAACCTTTCTATATGATCTTCACCCCTTTTAATTTTTGATCAAACTTCCTTACATATAAACTTCTTGAATAAAAAGTGTCTATTGAACAGTTGACTTTTCTTGTACTTGCTCTTCGTAATGTATCTATTTTTTTTTAATTTACTTTACACATAACAAGAAATATACAAAATTTGCGGAAAAACAATAGGTTATTTAATTTGGGCACACAATTTTAATGGATATGGGTTTATTGCCTTTCGTTTGTCGTGTCCCCAGTAAACTAGGCTTTTGCCTGTATCTCACTGAGGACTATATGTCCTGTAATAGTTTATGGTCCACCTTTCTATATGATCTTCACCCCTTTTGATTTTTGATCAAACTTCCTTACATCTAAACTTCTTGAATAAAAAGTGTCTATTGAACAGTTGACTTTTCTTGTGCTTGCTGTTCGTAATGTATATATTTTTTTAATTTACTTTACACATTACAAGAAATAAACATAATTTGCGGAAAAACATTAAGTAATTTAATTTGGGCACACAATTTTAATGGATCTGGGTTTGTTGCATTTCATTTGTCGTGTCCCCAGTAAACTCGGCTTTTGCCTGTTTCTCACTGAGGACTACGAGTATATGTCCTGTAATATTTTATGATCCACCTTTCTATATGATCTTCACCACTTTTAATTTTTGATCAAAGTTCCTTACATCTAAGCTTCTTGAATAAAAAGTGTCTATTGAACAGTTGACTTTTCTTGTGTTTGCTTTTTGTAATGTATGTATTTTTTTAAATTTATTTCACACATGACAATAAATATACACAATTTGCGAAAAGACGACAGGTTATTGAATTTGGACACAAAATTTTAATGGATCTGGGTTTGTTAACTTTCATTTGTGGTGTTCCCAGTAAACTCGGATTTTGCCTGTATCTCACTGAGGACATATAGCATGAAAAAATAAATCTATATTTCTTTCCGATTTTTGATTATATAAACCCCCGTTGCACATTCTCAGCAACCTGACAAACAGTTACACTCAATTACATATGTATACATTACACTCAATTACATATGTATACATCACGCGAAATCAAACACCTTCTAAGCGCCCCGCCCCTTCTTTTTTGTTGTTAGACATTTTATGCACTGTCTTTATCTAACACTTTTAGTAACAGTGCTTGACAGGACCATTATAATGCAGTCTAGTATGTTTGAGTACGGATGGATTGCCTAGTTGGTGAGACACCTGTCTTTTGACCCTAACACTACGGTTTAAATTTTCGTTGAAACCCAGATTTAAAAGAAATAGGATTCCAGTCTGGTATTCACTTAAGGTGTTATAAACATTGTGATTTGTTTTTCCGAACACTGTTTATTCAACTTTATGTAACGGTTTATATAGCCCTACCGTTTTCAAGGTTTTTACTGATGTTTTCACTTGACGATGAGGTGAAAACTTTGAAACCGGTAGGGTTACACCGTTACATAACGTGGAATTAACAGTGTTTGAAAAAACAAATTACAATGTCTTTAAACCTTCACTCTTAATGAATGCCTCAACTATAAATAATATATTTTAAACATCTTTCTGATTAATTGGGAGAGATTATCACATTGTACACATCGAAGGCATAATATAATACAATTGGTGTCTACATATTTCGTGTGTTTATATTTACGAATAGATTGTCCCTATGAATATATGAATGGTTGAATTAAAATAGGCACTAAGTACCAAAAAAAAAACAAAAAAAAACTAAGTATGCAGTTTTATTTTGTATGACATATAGAACAAAACTGCATACTTAGTTTTTTTGCTTTTTATTTGGTACTTTGTGCCTATTTAATTCAACCATTCATATTATGATTGGTATCTGATTGTGTCTATGAATTTATGATTGGTATCTGATTGTGTCTATGAATATATGATTGGTATCTGATTGTATCTATGAATATATGATTTCCATCAGATTGTGTCTATGAATATATGATTGGTATCTGATTGTGCCCATAAATATATGATTGGTATCTGATTGTGTATATGAATATATGATTGGCATCAGATTGGTAGATAGTTAGAAAAAATATTTTTAAGAAGTTTCTTTACATAAGATCTGACAATGAATGTTGTAAAATCAATAGTAATGGTGGTACAAAAGTGTGAAAGGAAAGTAAATGCGACATATGGGTAAAAAACATATATTGCAGCTAGTTGAGGAATTCTGCTATTTGGGTGGTATATCCTATTGTGGTGGAAGAGTTAAGAGGGATATCGAACGGCGTGAAGCATAAGGAAACAAAGTCAATGGAGCTCCAAAACATATATACTCGAACCGGAGAGCATCAAAATCTGCTAAGACAGTAGTCCACAATAGTATTTTGGTGCCAACTTTGATGTATGAGAGTGAAAACGTGTAAGTAAAAAAAAAAGAGAGGGACCATATAAATGGTGTAGAGATGCATGCATTGAGAAGAAAACATAGTGACAAGGTATGATAGAATACGAAACAAAGTGATAAGGATGAATGTGAAATTAGGTACGTAAAATGAATACGAGTACGTTGTGATGGTTTGGACGTGTAGAACGAATAAATGAAAAAAGACTTGCATAACAGATATTTTGTGCTGATGCGAGTGGAAGGTGTGTGAGAGATTTATTTTGTCCACTTTGCATGGATTTCTTCTGTTACACAAAGAGGGTCTGCTTCTAGCGTTAGCTTATTCGTCAGGAATAATATCAGCCAGGATTCTTCTCATACTGCTAGACGGTACCGAGAATTTATCAACAGTGTCATTCAGTTGGTTCAATATCTCTATACCACGCGTGACTGAGTGTTATTCGTCCTGTAAGTTGATATTCGTCCTGTAAGTTGGTATATAGAACAAAGGAGGATTCCTTGCACGGCTATATTTATTAGGTACATATAAACTTAGTGCTTCTAGAATCGCGGGACAGTTAAAGCAACCTTGGAAAACCTTTATTAGGATTATCACAATGGATTCTTGCCTTCTTGTTTCGAGGCTTCTATAGTTACACACTGTGAGAAGTTCGGCAACCAAGGAAAGTATGGTTGGATTAAGTGAGTAATATTCTGAAAGAAGGAAATTAGAAAGTCTGAGTAATCTTAAAAATTGTATCACAAGGTGTATGGATTTGGAAGAGGGTAAGGATGGGTGTTGAGTTAGGAATGTATGGTGATTTGTCTTCTCTGCCTACTCCGATAGAGATTTGGCGTGATAGTATATATGTGTCTTTATATATCTTATATATTATTTAAATAAAAACTAAATAATTATGTTTTTCTTTGCACATTTTTTTATATATGGTTGATGTAATTTACTTAATAATTTTATTAGCGGCACAAGAGTCTTTTACTTAATATAAAAATAATAACCCACTAAAATAGTTAATTTAAATACTTCAAGTTATTAACAAAATAACATACAATTTGTCTTAAACTAACATGAAGATATAGCATAACTTAAATAGTAATAATTAATAAGGAATTGTTTTAGTTAATATACATTTTCTTTATAAATTATGTTCATTTAAGTACAACATATATACCATATGTTCGAGTATATTACAAAATATTACCGAAATTGAATACCCTTAACTGTACTATTGCCCTCTTTTATCTTGTCAAAAAATTTCAGCTTCTTTCTGATCGCGAACTTGCCCTACGCTCAAAAAAAGATAGTTCATTGTCCTTCCCAGTTTATTGCTCTTCTTTTTTTACGTTATCTTTTACTGCATATGCAGTGAGACTCTGGAACCAGTTACAAACCAATGTTAAACTAGCTCCGTCCATGGCGTGCTTGAAGCGACTGAAAAAAAAATCTTTTTAGTAATATAACGTGTTACATTCCTTATTTTTCTTTCCTCTCCACCATCCCTTCCTTTTCCTTTTATTGATAATATCTCACTTTTACTTAAGTATGTTTATGTCCGTAAATAACAATAATCTTTTGAATATTTTTTACGACCATATAACTTCATGTATATACTTTAGTCCAGTTGGTTGGAACAGATTGCTGCCCGATAATAAACCCACTCGATTGTGGTTTACAAACATAGTGTTAAATAAATAAATTATCCAAATGGTATGTTGCTGGTTTACCATTTCGGGAATGTTCATATTTTTTTTCGATTGCCAACAAAAATTAATAAACTAGGTAGGCCAAGAAAGCTAAATAGTATGTGCTGATTCGGAAAGTGTTTTTGTTTATTTATTTTATTTATTTATTTATTTTTTCAAAACAGGCCTAGCTTAATTACTTTGAAAAATACAAGACATTCAAAAAGAAGAAAAAATAAATAGAAAAAAATTTAAAAAATATATAAAATAAAAAATAATGCATATGCATACATACGAGTATATACACACAAACATATGATACACATATATTCACAGTCACTTAAGTACGTTGATGAGTGCTTTCTAACGCGCTCAATCTAAGAAGAAAATTAACTTTTGCTTTTGGTAATGTGATATGAAATATGTCAATATCCGAAGCAGTCCGTTCAGAAGAGTTAAGGCCCTTCCAACAGGTATAGCGGCTAGAAGACCCGTTCTTGCGTATGTTATTGAGAACAGTTCTTGCCGGCGCAGTCTAGTGTAATTGTTAGGAACATTTAACGCTAATCTTTGTAGTACTGCTGGACAGCTCACAACTCATCGAACGAGTTTGACAACGTATACCAGGAGACGCAGATCTCTTCTTACGCTCAAGGAGTTATACCCGAGCATGTCCAGCAGAAACTGAGTAGGATAAAGCCATGGATAGATACCAAACTCTCTCATATAGAGATATCGTAGATATTTTTTTTGTACTTTCTCCACCATGAGTGAGTTTGTTAGAGAGAATAACCTCTCTGGGATCAGTAGTATAAATAAAGACAAAATCGAGTAGTCTTGATAATCAAGTTTATCTTTATTCCTAATGTCATTGCCATATATTCTGCAATGCAACACTTTCCAACATTCTACGCCATACAACTACTCAATAAATATAAACCTGAATTAATGTCATTGCCATATATTCTGCAATGCAACACTTTCCAACATTCTACGCCACACAACTACTCAATAAATATAAACCTGAATTAATGTCATTGCCATATATTCTGCAATGCAACACTTTCCAACATTCTACGCCACACAACTACTCAATAAATATAAACCTGAATTAATGTCATTGCCATATATTCTGCAATGAAACACTTTCCAACATTCTACGCCACACAACTACTCAATAAATATAAACCTGAATTAATGTCATTGCCATATATTCTGCAATGCAACACTTTCCAACATTCTACGCCACACAACTACTCAATAAATATAAACCTGAATTAATAATTTTAAGTTGTCAATTTTAATAAATATGTTGTTAAATATCAATTATTTTATTTTAATTAATTTGAACCAAATTAAATAAAATTAGATAACTTTGTTTTCATTATATAATGAACAGCAGTGAGGGCACGTGGAATAATTAGTTTCCAAATATATCGAACTAACATTGATTACTTGTGCGAGTATGTGTAATTCCAATTACATTTCGATATCTGTACAGCGTTGAATATTAACCAAGGCTTAAACAGTACGAGTGGTTGGCAACCTTTTCAAATTTTATATAATTAAAAAATTTCAATTGTTGTTTAATTTTTTGGTATATTTTTTTCAATTCTCTTTCATGGAATAACGGCCAGGATACTGACACAATTAACATCATGTAGATTCAAGACTTTTGAGATAAAGCCTTACAAAGGTTACATATAGCGATAGGTAACTAAAACAAATATTTATTTTTTTATTATTACACATGACAAGAAATATGCACAATTTTCGAAAAAACAACAGGTTATTCGATTTGGACATAAAATTTTAATGGATCTGGGTTTGATGCCTTTCATTTGTCGTATCCCCAGTAAACTAGGCTTTTGCCTGTATCTTACTGAGGATATTTAGCATGAAAAAATAAATCGATGCTTCTTTCCGATTTTTGATTACACAAAAACAAAACCCCGTTGCACGCTCTCATCAACCTGACAAACAGTGACACTCAACTACAACTGGAAACATCTTGTGAAATTCAACTCCTCACACATCATCACTTCAGAAAGACCAAAAATATTTATCCCACAATATACCGCACACAATCATAAGAATAAAAATTAAAACAAAAAATACACAGAAACACAAATACAAAAACAAACAAAATTAAAACAACAAGAAGAAACCCACACACACAAGATGACACAAATCCTTTCCACTCGTAATTCATCCTGAAAGCCCAAGTACTCAAAATCCTGTCGCAATAACAACCACGCTCCGATCGAATGTCTAAATGGTTTTCCTACCTTTACCTTTATTGAAGTCGGCACGCCATTGCATGTAATGGGAGCCAAATAAACATATTGCTTTTGGGCAATATGATCATCTATCTTCCTCGTAAAGCATTTGTTCTCAAGACTGGGAAGTCTCCTTTCTTGAGCTTTCGTAATATGTCAAGATCAGGTATTGTTTTGTGAAGACATTTTTTAAAATTAAGTTTGTATTTTGTCAGATGATTGTAGATTTTCAAAGGAAATCGAAAGGCGTGTAGCGATAGGAAACCTAGTCAATAGATACAAAAACATATACACTCGAAGAAGGCAGTATCAAAGTCTTAAATTATTTGACTTATGGGCGTGAACCGTGGACGATAAAAAATAGTGGAAGGATTCGAATGAATGCTGTAGAAATGTGTGCAGTGAGAAAAATACAGAATGAAGAAATAAGGGATTTATGTGAATCTCAAAAATATACAATATCTCATAACATTTTAATTTATTTTTATCAAACATTGTCTATTACACTTTTTGTAACGGTATAACCCTACCGGTTTCAATGTTTTCACGTCGTCATCAAGGGAGCACAAACAAGTGCTCATCTGATGATGAGGTGAAAGCCTTGAAACCGGTAGGGGTATACCGTTACAAAAAGTGGAATAAACGGTGTTTCATAAAAACTAATTTCAGTGCCTTTAAACATCCACAATGTTAATGCCTTAACTATATATCATTACATTTTTATATCATACTATACAATATTTTCCCAACACGATGTTTATTTATTATTTATTTTAACATTTTTGTGGTAATATGGCCGGGTAATTTATGCTTTAAAACATTTTTTTACAAATCAAACAGCGTTTGTTTAGAAAAATTATCGGTATCCATGAGGTGTCTTAAATTTTGCTATGAATATAATATTTTATTAGGTGTTAACATAAGTTGTATCCGTTTTTTTTTTTTTTCAAATTTAAAAATGAGCACCAAAAGTAAAACAAAATGGTAAAGGATATACGTCATTCGAAATAAAATGTTTTGCTCTACAAGATATTGTGTTTGCTTTTACGTTACATACATTATTTTATTTGATTACAAGCCTTCAAAATGGAATGTCGAGTAGACGAAAGTGAGCAGTTATTTAGTTCAGTTACCACAAGAATAAAAAATCTAATTGTTCACAATTTAATTAAAATGTTCAAACATATAAGAACAATTTACACCTGACAGCTAAAATAACACCCGAGCGCAATACTCTGTGGCATTAAAAAGCGGCCCTTCAAGGCCTAGTTGACTCATGTCTTGCTTCAGAGTGTTTTCATGGTGATGATAACTTTTATTAAGAGTTCAAATCTCAGCAGAGGTCCATTAAAAATAAATGGACCAGTATTAGTTCTTTAAAATGTTTTATAAAATTAACAAAAGTGTTGACACCTTAACAAAAGTTTAGACACCTCTCGTCATACATAGGACCTTATACCTACAAACGGGGTACACAATTTGTCCATTAGATTTATATTTGTCTCCGCCTTTGATAAAGATAATGAGTCGATTGAGGGGTGCCCAACCCGATTACTGATCAATTATGTTATGGAACACCTACCCCACTAACACAGCTGTACGACTCAACAAGCATAATAAACCTGTGTTGTTTAAACACATTACATTCAATTCGAAGACTTAACTGTATTTGAGTTTAAATATGATATTATTTTTAAATATTGTTTTTAATTTATTTTCTTTCAATGGGCCATCAATTTCAATCATCCAAAATAAATATTAAAGTTTTACTACTTATTTTATTTATTTAACACTTTTATTGCAAATACAATCTGGCGGGCTTATTGCCAGGCGGCAATCTCTTCCAGCCAACCAGACAATAGTAAATAAAGCAAGTTACGTGGTCACATAAATCATTCAAATGACTATCCATCCCCACGAAATCCATTAACATATACGTGAACACATGCCCACGAACCCCACAAAGACGGACAGTCACCCGAACATTAATTTTCATAAAAAGTGAGATATCATCAATCAAAAGGAAAGGAAGGGATGGTGGAGAGGAAAGGAAAAGAAAAATCAGGAATGAAACACGTTATTTTACTGACTAGAAATTAAGAGGGTTTTCAGTCGCTTCTTAAAGCATGCCAAGGACGGGAGCGAGTCTTATATTGGTTTGTAACTGATTCCAGAGTCTCATTGCATGGACAGTAAAGACTTACGCGTTAATACAAAACGCAAGATAATATCAAGCATAAACATCAACATGTTTTATACAACATTGCAATCAAAAGGAACATACTATCACATAAAAAACACACAGCAGGCCAAAGCCCAGGGCGGTATACTAATTACGCATGGAAGAAATTTCAATACACTTTATACAAACAAAAAAATCCGTTTGGAAAAAACAGACACAAAAATTTACTCACACAGTTTTTATCTGTTAGAATTTTTAAAGTTAATTGTGATTAATTAGATTTTTGGGTATTTCTGAAGTTTTATTTTAAGTTTCTTGTTTGATTGGTTTAAGTTGATAACATGTGTTTTTCATGTCATTAACATGTTTATTGGTTATCGCCATTTTAACGTGTTTATTTCTTTAAACACACAGCAATCCAAAGCAAAGGGCTGTATCTTACGCATGGAAAGACTCCTAAAGTAGATGAGTTGGGCTGGAAAAAATTTACTAGCACAATTCAACTATTCAAAATATATATAGGAATGTTTTCATGGTTAAATGCTTTGAAGCGATTCACTCAAACGTTCATTCATTGGCATTATGCCCCTACGTGGTCTGGTTGGTAAAATCTTTGACTTCCACTCAGGGGCTCGATTCTGAATGATCTCAAAAAAAAAATAACGTACTTGTCAGGTAACAATACTCACACTCGCTAGCGAGTGATAGTGTCCATGAATATCGAGTTCGGTGTCTAGTGGTTCTAAGGCCGAAAGCTAGATTAATGAGGTCACAGACAATGTTGTCTCCCAGTCATGTTCTTGAATATGTTCCAATCACCCATTTGGGTATATTTATTTATTTTACATTTAATGTAGGTTTAACCTAATTATTTATATCAAATAATAAGAAAATGAATTCAATTTTTAAAAGTCAAAATATAATTAATGCAACAGCAACAATGACGCTCATTTGAATCCTCAATTTATCCACCGAGATTTGGGAAATATTGATGTTGGAAAATTGATTTAAAAAGGTCATTCCGTGTGCGAGTGGCGATGCTCTTAAAAGTTCGATTCGTGAATACGGCACCGAAAACAACCCTTTCAGCAATTCGGCCATGTTGAGGGATACCATTAAATAATATAAATTTATCAATGGTACCTATCAACATGACCAAATTGGGGATGCGGACATATTGAAGAGCATGACTGGGAGATCGTATAATTTTGTCCTATAAATCCAGCCTTCGGATTTAGAACTACTAGAGTAGGCAAGTAACTCATAGTGTTGTAAATTGAAACAACACTCGCACACATTAATAGGAAACAACCCTCGCACACATTACACCCTTACGAGTATTTTTACGAGACGAACTCTTTCAGCTTACTGGAAGTCTTTTATTTTTGAATTTCGGAACTATCAGGAATCAAACCTTAAAGTCTTCTTCTCCCTAACTCCATCCCAAATCCCTGTCCGCGAAGACTGTTGGGGTCAGCTCTCCTCGTCCTCAGGTTGTATGCTCTTCTGTCCCGGACTACGTCCCCCAGGCCGTGCCTCTGCCTCAGGTTATTTTTTTGCACCACTTATGAATTCTTTGGCCTTCCTCTGGTTGTTATTTGAGGAAGATCCATGGAGATTGCCTGGTTCACAATGTGATCGGGTGCTCTGCGTCCAACGTGCCCATACCATCTCAATATTATCAAAGGAATCAAACCTTAAAGTACCGGATAAAAAAACCAGTGTCTCAACAACTAAGCTATGGAGGTCATCATTTTGAAAATGACCGCTTTGTTAAATAAAATACAAGAAAACATTTAACACAATGAAAAGAATCTCAATAAATACGATAATAATAAATATGCAATATAAGCAATTCTTTTCACAATACAAGAAATACTTCAATAATGCAATACAGGATTTTTTTTTACCATTCACGCCATTTTCGTGATGCGAAAGACAGGTGGGTCAGATCGCTAAAGTTTATTTATACCATATTTATTTCCATTATTTTGTATACATGGCACACCTGGTGAACTTATTGCTATATAACAAATTCTTCAAACCAATCATTTCATTTGGGTTATTTTAAACTGTTTTAATCCATGACAGATTTAAAAAATAAATATGTCTTGAAATTAAAGTTAAAAAGAAAACAACAAATATATGATCTCTAAACAATAATAATGGAAGTAGAGAAAATAAATTCTTTAAAGAATAAAGAAGGAAAATAAAAGAAAACTACAATAAAAGGATTTTCTGAGTAATATTTTTTTTTATTCTCCCTTAAACGTAAATAATATTGGGTGCGATTCAGATTATCATATATTTGGAAGTTCGTTCTACAGTCGGACCGAGTTAACCCTAAATAAAGATGTATGAAATTAGATGTGGTGAGTTGATGTCCAACTGATTTAAGAGTACTTCTGTATTCTGAAAGAAAGGGATTTTTTTTAGAATAATTGAAATTGTTACACACGCAAAATAATGTCGACAGAAGGTGAAGGGTCCATTCGCTGTCTTATTTTAAACCATCGAAGTCTGTTTCAAAACTCGGACACATGGTCATATTTCCTTAGGTTACATATGAATCGATTCAAACGGAGTTTCTGCCATTTATACAATATCTCCTCATTGGTATCTAAATTATATACGTCATCGTAATCAAGAAAAGGAAGCATAATATATTGAGACAGTATTATTCGATTAAAAGAGACAGAAAGCAACGCAATCTTTTAAGATAATATACCTATAGAAAAGCAAAGATCTTGAACTCTGAGACATGAAAATTTCTTATCATGACTCATTTCCCTAACTTTCTTCACATTCATTCATCTTTTTCTGCTTTTCTCCCTTTTCATCTCTTTCTTTCAAAATTTTATTTACTTACCCCAACTATGACATTTATATTTGCATTATAAATTTTTTTAGTCCATATTTCATTACACATCTGTTCTAAATACCTTAACCACTTCAAGGTGCTATTTTTATACTAAACACGTCAGTTTTTATATAACATTCATTCTTTACAACTCAATATCTTATTCCGTCTTACATCAACACTAGATATTATTTTCATAGCACGCCTTTATTCCTTTAATTTATTTTCCACGTTCATGTTTCACTCCCAAAAATCAATATTGACACTAATGCGCTGTTGCAAACCATAACTTTCCTTAATGCTAAGGTTAGTTTAGCGTTTGAAATGCATTTTAAGAATTTTACGCTCGATTGTCAATGATATGCAGTATTTTATAAAGGGTTCCACTCTGGTTTCATTAAAGACTAGTATTACAACTTTCTGGTTATTTGGAAGAGATTGCCACGTGGTGATAATTCAGGTTATACTGTATACTAGGTTAGTCAAAAAGTTTTGATAGCGGAAATGAAAATACATTTTTTTGGGGGGAAATCACTTTTATTGCTCAGTATAGTCTCCTATAAGATCAATACACTTGGTCCAACGATCTTCCAACTTTGTTGTCCCATCACGGAAGTGACTTTCTGGAAGGCCTGCAAAATACTCCTCTACGACGGCTATAACCTCTTCGTTTGATGAAAAATGCTTTCCACAAAGGAATTTTTTGAGGTGTGAGAACAGCCAGAAGTCAGAGGGAGCTAAATCTGGCGAATAGGGTGGATGCTGCAACAATTCGTACCCCAATTAACTGATTTTCGCGATGGTTTTTTGAGCTGTGTGAGCAGGTGCATTGTCTTGGTGAAAAATGATTTTTTTCTTCTGCAAACCGGGTCTTTTTTCACAATTTTTTTCATTCAACTAGTCCAAAAGGTCACAATAATAATCAAAGTTGATTGTCTTACCAGTTTAGAGATAATCTATCAATAAAATTCCTTTTGCATCCCAAAAAACTGACGCTAACACCTTCTTGGCCGATTTCTGGACACGAACTCGCTTCGGAGCCAAAGTGCCTGGTTTACACCACTCCTTTTAGCCTCTTGTTTTGATTCAGGATCATGGTGGTAGACCCAAGTCTTATCCATAGTGATGAATTGACGCAGAAAATCCTTTTTATCCTTTCGAAATTGCTCCAAATGTTGCTCAGAATGTCGCATTCGAACGTGTTTTTGTTGCATTGTTAGCAAATGCGGCACCCATTGTGCACACAGTTTTTTGAAACCCAAAACTTCAGCCAAAATATGCCATGTTGTTCCATGTGAGATGCCCATGGTGTCAGCTATCACATCCACTGTCGATCGATGATCTTCCAAAACCATATCCTGTATTTTCGCTATGATTTCTGGTGTTGATGCACTTTTTGGACGTCCTGAGCGTGGACCGTCTTCAACGCTTGTACGGCCACGCTTAAACTCCAAAACCCATCGGTGAACGGTTGGAAATGAAGGAGAAGTCTCCTTTAATACTTTCACCATCTTTGCATGGATCTCAGTAGCCGATAAACCTTCCAAAACAAAGAATTAAATCACTGCACGATATTCGGACTTTTCCATTGTTAAAAAATACACTGACACGTCAACTTCAAATGGCTTGTAAACAAAGAATGAATGACAGATCGAAATGAAATTTTGAGTACGTTCTTATGAAAGATGAAATATTAAAATGGCGTAGAAATTTTGGTTTTTCTACTGCTCCATAGATGTCGCTTTCAAAACTTTTTGACTAACCTATTACAACAAAAGTATTGTACAATATGCTGTACACTTTTGTTGGATCCTGACAAAGCTTATTTTGATTGTACACACTTTAATACTCCATCGGCTTAATTTCTCCCCATCGACTTGATTTTTCCCCATTCCCTGGATAACCTACTTCCCGTGTAATAAATATTTTCAACTCTTTCTAATATTTCATGGTTTGTTAAAATAAATTACAATGTCTTTAAACCTCCACAACGTTAATGCCTTAACTATAAACAATATATCATGGTGTAATTTTAATGGATAACTCTACACCATAGGTTCTCAACCTTATTTTACTCACCGCCCACTTTGAGAATATATTTTTTTAATAAAGCTCCCCATTTTTTTACTAGCGAATCTGAAACAGCTATTGCCACGATTATATTTAAACGTGTAATATTATAATATATACTATAATCGTAAGGTAGGATATGACCCTATCCTATTTCTGAGTTTAAGGAAGACTGTTTCAATGAGAACAATTAAAAGACAAACATACTTAATTATATTGAAAAGTGTTTTTATTAACATTCAAAAGACATTGAATTTATAAGGTTGAATATGATGTATTTTACGAACTACCGAAATATGTGAATTTTCGCACACGTGATAAAAATGATTAAAATACATACAATAACAAAAATTTACCAATATTAAAGTTTACTTTAGTTAGTGATTAACGTGTATTTTTTTTTCTTTTTTAGACTGTATTTTTTTAATACAGTCTAAAAAATTAAATAGCAGCAAGTTGTGGGGTTTCCATAACCACAGTGTTTGGAATTCTGCACGATCATATTGGCATGAATTAAATGAGCACAATATGGGTGACAAAATTCTGAGTTCTGTCCAAATGCAAAGTCTTGTTAAATATTGCTACAAAATTTGCCCCTCTTGTTTTCTATGTATTGTAACTACGATTTGCCCCCGAATGATTATTTTTTATTTTCAAAACTGAAATCCATTTTTTTGTGAAAAATATAAAAGTTTTTCACAATTTTGAGAACAAAACTTCATATTTATTTCATTGAAATGAATAATTAATTTATCATTTTAATAAATGTATTGACCTACAGGGTGACTACGGAAAATTTTAAAAATTGTTTCTTTATATCGCCCTTTATTTTTACAGCCTTGCAACGGAAGCTTTTGGACCTTACTACGTAGTTTAGTATGAGGGTAAAAGTTGTAGCGACAGTGTGACAAGAGATATTAGCAATTTAATTTATACAGGCGGCTGCTATTGGAAATCACACGGCTAAACCTGCCCTCGACCACCCCTATAAATTAGCCTTGCCTTAATACTGGCTACAGGGTGGAAACCCGATTTAACCCATATTCTTCTACTGCAAAAATATCTCAGCATAAAATAATCATCACCATCACAAGCTTGGGTATGAAAAAAACAATGTTAATAATAGTTAGCACTTATCGGCCACATCAGAGATATTTTGTGAAAATCGGGAATAAATACCCCAATACAATCAAACGCGTGCCAGTGTGTGATGTAGATATATTCAATCTAAAAAACCGCTATGGGTGAGGAAGCGACGCTATTTACGTCTCACTCTCACTCTACTTCGATATATGAGAACGCAAGAAACAGAATCTCAGTTCGCTCGCTTCTCTCACTTCAGTAGCTCACAGGCTTTTGTTTGAGGTGGTTGCTTTGCCCATTTTGTGAACGTCGGCCGATGTTTTATTACATGTTTTCAGCAATATTTTTTTATTATTATAACTTTTGACTTTAAATTTGATTAATTTTAGCGATTGGCTATGAATATTCTTATTTTTCCGATTTCAAATCACTCATTTTTACACGTGTATTAAATACACAGCACCGGAACGCGCAGATTTTTTTAGCACAGGAAGGGAAAGGTTAAGGTTTGTGACTTTTTATCCGCCCTACTTCCGTATATGTTTTTTTTGGTTTAACAAAAATAATAATTATATAAATAAATCTTATATGTCACGTTAACTTTTGCCTTACTGTGCTAAAAAATCCACCAGCCGCGGTGCTGGACGTTAAGCGTCCAGTAAAAAACAATGTTTTAAATTAAAATAATGCAAAGTCTGCTAGGCTATTTTTTAAAATTAGCTATGAAAATCATTTTATTTTGTATGGAAACACCAAATATTCAAATAAAATATAAGTCCTGGTCACTCGCTATCCATGACAGGGTGGCAAGTGTTAAGAAAGTAAGCATACTTTTCTCAAAAACTCATTTAACTAAGGAAACTACTATACCATATACGAGCATATTTGTAAATATTTCTCATCCTTGTTTTGATCCTTATCTGATAGATTAGCCAGCGTATCTAATTTAAGTGCGGTGGGATCACTTTCTTCACATTTTGAGTTTTTACTAAGTTCAATGATAATTACTTATGTATTTATTTTAGTCGTATGGTGCCCTTCAACAAATCCTTATAAGTGATACAAATATGTTGAAGACCGTGGCTAGATGACCATGTTGTCTTCGGCCCTCATAATCTACCCTTCGGGCTATGACCTATTGGAGAAAAAAATTCACTCACAGTTCACCATCGTACATAATAGATATACTACAGCACTTGAACAATCAACAACACTCGTACACATCTAGTAGATGAAAGCTTAAACTTTTTGCATTATCGAGAATTAAACCTTTAATTTTTTGCACATCGGGAATCAAACCTGAAACCCAGCGTAAAAGGCTATATTTTACGAAGCCTACGAGTATAACATCACTTAAAAAAATATTATGAAGAAATTGATTCAGATGCATCTAAATTGGTTACTTGATTTTTTTGTTTCACGAGAATGCGAATAAACATGTAAACTCGACATTTTTTTGTTAAACGATAATGCGAATAAACACAAAAACTCGACATTTTGTTGTTTTACAAGAATGCGAATAAACAGAAAAATTCGACAGTTTTGAAGAAATTGATTCAGATGCATCTAAATTGGTTAAGTGATTTTTTTTGTTTTACGAGAATACGAATAAACACAAAAACTCGACATTTTGTTGTTTTACAAGAATGCGAATAAACAGAAAAAATCGACATTTTTTAAGAAATTGATTCAGATGCATCTAAATTGGTTAAGTGATTTTTTTTTGTTTCACGAGAATGCCAATAAACACAAAAACTTGCCATTGTTTTAGACTGTATTTTTACTTGGAGTATTACATATGAACGGCAATCCTTAGAGAAAAAACAAACTCGAATGCTAACAGGTTAACTTCCGGAACGGGGTTTCCACCCCGTTTAAATAAACACTACTAAAAGAGTAAATCCCTGTTTAAGAAGCCAGCTAGTCGAGAGGCATTACTCGCAGAGTGATTGGAAGAGCTTAGGGCTTTTAGAATAACACTCGGAATAAAAATAATGCGTAACCTTCTGCTTTATACACATTACACGGTGGCTAAGTGAATGGATTCGTTTATTTATTTTAAAACTACGTATCATCAACAAAAAAAATAAAAAATAAAGTTTAAATGCATATTTATTTTGAGTAAAATGAATAAAAATATAATATTTCAGATTTTCATACTTTTTTTACAGTAAATGGAGTTTTACAGTAAACATACAAAAAACCAAGAGCTATA
Organism: Odontocerum albicorne; assembly: GCA_949825065.1. Classification (NCBI taxonomy): domain Eukaryota; kingdom Metazoa; phylum Arthropoda; class Insecta; order Trichoptera; family Odontoceridae; genus Odontocerum; species Odontocerum albicorne. The sequence goes on along the minus strand of OX463844.1, from coordinate 47,351,217 downwards.
CATACAATACTTATGTTATTCATTTATATATGACAAGAAATTATGTAAATATATAATTTGCAACAAGTAATTTAATGTGGACACACAATTTTAATGGATCTGGGTTTGTTGACTTTCATTTGTCATGTCCCAAGTAAACAAGGCTTTTGCATGTATCTTGTTTATTTGGATAAGTACACTTATATATACCAAAAACCAAGATCCATGCATAAGGTCAAGAGAATTGAGGAGGTAACATTAAAAAAAGGTCATGTCCACCGGATACAAAAAATGAGTTGATAAAGCAGATTTTTTTCTTATCGATGGTACAGAGCAGTTTGACATTTTCATTTTGATGAAAAAATCACATAAATCATTTTAAAATCATAATAAAAAATTAGTATTTTTTTCAAAAAGAATCTTGTCAAAGCTTTAAACCAGTCAAAAAAGATCATGTCCGTATTGACCAATCATAGCTTTCCGATTGTGTCTAGCTTCATGCCTGTTCACCAGCAACTGTCAGTTATAAATCGTACGTGCAGTGTAATGTCATTATACAATTTCTTTTTATTTTATAACACTTTACTTATTTTATTTGATTAAAATTAAAATAAATTACTCTACTAATAATTTTTTGATTATTTTTCGTAAAATATTTTTGAAATCGAACAAAAAACATCATGTCCCAGACCTGTTCAATAAAAAAAGATTAAAATAGAATTGTTCCCTCAAAAAGGATCATGTCTATATTTTAAACTAGAATAAATATTTTAATTATTATGATTCGATTTTAAACAACAAATCAAGCCACCTTAAGCGATTTTAAGGATTTCAGATATTTTTACAATGAATTATTATGTCATGTATTTTTAATGCTAACAGTTTTTTTGCGATTTCCCAACATTCTGTTTTGATGGACATGTTCAGTTTTGAATATTACCTCCTCAATTATGGTTGAATCAAGTGTAAGATGTCTAACTTCTGACTAGAGGGTTTCCGATTCGATTACCTTTGGAACCCAGATTCATTAAAAAAGGAATTCAGTCTGGTTTTCATTAAAGGCATATTTAACCTATATATATTCTTGGTTAGAAAAGATTGCCACGTGGCAATAAGCTCGCCATGTTATACTACATATGGTACAACGAAAGTGTAATACAATAAAATGAGTTTTTGAAAAAAGGGAGCGTAAAAAGTCAGAGAAATCGTAGGAGTTATGTGAGTATGTGTATTGATGTAGGATATGTGTGTCGCGATTGAAAAGTCTGGCTCTTTTTCTCTGCCTACCCGACAGGGAGACGGCATGATGGTATTTATGTATACAGTGAGATACAGACAAAAGCCTAGTTTACTGGGGATACTACAAATGAAAGGCAACAAACCCAGAAGATTAAAACTTTGTGTCTGAATTAAATTACCTGTTATTTTTTATCGCAAATTATGTATATTTCTTGTCGTGTGTAAAATAAACAAAAAAAAAACATTTAACATGATAACACTAAAAAATATTGTTAATTATATGTGACGTAAGATTTCTACGAGTTTCACAGCTGTTTTCCACTAGCTGAAAAGTTTTTTTAGAGTTGTCAAAGGGTTAATTCGACTTAAATGTTTCGAATACCTTTTAGTCTTCATCCTCAGACTGAATTAGACGATCTACTCACACTCGGATGGTTTGTGCCACCACATCCAAGATGCATTAAAAATGTGTCGAATACAATAAATTAACTTTAAAATTTAAAAAAAAAACAACGATTAAGAGAGATAATTTAAAACTTCAATTCATTAAAATTTAAGAAAACTAACAAACGATCTGAAAAGGAAAAAGGAAAAGAAGAAATTAAACATTCGTTTTGTAATGGTTTTTTTAATAGCACCCTGAGGTAGAAACTTGTAAACCCTTTGAAATGTCGGGTATCATTTAAGTCCCCTTATCATGAAAACAACTTCGAAAAAATATAATGTTTCAAACTAGAAGACGATGCGTGTTCAGAATCCAACAAACAAGGCAATTGTTTGTTTCTTGTTGGATATCCTTATGTCAATGTTTTCGTTTTAATATATGGTTTCCAGCCAGATTACAATACATTTTTAATCTTCACTTGAACAATAGTGTGCAAGTTCCCATCTTGATATATGGAAGTGCTGTAGGGATGCGTGCACTAAGAAGAATTTATGAACTGTCAATGTTTGAAAAAAGGCTGAATGTTAACATCGAAAATGAATGCATGGATAAAATAAAGTTTTAAGTAAGATGAACAAAGGAGCTTTCACCATTCCATCCCTGTGACGTGTAATTAGTACACATTGCTTCTAAAAACTTTAATTTTCTCTATAAATATAATAAATACTGGGTTCAGATTTAGGGTATTCCTCCGTAATACATTTACGCATTGAATGAAAAAAATTACATTAATAATAATTAGCACTTATCGGCCACATCAGAAGATATTTTGTGAAAATCCAATTAATCACGAGTATTCGCTACAATCAAACGTGTACCAGTGTGTGACGTAGATATAATATATTCATTCTTAAAAACCGATATGTGTGAGAAAGCGACGTTATTCACGTCTCACTCTCACTCTTCTTCGGTATATGGGAACGCAAGAAATAGAATCTCAGTTCGCTCGCTTCAGTAGCTTTCGGGCAGCCATTTGAGGTGGTCGTATCGCCCGTTTTGTGAACGTCGGCCGATGTTTTTTTTTTTCATATTACCAGCAATTAAATTTGAACTATTATCACTTTTGACTTGAAACTTAATTAATTTAAGCGATTGGCTATGATATTATTAGTTTTTCGATTTTAAATCGCTCATTTTTACATGTGCATTGAATACAAAGCACTTGAACGCGCGGATTTTTTTAGCACAGGAAGGGAAGGGTTAAGATGGTATTGACATGTAGAAAGAATGAACGATGAAAGAATAATTAAGCAAATATACACGTCAAAAATGCAAGGTGTGCGTGGGAGAGGTTGATCAATGAAAATGCTGCTGGACCAAATGCACCAGATTTTGAAAGACTGTAAAGTGAAAAGTATGAATAAAATAAGAGTTTGTATGACGAGATGTATGAATGTGGAGAAGGTGGAAGTTGTTTGTTTGGATAAAAAAAGTTTGGAGATCTGTTCTCTCAAACGGCGTTTTGATATGGATGCATCTTAAACAATTTTCCCAGAATTCAATAAAAATCCTTGACTCACAATTTCTTGGAATATAAGAAAATGAATTCGAAAATAAAATACATTAAAATTAAACACTTTAGAAAATATTAAAAACCTGGAAGAGAAAACAATGGAATCAAAATCAGGCCAAGACAAAAGCTTTGCCTTCATAACAATTTTATACGTGTTTATTCAAAAGGGATCCAACCTTTTCTAATATCTGTTATACTATATGACGAAACACTGCATAGCTTTGTGTTAGCTTGAATTTAATCATAAAATAAACATTGACCAGCTTAATATATTTTTAAAACGGTGGATTTGAGAATTTCTCATTCAACGTTTCAAGTAAAATACCGAATTCTAGTTGACTGGGAACACGACAAATTAAAGATATCAAACCCAGATTCATAAAAATTGTATGTCCACTTGAAATGACCTGTTGTTTTTTTTTTTATAAATTATGTATGAATAAAATTTACTATCAATAAATGTGTTTAGACAGGGTGCTTCCAGAATTTATGTAAATAAATAAATAATATACATATTGAAAGCATCATGGTATGTTAAAACAGGGTGTCCAAAAAACATGTATACACACTTTAAATGATCACAAATTATGTTTTTATTTCGGTATCATAGTAAAAATAGGCCAAAACCCATACGATGGTTAACGTCAAAGAAAGAATACGAGAATTGAATTTTGAATAGGGAGCGAGAGAGGAATACTTCGAAATATGAATCTCGGTGGGTCCGTGATAAAAAATTATACTGAATGAATTTTAAATACCTAGCTAACAATTTTTGAACCTGTGTAAAAGGGGACGATGTATAAATGATATATATAAACAAATTCTATATTTATGAATATGTATTTTCATAAATGTAGAATTTGTTTTATTTCCGTGAATATTTCACGGGTTGCAGCTAGTTTATAAGACTAAAACTTCAAATAAAAGAACGCAGACGTAAAATTACAAGTGTTCAAATGAATGCCCAGTCTGGTCCATGCACTGCTTATAACATTGCAAATATCATTTATAATTGGTTTTGGTGTTTGGGCGCATTTTATTTCAATGGCTGCTCTCAGATCATTGTTTTTTGTTGGTTTCGTGCCATAAACTTTATTTTTGATAAGTTCTCATAAACAATACATTGGCGTGAGGTCTAGGATGGGCGGGAGGTATTCAATAATATATCCAAGTCCGATCTGCCTATTCAGCAAATTTTATCAAGATAGGTTGTCACATCCCGATAGTAGTGGGGAGGTGCACAATCTTACTGGAAATGAAAGTCATTCTCATTTCTTAACTCCTCATAAATACGTGGTACATCAAATTCCTGCAACAAGCTGAAGTAAACGGCATGATATAAAAGTGTGTTTACATTTTTTTGGGACAGCCTATATGTTTTCTCAAATAACACTTACTGGAATGTGTTAAGGCTATGAAAAACAAAATAACTTCGAGGGAGAAGCTATTAAACGGTCTGAACTCATCTATAACATCATCCCTATCAAGATATAACCTCACCAATGTAAGAGCGAGCAAGAGCGTCAGATTTTTTTCAGCCAACACCGTTCAATACACTAATTTGTTTCTCTTAAATTATTTTTTTTATCAAAGTATTTCAATTTGTTTTTTGTTCATAATTGTAAAGTGCTTGATTTATTTAGATTACACGCATCATTTCACAACCGAGAACACAAATTTAATTAGTTTTTCCCTTTAACAAACTTAAATCCAGCCTTGAAAAACGAATTAAATGACTTTTCGGCAAAAATGTTGAGACATTTATGGAATAAGCTTTTTTGACTTTTCTCATTTTGGTTTTTGGAAGCTAAAGGTCTTCGCAACTTCCCGTGGGGTAATTATGTACTTTATTCTCAATGACTGAAGGAAGCAGGTTCCGTCTTGTACTGTAGAGCCTTCGGAGAGAGAGAATTTTTTCTCATGTAATCTTCTCGGAGATATTTTTAGACTAGCTTTTTAAAATATTGACTATTCAAGACAATATTTCATTTATATTTAAAACACTGATTATTATCTTAATTCTACAATGCATGACATCATGGATTTTTATGAAATTTATACTCAGCATAGGAAAATTGATATATACTATACAACGGGAAAAATAAGGAAAAGATCAAAAACAATTTTTAGTGTTCTTTTTATTGCAAAAATGCATGATGATGCAAATTGGCTTCACACATCTTTTGTTGATTTTTACCATGCACATAAGTTTTAACATGAAAATTATTATATAAATAAATAAAACATACCTGAATTGTTATTATTTTTTCCTTTTTAACTTCTAAAACACTTTTATTATGATTTAATTAATTCTTGAAATGCAGTAAAAAGTTGAATCCACCTTTACTCCAACTGTCAGAATTAAAAATATTTTTTTGATATACAAACACCCTTTTTTTTGCAAATAGTCAACAAGAGCTGTACCATATGATTTAAATATTTTATTCCTAAAAGATGGATTGGAATTCATCATATTTTTTTAATTATCATGATGCAAATTTGCATCCCAATGCACTGTAGGGTTAAAAGAGCGCTTAACGTATAATATTTTTGTGCATTTGTTTCTTTAATCTAAACATTAACATATTTTCATCAAATGACAATGGTTTATATCAGCCATCTCACTGAGTTTAGTGCTTCTTATGAGACAACTGATTTATATCCACGTAATTTATATATACAATATGACATCAAGGCTATAACCAGATAATGACAAAAAGAATGTATTTCAAGATTAAATCAATTAGATGGTTGGTAAGACGGATGTATTTATTATAATTAATACATTTTTCTTATATACAGTACAACGTGGCAGGCTCATTGCCTTTTCGTAATCTCTTTTCTTATATACAGTACAACGTGGCAGGCTCATTGCCTTGTCGTTATCTCTTTTCTTATATACAGTACAACGTGGCAGGCTCATTGCCTTGTCGTAATATCTTTTCTTATATACAGTACAACGTAGCAGGCTCATTGCCTTGACGTAATCTCTTTTCTTATATACAGTACAACGTAGCAGGCTCAATGCTTTGTCGTAATCTCTTTTGATTAACCAAAAAAATGTTAAAATGGCTTTAAGTGAAAACCAGACTGGAATCTTTTTTTTAAATATTTAAGTTTCAACGGAAACATTGAGGAAGGGAATATTAACTATAAATGTTTCTTTGTTATTCGATGTATTTTGGTAAGTTGTCTGTGATTTTCTTACCAAACATGGTATTTTGGACAAACGATATAAAATATGTTGTCTGAAAAGTTGTTTTGTATTTCTCGGATAGATGTTTTCACCGAAAAAAAGTCATTACTTTTCATTCCAAACGCGCTGAATTTTTATTGTATTATTATGAAAGGTTAAGGACATATTTTCGGTAATTGTTTACCTTGATTGCTTGGTAAAATGGCAAAAAATAAAAACGAGGAAGATAAAATGAAACATTAGAATGCAAAAACAGAAACCTTTGTGGCGGTATCAACCGCCAAATTGAAGCATACTCATAAATAACAAGGAAGAAAAAAGCGAACATTTTTAAAAATATTTTTACTACTTGAGAATACGACACAACCAAATAAATTTTTTTATCCACTTTGCACGAATTTCTCCTGTTACACAAAGAGGGTCTGCTTCTAGAGTTAGTTTATTCGTTAGGAAGAATAACAGCCAGGATTCTTCTCATACTGCTAGACGGTGCCGAGAATATATTCACAGTATCATTCAGTTGGTTCAATATCTCTATACCACGCGTGACTGGGTGTTTAGCCATGATATTCGTTCTGTTAGTTGCTACGTAGAACAGAGGGTGATTCCTTGCACGGTTATATTTATAAGGTACATGTTAACTTAGGGCTTTAAGAATCGCGGGACAGTTAAAAAAGCAACCTTGAAAAACCTTTAATAGGAATATCGCAATGGTTTCTTGTCTTCTTGTTTCGAGGCTTCTATAGTTACACACCACGAGAAGTTCGGCATGGTGACCATATTTTGGGTAATCGCCCTTTGTTCTGTATCATAGATATCTGTGGATTTTTTTTTATTTCTTCCATATAGTTTTAATATTTTTGTATTTCTTCTATACAGCCCAAACTGTAGAATATGTACAGTGTACTGCGACAATGCAGTGAATATCTGCTCTGGAAGGCCAGTTATCACTAATTACGATCAAATCAAGGCTTTGATCGTGAACAACCAGCATTTTAAGACACGACAGGTTGACGACTTTCTAAGATACTAAGAATATTGAAATCCACCCTCCATGACCTGGTTATATCTTAATACGAAACCTTAGGGCTCGAATTCGACCTAAAAATACGAAATTACTTTCCGAACAACCACTAAATTTGGAGGAGTCTCCGATCTTAATGCCGCAGCCGCCACTTCTTATCTTTGTTCTCAATTAAGTAAAAAAAAAATTTAATCTTTCAATAATAGTGGATTTGCTCGCTTAACGTCGTTTTAAAAAATGTCATTTTATTGTAAAAAAACCATAACTTGGCATTTATTCCGTCATATTGTAAATTGTATAATACGATTAACCCTTCCATCCCTGTGATGTGTAACTAGTACACATTGCTTCTAAAAACTTTAATATCTCTATAAATATAATAAATACTGGATTCAGATTTTAGGTGTTCCTCCGTAATACATTTACGCATTGAATGAAAAAAATAATATAAATAATAATAAACACTTATCGGCCACATCAGAGATATTTTGTGAAAATCGGGAATAAATTCACAAATGCAATCAAACGTGTGCCAGTGTGTGACGTAGGTATAATATATTCATTCTAAAAAACACTATCGGTGAGGAAGTGACGCTATTCACGTGTCACCCTCACTCTACTTCGATACATGGGAACGCAAGAAATAGAATCTCAATTCGCTCGCTTCTCTCACTTCAGTAGCTCGCGGGCTTTCATTTGAGGTGGTCGCTTTGACCGTTTTGTAAACGTCGGCCGATTTTTTTTTTCATGTTTTCAGCAATTAAATTTCAATAATTATCACTTTTGACTTCAAATTTAATTAATTTAAGCGATTGGCTATGAATATTCTTATTTTTTTCGATTTTAAATCGCTCATTTTTACATGTGTATTGAATACATAACACCGGAACGCGCAAATTTTTAAGTTTATAAATAAATTCAGTACTAAAAACCAATAATGATTAAATAATTTATAAAGTTGTACCTTTTTTACATATTATTATAATTTTACAAGAATACTATCATTAAAGATTTTAAAATATACTTTCCACATAATATCTATCGATTTTAAATTAGACGAGTAATTAATAATATTAAAATAACGATTTATATAGCGCCCTTTAAAGAGCAGACTCTTCTCAAGAGCACGCTAGCTCGGGATTCGAACCTACTCTTGACAGATTAAAAATATTACAAAAAAATTAAAAAAGTGGATTGTAATGATTGGAAGGTGGTGGCTGCGGTCATTAGATTAAGATCTTTTTAATCACGTAAAATTAAAGAATATCACTTTAGCATGATTACGACACAGTGCATGTAAAATATACCTCTCCGTGGTTGCAGTCCTAAGACTGGTTTGCAGCAATTTGAATTCTTCTCCTCCATTTCCCCCTGTCCTGTGCGGCTCTTTTTAAGTCTGTGTATGTTGAGCAGCGCACGTCCACCAACAGGTCCTCCAGGTACTCTCGGCGTGGGCGTCCCCTAGAGTTTGTCCCCTCGGTCATGCCCTCCATTATGGCATGCAAGAGGCCCTCTTGTCGTATTTTATGACCGATCCATCTTGCACGACTTTCGGACAGGATCCTGAGCAGGTGCCTTCCTCCTTCGATTCGTTGGAGAACCTCTTCATTTGTGATGCGGTCTCTCCAGGAAATTCCTAATAGTCTTCTATAGGACCACATCTCAAAAGCCTCTAGTCTTCATCTATCTCTTTCGGATAGGCACCATGTCTCGCAGCCGTACATCAAGATACTCCATACAAAGGTCTTGATGAGGAGTATTCTCAGTTTAAGGTCTATATTATTTGATTCTATTATTTTCGACCTTTTATTAAATGCAAGTCTAGCCTGATGTATACGGCTGTCGACCTCACTCTTGGACCGACCGTCCCATGTTATTTTGCTCCCGAGGTGCAAAATATATATGTAAGTGAAAATTGGTGCTTCATGTATTAAGTACACTATATATATATAGAGACATCGGAAATCCAACTGTAAACATCTGCAAAGTTTACAGAGAGATTCCCAGTCTCGATACATTATTCTGTAGTTATACCCATTTTCAAGCAATTGAATGGTGTACATTTGCGGTAAGTGTGTTTTAAGTTATAGTGTTCAGCGTCTGACCGTAAAATTAAGGGTGCTAAGTCGTGGCTCGAAACCGTAACCGGTAGTAAATTATGGGCGAGGGTACAAAGAGGTTGTGACTGCAGAGTGCCGGCTTATTGGGGCTGGCCTGGGGGTAAATAGGGCTATAGCCGCATGCATTACGTGGAACCTCGCCACTTATTGAGACTTGGCCGTGTGTCCATTCGAGTGTCTTTCTTGTTATATTTTCCTTTTACTCTATATTTATTTTAACTGCCACTTTTGAGGCGAATTGTCGTTAATCTAGAATATTTTTCAGCTGAAAAAATTACTATATATATACAAACATACCATCACGCCGTTTTCCTACTGGAGTAGGAAAAATTGTCTCACTTTTCTTCCCCGTCACGCTTTTTTCGCCTCTTTAATATCAATACATCTTCTCATACAGCTCCTTATTTTGCCTTCTTTCAAAATATCATTCATTTAATCCAAACCTAATTTCTTCAATCTTCTTCTTCAACTACGTTATCCTCTCACACTTGCGCTAGATATTCGTTTCATCAATATTTCTTCGTTCATTTTTCTCAGGGTTCTTCTTTATCTTACTCAACACATCACCCTTAAGTTCACACTCACTCCTCGTCAATTAATTTTGTATTTTGTATCTCCATCTATTCTTATTGGTGCATACATTTTTTCAGTATTTTTTCAGCAATTTTCAGTATTTTTTCAGTAAATCAAAGATTCCCTGGATCAAATATGGTGTTAAAATACTGCTGTGGATCATTATCTTTGCAGATGTTATACTGCCCGGTTTGAGTAAATACGTATTTGTGCTTCATTCCTTTGTTTCCTATCGCTACATGCCGTTTGATATCCTCTGTAACTTTTCCGTTATCTGAAAAAATACCGTCTAAATAGCAGAATTCTTCGATGCCCTTTAATTGTTCATTATTCATCCATGTGTGACATTGACTTTCTAGGACTTTATATTCAAACAATATTCAATCTACAAAACTTATTTTATGTTTGTTTTATTTATCACAAAACAAATTTAGATGTTAAGGCAGCTTATATACTGCTTATTATAAACTCTTATAGCACCTTCAATCAATTTAGAAAAAGCTCTCCCTAAAAACTCATGGCCTATTGATCGTCTTGGAACTTTGATATCCTTACCATATATATTTAGGCTTGATTTGTCAAGAGTATGTGCATACTTAAGTACGCACAGGTGTATTTTATTCACAAGATGTCTCACAATAATTTGCAATCAAGAGGAATTGCCCATGGTATCATAAGTATCACAAGGAAACGGAATAATATGAAGCTGAAATGATTTTTTTATTTAGGGTAAAATTCCGATTTTTTTTATACAAGTTCATACGGTGCAATGTCGTTATTCCTCAACTATCTTAAATAGGTTTTCGAATTGAATTTTATTTCCAAACACATAATAAATACACATTTTTACTGAAATATTTATTTACAGTTTTTTTTAGGAATGAGAACACTACGAATGAACTTCTGTTTGAAAGAAGACGCAGTGCAATAAAGAAGACACGCGAAGTTTTAAAGGACCTTGAAAACCGTGAAATGACCAAATTAATCAAATTCTGAAATAGGGAAGAGTGAAACACCTTTATAATACGAGATTATCCATGCCAAGATGTATGTACGTGACAAGAGCGAAATATGTATGTCAGGATATCATGGAGTGGAGATTTTTTGTCTTTGCTTACCACAATAGGGGCATGGCGTAATGGCAATTAAGGTGATGTGGTTTTAATAAATTAATACAGGTTTATTGATAGCAGCATAGTATGTACTCGTAAATAATAACATAATACATTTAGACACATTTCAAGAACACATTTAAAAGAGAATACATTAAAAAACAGAAGCTATCAAAAAGTCTGGGCTCATCTAATAACGTCCCCCTGGCCAAGATACATCCCACCAATATAGGGCGAGCCCAGCCACGGGGACACCAGATGTTTTTCAGCCCACATGCCCACAGCCCTATATAAGTTAATTAATGTGGCTAAAAATATTTCCTTTTCGGTGAAAAGTATAACAAATTTGTGAAACACTAAACATTTTTGTTCATTTAATTCATCAGATAAGCCCACCTAAATTCCGAATGTAAAATATTTAACATTTAGTTAGAATGGTGTCAAAAATTTGTTTTATTGAAACTAATAAAACATGATACAATATCAGAACAAGTGAAAACTTAAAATTTCCTATGCTTGACAATATTGTGTTTTATACTATAGTACTTTGTAAACGTTTCGTTTTAGTACTTTAAACAATATAAAAAACGGTGTTGACACTTCAGTGCATTAAAACCACAAAGTGAGATATTTTCCCTTTTCTGCTTTTTATACCACTATGTAGCGTTAGTAATACCTGTGATTTTAAAACTACAAACTTTGCATTTTTAAACTCTTGGATGATATTATAGTGTTTTGGTATGTTGTGTCATTTATGTTACATTTGGGATTAGGATCTTTATGTGTATTTGTGACCACAAAAGTGTATTTGTTTGATAAATTTGTATTCAAAAGCACATATAGTACTTTCGAGATTTGAAACAATTTAATACCTGTGATTTTAAAACTACAACCTTTGCATTTTTTAACTCTTGGATGATATTATAGTGTTTTTGGTATGTTGTGTCATTTATGTCACATTTGGGATTATGATCTTTTAGGTGTATTTGTGACCACAAAAGTGTATTTGTTTGATAACTTTGTATTCAAAAGCACATACTTTCGAGATTTGAAACATATTTAAAAGAACTTAAAGTCCCTAAAGTAACATTCGTGATTTTTTTATCTCGAGAAAATCTCAACAAAACATTTTTTCACTTTAAGTTAAATAAGTTAAAAACCACAAAAGGGTATTATTGACACATTTGTACCTTTTAGATGTGAATAATACTTTCTTATACTTGTGTGCTTTAAATTCCACAAAGAGGATTTTTGACACACTTGTGCCTTTACGACATGAGTACTTGCTTATATTTTTGTACTTTAAATTCAACAAAGAAGATTTTCGACACACTTGTACCTTTTAGACAAGAGTAATACTTTCTTATATTTCATAAAAAAGTATTTTTGACACACTTGTACCTTTAAGACATAAGTAATACTCTCTTATATTTCACAAAGAATATTTTTTACACAATTGTACCTTTAAAACATGAGTAATACTCTCTTATATTTCACAAAGAGTATTTTTGACACACTTGTACCTTTAAGACATGAGAGATACTTTCTTATTTGTAAATTCAACAAAGAAGATTTTCGACACACTTGTACCTTTTAGACATGAGTAATACTTTCTTATATTTCATAAAAAATATTTTTGACACACTTGTACCTTTAAGACGTGAGTGATACTTTCTTATTTTTTGGTGCTTTAAATTTCACAAAGGAGATTTTTGACACACTTGTACCTTTTAGACATGAGTAATACTCTCTTATATTCACAAAGAGTATTTTTGACACAATTGTACCTTTAAAACATGAGTAATACTCTCTTATATTTCACAAAGAGTATTTTTGACACACTTGTACCTTTAAGACATGAGAGATACTTTCTTATTTGTAAATTCAACAAAGAAGATTTTCGACACACTTGTACCTTTTAGACATGAGTAATACTTTCTTATATTTCATAAAAAATATTTTTGACACACTTGTACCTTTAAGACGTGAGTGATACTTTCTTATTTTTTGGTGCTTTAAATTTCACAAAGGAGATTTTTGACACACTTGTACCTTTTAGACATGAGTAATACTCTCTTATATTCACAAAGAGTATTTTTGACACAATTGTACCTTTAAAACATGAGTAATACTCTCTTATATTTCACAAAGAGTATTTTTGACACACTTGTACCTTTAAGACATGAGAGATACTTTCTTATTTGTAAATTCAACATAGAAGATTTTCGACACACTTGTACCTTTTAGACATGAGTAATACTTTCTTATATTTCATAAAAAATATTTTTGACACACTTGTACCTTTAAGACGTGAGTGATACTTTCTTATTTTTTGGTGCTTTAAATTTCACAAAGGAGATTTTTGACACACTTGTACCTTTTAGACATGAGTAATACTCTCTTATATTCACAAAGAGTATTTTTGACCCAATTGTACCTTTAAAACATGAGTAATACTCTCTTATATTTCACAAAGAGTATTTTTGACACACTTGTACATTTAAGACATGAGTAATACTTTCTTATATTTCACAAAGAGTATTTTTGACACACTTGTACCTTTAAGACATGAGTAGTACTTTCTTATTTTTTTGTATTTAAAATTCCACAAAGGGGATTTTCGATAATCTCATACTTGTAATACTGCAACGGTGTCATGTTGGCACGACAGGTCGCAAGATAAAATGTTAAGTCAATTTTCTGTTTTTATGGCCCCACAGTGGGTTTTTAACACATTTTGTGTTTTCAATACCACAAACTGATATTTTTGTATATTTGTGAATTTAAGACTACAATGTCACATGTTTTACAGTGTTCTTGTTTTCAAAACAAAATGAGACATTTTACAATTTACGCTAATAGAATGTCATTTTTGATATCTTTGTGTTTATGAAATCACAAAATGGGTTTCCATGATTCTTATGTTTATTTGACCATCAAATGACAATTTTGGAAAGCACTTGCTTATGTGATTTCAATTTTACAAAGCGAATATTTTTGACACTGTAAATAATTTTTAACCTTCAAATTTGTATTTTTTATATTTTCTTATTACATTTTTATATCAAAATGTATTTTTTATAATGATCTACTTATAATATGATAATTTGGTAATTTACACATTGTTATGCTTTTAGCATACCACAATTATATATAACCATTTTTTTTTAATCTTTAAATAACATTTAAAACATTTTTCTTCTTTGAAAACCTCAACAAGGCATTTTCGTCACTATTTTCGTTAAGAACTATGTAATACAATTTTTGAGACAGCAGTGTTTTAAAGCCCACAATTTTTTTTCAAGACTGTATTGCGCACACTGAAAGTTTCATTACTGTCGTGTATTTAAAACAGGAAAATGAATTTTCGACACTTTCGTACGATTGACAACACACCTTTCGCATTTGTGTTCTTTTAAAATGCCGAATTAAGCATTTTCGAAAAACACATATGGGTGCGTATTTATCATGTAAGATATTTCTGTAACTTTAAAAGCTATAATTCTACAGTTTGACACAAATTGATTTACTTAAAATATTCTTACATATTTATGGTGGGCTTATTGCTATGTGGTAATCCTGTATAACCAATCACACAATTTTGATAGAAAGTTTTAAGTTAAAGGTGGAAAATTCACATTTTTGAAGTAAAGTAAAAAGCATGGTATACCACAAAAATAAAAAAACAAAAACACTGAAAGTTGTTAAACACGTCTTAAGTGAAAACAAGACCGTAATCCGGCTTAGTTAGTAAAACTAGCGCCTTACTAACTAAACCGTGGAGTGCGTCTTACTATCACACAATCTTCTTGACGATGTAGGATCAGATGACAGAGTGCCAGATTTTCTTATCTCGATATACATCTTTTGCATATTCTACATCCGTGCACCTTCTCTTACATATCCTAAGATTTCTCTTACCTTTTACGTTTCCTTCTTTTAAAATATCATGTTTGTCATTACATGTAAAGGGTATTTCAAATAGAGCGGTTTTTTTTATTCTAGGATAACTTGCCTAGGTCTTGTAACATTTGAGAAGTGTAATGTACGACAAAAATGAAGTCATATATAGTACAATATAACAACGCGTTCAAATTGAGAATTATTCTATGTATTGTAATCTCCGGAAACGGTGATGTTAATTGGCCACCAAGATCATGTGATCTGACACCGTTGGACTATTTTCTCTGGAGTTATGTGAAAAATCATGTCTATAAAAATGACCCCCAATCAATTCCTGAGCTGAAGGAAGAAATTATTTGCGTTATTGGTGAGTTAGAACCGCAATAACGCCAAAATGTAATCGAAAATTTGAACAAAAGAGTGGACATCTATCGAGCTCAAAAGATGAATGTTTGGCGGATATTATTTTTGGTGTTTAAATGTCGTACATTATACTTCCATGGAAAATAAAAAGTTATTTCGCCATCAAAGCAAATTGTGTGTTTTTTTAAGAATTAAAAAAAATAGAATTGAAAAAAACCGCTCAATTCGAAAGACTCTTTATAAGCCATCAAAAGTACTCTTATGAATTTTGAAAATTAACCTTATAAAAATAAAACTTATAAGTAAGGGAACAGGTGTTTTATTATAAAGGCCATGCTGGTCGTCTTAATAAATGGAAAAAAATATTACAGTTTGAATAACGGAGATTTTGTAGAACAATGAAAGCGTTTTTAGCGATTATTCGTGGCATTTCTCGCTTGTTCATTGTAATAACCAACCATTTGTGTCTCAAATTAATGTACATACTAGCAGCACACTGGAACTATTGCCAAGAAATATTAATCATAAAGCGAATGCTTTACGTGGAAAATTCTTGCATTTCTGAATACTTAAACTTTCAAATGGAATTTTTTAAGCCTTCAAATGAAATTGCATTGTAGCTACTTAAAAACTACGATTATTGTGCAATGTTGAAAGTTTTCGAGAATGCTTTGAAAATAATTTCACCATAGATTTTCAAAAAATAAATTTGAAGCAATTTAACTGAAATAAATTATATTAAACTTCGTGGATTATTTGAGTTACAATTATATTATAAATTTATCACGAAATGTGAGTTCTCATCATCATCGTAATGACCTCCGTGGCTTAGTTGCTAAGATGCTTTAATTTTACCTAGGAGTATCGGGTTCGATTGCCAATGGTACCCAAAAGAAAGGGTCCCAGTCTGGTAAAATACTTCGTATGGTTACAATAATAACACTAGCAAGACTTGTGCAAATGTCGTTGCCTTTTTACGTGCGAACTAGTATTTCTAATGTATGCGATGATAAGCCACAAGTTCTGTACCTACTATGTTCTGGCTACGCTCTTCAACGTGTCCAAATTACCAGTTTGTATACCTTAAAGGGCTACATCACACCATGACATTATTGGAGAATACATATCCACTTCATAATATCCTGATACACATATTTCGCACCTGACAAGTCCATACGCCACATCATACGTGCTCGCCTATTATTATACGAAGGCTTTTTACTTTCCATCTTTCAGAAATTGATTCATTTGGTCATGTCACGTTTTTTAGAGGCTTCTTCAAACTTCTTGTAAGTTTTATACTACTCGTATAGATTATTTTCGTATATATTTAATTAGTCATTCTTTCTAAGTAGTCAAATCATCTAAATATTTCTTTTTTCATCTGAAACACTTCATATTCTTTTGATCTGTATTATTTATATATATATCCCCATTATTTATTCTGTCCTTAATTGTTTTTCCATACGGGCAACTCTTATCCCTTCTTCCTACCGCCTTTATTTTACTTTCATTCCTTTTTTGCAACGTCCAAGTTTCTCTTACATATCCTAACGTTGGGACCAAAATTTCAATATAAGTAGCAAGTTTTGCTTCTTTTGAAATGCTCAAATGCAAGATTGTTGTTAAACAAGACTTTTTTACTATTTCTATCTGAATCATTAGTTAAAATGTTTTTTTTATTGTTCTAGCTTGATTATAATTTTTAGAAATAAAATCGGCCCTAAATTAGACCCCTGAGGAACACCAATGTGTGCGGAGAAAAACAGTTTGATGGGTTATGTATGCAACAAACGGTTTTTATTCCATAATATAATCTGATTGCAGCTTTAAGTCCGCAGGGATCCGAATTTTGCTATTTTTAATATATATTTTTTTCTATTAACATATTTTTTAAGATTTTTCCAACCATTGGTCACTCGTTCATTCAAAATCCAATAAATCCACGTCGTATCTTCAAACAGACACATGAAAAAGGTAGTTCATAAAATTTAATATTAAAATCAGTTTCACATTAAAACATCTGAATATATTGTACATATAAAACTGTTCTCAATAACATACGCAAGAACGGGTCTTCCAGCCGCTATGCCTGTTGGAAGGGCCTTAACTCTTCTTAACGGGACTGCTTCGGATATTGACATATTTCATATCACATTACCAAAAGCAAAAGTAAATTTTCTTCTTACATTAAACGCGTTAGAAAGCATTCATCAACATACTTAAGTGACTGAATATATATATGTAACATACGTTTGTGTGTAAATACTCGTTTGTATACATATGCATTATTTTTTATTTTATATAATTTAAAAAAAAAAAAATTTCCCTGTAATTTTTCTTCTTTTTTAATGTCTTGTATTTTTCAATGTAATTGGGCTAAGCCTGTTTTGAAAAAATAAATAAATGATTCAGCAGAAATGCCGTAGAAATGAATGCAAGAAGAATACATGGGGTGATAATGTATGACAGAATACGAAATGGAGGGATTTAGAATGAATGTGAACGTAACAATGTCTTAAATAAGATAAAAAACAGCAACATTTGATGGTTTGGTACGTGGAAAAAAATAATTAAGAAAATTGAACCAAACAAATGTATAGTACAAATGGGAGTGGAAGGCGTAGAAGAGGAATATCAGATAAAGTATGGCTGGACTCAGTGAATGTTTTGAAAGAAGTAAAAGTAAGTAGGAAGAGAAATTGTAGGAGCTGGATGACAAGATATATGGATGTGAAAGAAGTGAAATATATATTATTTATAGTTAAGGCATTAACATTGTTGAGGTTTAAAAACATTGCAATTTGTTTTATCATCCACTGTTTATTCCACTTTTTGTAACGGTATAATCCTACCGGTTTCAAGGCTTTCATCTCATCATTAGGGGAGAACAAACAATACTTGTTTGTGCTCCTCTGATGATGAAGTAAAAATATTTAAACGATAGGGTTATACCGTTACAAAAAGTGGAATTAACAGTGTTTGATAAAACAAATTACAAGTTAAATATAACATATAGTATGTATCAATATAGGAAAGTCTGGCGCTCTGTCCCCTCTTTTAACACCAATAAAGACGCAACGTTATGATATTTTAGGGTATGTATCCTAGATGGAGAGATGATGATGATTTGTTGATAAATAAAACACGTTTTCGATCGCAATGCGGAAAGAGGAATTTTATTGGTAACGTAGGTATTTATACTATTTCCGCGTGTGTGCGGGAATGCGAGCAAGATATCTTTCGTCTCGTTTCTGCATTCGCAAAACGATTAATGTTGTATGTAGGTGATAATTTATTTACGGAACTGGCGAGACAGGTGTTTTGCGTTCTCGCTCTAGTATGGATTGTGCGTCGCTCCCGGCAATGAGTTGAATGACCGGCGCGTGGACTTGGTACTTGTTTGTTTTTTTTTTTTTTTTTTTTTTTTTATCCACTTTGCACGGATTTCTCCTGTTACACAAAGAGGGTTTGCTTCTAGCGTTAGCTTATTCGTTAGGAATAATATCAGCCAGGATTCTTCTCATACTGCTAGACGGTACCGAGAATATATCAACCGTGTCATTCAGTTGGTTCAATATCTCTATACCACGCGTGACTGAGTATTTAGCCATGATATTCGTCCTGTAAGTTGGTATGTAGAACAGAGGGTGATGAAGCATTGCTAAGGAATGCAAAGGTCATTTCATCGGTCATTGACCGCGTGTGCGACCGCCACAATATAAATATAACATTACAGTATATTATTTTTTAAATAAACTGAAAAAAATGCGAGTTTTTAATTTTTTGTGTTTATTACTTCAAATTATGCAAGTAATCTTTGCCAAAGTAAAACAAAAGAAATAAGTAAACAATCGTACTAAAACAGGTAACGTGATAGATTTGCTTTACTTTTCAAGCTTATTTTTAAAGCACTCCAAGCTATGAAAAATATCTACTATTTGATAAGCTTAGTCTGGAAGCGAATATTCTGATATAATTCTTGTGTTAAAAATACTATGTGCATAAGTTAAATAGGAAATTGAGCTGAAAGAAATGGGTCAACAATATTAAGAAAAATGTGGAATGAAAATTTCATAAATGTGGAAATGCTCATATGTTAGCATAAACATATTTTCAGTAAAGATTTCCAATCTTTATGTATTATTATACTGTAAAATTGGAGGTAAGGGTAAAAGTCAGTTGCAAAAGTATATTTTTAAGTGCTTGACTAGAATATAATATTGTGGCCTTTTTTTATTTCTTTTAGATGTAATCGGCACTCAAACCCTAAACTCAGGAATGGAAGTCTAAGGTCCTTCTTAACGCTTCACTTCCTGTGATGTGTAACAAGTACACATTGCTTCTTACAACTTTAATATCCCTATAAATATAATAAATACTAGGTTCAGATTTTAGGCATTCTTCCATAATACATTTACGCATTGAATTAAAAATTAATATCATAGTATAAATAGGCCGAAACAGAAACGATGGTTGTCGTCAAAGAAATAATACGAGAATTTAATTTTGAATACAAGAGAGCGAGAGAGGAATAGTTAGATTATCTCCGAAAGTAATTCGAAATTTGAATCTCGGTGGGTCCGTGATACTGAACGAATTTTAAATACCGAGCTAACAATTTTTGAACCGGTTTCAAAGGGGACGCTGTATAAATGATATATATAAACAAACTCTATATTTATGAATACATATTTTCATAAATGTAGAATATTTCACGGATTGCAGCTAGTTAATAATAATAAGCACTTATCAGCCACATCAGAAATATTTTGTGAAAATCGGGAATAAATTCACCAATACAATCAAACGTGTGCCAGTGTGTGACGTAGGTATATTCATTAAAAAAAACCGCTATGGGTGAGGAAGCGACGTTATTCACGTCTCACTCTACTTCGGTGTATGGGAACGCTAGAAATAGAATCTCAGTTCGCTCGCTTATCTCGCTTCAGTAGCCCTCGGGCATTCATTTGAAGTGGTATCTTCGTCCGTTTTGTGAACGTCGGCCGATGTTTTTTTTTTCATGTTAAAGCAATTAAATTTCAATTATTATCACTTTTGACTTCAAATTTAATTAATTTAAGCGATTGGCTATGAATATTCTTAGTTTTCCGATTTTAAATCGCTTATTTTTACATGTAAATTGAATACACAGCACTGGAACGCGCGATTTATTTAGCACATGAAGGTATAGGTTAATAGGTCACGGATGTCGTCAAAATCCAAACAACTCATTGTGGGGAATCAAATGATATTTTGAAAGAACGAAAGGTAAGGATCAAGATGAACCGAATGAACTGTATTCAAATTTACATAGATGTGGAATAGAAAAAGGAAGTATGTCATAATGGGAAAATTTAGCACTATGTCCTCTGTCTACTCCAACAGGGGAAATGGTATGATGGTATTAATATTTGTGGAAAAAAAATCAAGAAATGCCGTCAGAATCAACCCGAACCGAAAGAGTACATTCATTTATATTCTCGCTACATAAAAATGTACCATTTAATTAAAAATTATCTACTTCGCACGGATTTCTCCTGTCACACAAAGAGGGTCTGATTCTAGCGTTAGTTTATTCGTTAGGAAGAATATCAGCCAAAATTCTTCTCATACTTCTAGGCGATACCGAAAATATATCAACAGTGTCATTCAGTTAGTTCAATGCCTCTATACCACGCGTGACTGAGTGTTTAGCCATGATATTTGTTCTGTAAGTTGGTATATAGAACAGAGGGTGATTCCTTGCACGGCTATATTTATTAGGTACATATAAACTTAGTGTTTCTAGAATCGCGGGACATTTCAAGCAGCCTTGAAAAACCTTAAGTAGGAATATCGCAATGGATTCTTGCCTTCTTGTTTCGAGGCTTCTATAGTTACACACCGTGAGAAGTTCGGCATGGTGAGCATATTTGGGTAATCGTCCTTTGTTCTGTACCATAGATATCTTAGGTTTTGTTTTGTGTTTGTTCTATATTGTTTTTATATTTGAGCTGATGAAGATCCCAAACTGTAGATGCATATTTTGATTTGGTTCTAATTATTGTAGATAATTATATAAGTTTCGAAGGATAACGGTACTGTTAAATCCTTTTGGTATTTTCAATATAGTTTGTAACATTTCGATATAAAATATGTGACATGGTTTTAGCCTTTGTGGCCTAGTTGTGAAGGCGCTCGTATTCCAGCCAGGAACATGTTTGATTCCTGTTGAAACCCAGATTGTTTTTAAAAAAAATCAGTCTGGTTTCCACATAAGGTTTCATAGAAAGATTTTTGATTGGTTGGAAGTACTGGTATATGATAATATACTCACCACGTACTGTATACAACTTAAGTGTAAAACAATACAACATAATTTATACATATGGTACTCTTTGACATGTCCAAATCGGTAATTCGGATGTACTGTGGGGCGTTACGGGTGGACAATTTTTTTTTCGGCACCAGTAAATTAAGCCTTCGGCTTAGAAATGACTTGAGTAACCAATAAAGTCGTGACTCGCTAATGAACTCGGCGCGTGCCAATTTTGTAACGAAATGATCTTTTTATATCAGAATCGAACCCTTTTTTATAATTGTTTGGAATTGAACTGAAAGTCTCTTGATGGAAGTTCATTTTCTTACCAGCATTGAGGTCATCTTTAATATAACAAATTATTTGTTACGAACTATAAGCTTAAAATTATAATAATTTTATTCATGTAATAATTGATTGCAATAGTATCAAAATCTACTAAGATGATGTCTGCATCAGTATTTAAGTACACCATTTGATGTATGGGAGTGAACCATAAGCGTGAAAAAATACTGAAAGTATCCGAAAAAATGCGTTATAAATGTATCATATGCACTGACAAGAATGCATAAAGTGGCGATGTATCATATGCACTGACAAGAATGCAATAAGTGACGATATATCATATGCTCTGACAAGAATGCATAAAGTGACGATATATCATATACACTGACAAGAATGCATAAAGTGACGATGTATCATATGCACTGACAATAATGCATAAAGTGACTATGTATCGTATGAACTGACAAGAATGCATAAAGTGACGATGTATCATATGCACTGACAAGAATGCATAAAGTGACGATGAACGACAGAATATGTTGAGCAAGATGAAGAGCACTTTACGGTGAAGAGTAGAAAAAGACAGAACCATTGTCAAGATAATATAAATATCTTAGCTTACCTATAGTCAATATCACAGAGTGGATTCACGAGAAGAAAAAGTGATTATGGGATATGCATATAAAATAAATTTCAAATTTATCCAGCATAAATATGTTCTGTAATGGATTGGGTTTTTTCAGAAAGTAGTCTCTCGGATAGAAATTGTTAGAGCAAAATTTTTGCATCTAACTTTCTCGCAAACATGCTGGATGTATATTACGATAACGTTTGGCATATTTGTTAACCTTTCCCTTCCTGTGCTAAAAAACCGCGCGTTCCGGTGCTGTGTATTCAATACACATGTAAAAATGAGCGATTTAAAATCGGTAAAATAAGAATATTCATAGCCAATCGCTTAACCCTTCATTTCATGATTTTTTAAATTTGAACAAAAAAAATGTTTTTAGTTATCTATTGTACAGTAAAACATGGGAAAAATAATTAAAAAAATTAATTTATTTATTTATACCTTTATTTTTATAAAAAATTGTTTGTAGCAAATTTGCACTATCATGAACATGTCGTACTTTTTACTTATATAGTATAATAGAAATATGTTTAAGAAAATATGTGACAAAGCAAAACAAAAACCTATTATTACTCATGGAATATTTTAAAACAATTTTTGTCTTTTGTTAGACAAAGATGTACTCCGCATTAGCAACATTTGTAATGGGTAAAACCATTGCAATTGGGCAATTTACACCTTTGTCTAGCATTTGTGTATTCTATCCATGAGACAATTGATCTCTTCGTATGTTTGGTGGGGGAACATGAGCAGTCGGTCCTCGATGGCTCTTGGCCTCAAGATTCATTTCGACATCAGATGGTCGACCTTTCTTTCTGTCGCGTGACATTCCCACCCAACATAGACTTTTAGCGAGTGCCAACCAAAACTCCCAAAGGGTCATGTTGGAAACCACACCTTTTTGTTTATTAGCCCGGCAATACAGTAGCCAAGCATTAATTGCGGTGACATCAATAAGATGGAAAAATATCCCAAAATACCACTTTTTTGATCTCAATTAAATTTGAAGTCAAAAGAGATAATAATTAAAATTCAATTGCTGAAAACATGAAACGGGCGAAAAGACCACTTCAAATGAATGTCCGAGAGCTACTGAAGCGAAATAAGCGAGCGAACTGAGATTATATTTATTGCGTTCCCATATACCGAAGTAGAGTGAGAGTGGGACGTGAATAGCGTCGCTTCGTCACCCATAGCGGTTTTTTTAGAATTAATATACCTACGTCACACACTGGCACACGTTTGATTGTATTGACGAATTTATTCCCGATTTTCACAAAATATCTCTGATGTGGCCGATAAGTGCTAATTATTACGAGTATTAATATTATTTTTTTATTCAATGCGTAAATGTATTAAGGTGGAATATCTAAAATCTGAACCCAGTATTTATTATATTTATAGATATTAATGTTTTTAGAAGCAATTTGTACTAGTTACATATCACAGAGAAGGAAGGGTTAAGCTAGTTTAATACAAATTACTAGGCGTTTGATGTTTTTTACTACGGCAAAAGAAATAATGCGACACAAATTATAAAAAAGATAAGTTAGGTGTATAATGCAGTAGTTGAAAAAAAACCGTAATGAAGATGCAACTCTTGAATATTGTGTCCGCTGTTGTAAAACGGTTACCACTTATGATGGCTTAATCAAAGCTTGCACGTGAACAACCTGCGTTCTACGACATGAAATATAGCTGAGATACTAAAAACATCGAAATTCACTACCCAGCATAAATTATCGTCTAGATATAAAATCGTCACGTTTAATTTTGACCAAAACTACGAAATTGCTTTCCGGACAACCTAATACATTTTTCGTATAAAAAACAGTGACGCAGCGAAGGTTTTCTGCACCAGGGGACAAGATACAAAATCAGCGCCCCCTTGAACAAAATGCAAGTTAAGTGTCGTGTGAGATTAAACTGAAATCCCAACTGTTGAAAAGCCTGTTGGAAACGCAATTGTGCAAAGACTGTACATTATGCTGAATGTTTATATTTTTTTAATATACATAAACCATATTATTCCTTTTTAAGTATGTTATATTTATTTATATACTAAATGCAGATGGCCAGCTGGTGTGTCCCTAAGAGACAAAATAAAAAACTCACGCATTCGTGGAAGCCTAGGTGTTACATATATCCAAAGTAAGATGGAGGAGAGACGATTGAGATGGTATGGGCACGTTGGACGCAGAGTACCCGATCACATTGTGAACCAGGCAATCTCCATGGATTTTCCATGAATAACAACCAGAGGAAGACCTGAGGGACGTAGTCCGGGACAGAAGAGCATACAACCTGAGGACGAGGAGAGCTGACCCCAACAGTCTTCGCAGACAGTGAGTTGGGATGGAGCCAGGGAGAAGATTTATATACTTAATGCACTATGAATGCTCGATGTTGAAATATACTTTAATGTGAAATTATTTAATTCAATATAAATAATAATTAAGTTTTTTTAATTTTATATATTATTTATAGTTCTGTTAGGCATTGTGAAGGCTTAGAGACATTGAAGTTTGTTTTATCAAACACTGTTTGTTTATTACACTTGATGTAACGGTATAAACCTACCGGTTTCAAGGTTTTAAACTCATCATCAGGGGAGCACAAATAAGTCTTGTTTGTGCTCCCCTAATGATGAGGTGAACATCTTAAAACTGTAAGGGTTATGCAGTTACATAAAGTGAAATAAACAGTGTTTTATAAAACAAATTACAATAAATTAATTGTTTTTAATTTAAAGTAGTTTTACTGTAGTTTCCACGTCAAGTGGGAATGAAGGCAAACGCAAAATATATATTTTTGGAATTATGGTAAAAAATGTCTGACGTTGACAGGGCGTGGCAAAATTAAGGAAAATATTTCCAAAAAATATATTACTTTTGATCCTTGACTGCAGCCCCCTTAGCCTCGCGCCCGGGGAAAAGTGTGCCCCCCTGTCTCACATCGCTACACCGCTGATATGAACCGTATTTAACTTTGTTAAATCTGTCTTCACTAATCTGTAATATTATGGTTCTAGTTTATATTATTTATTCTTATTATTTTGTGCACATTGTTAAACATATATTTGGCGGGCCTATTGTTATACAGTAACTTTTCCCAACTAACCAGCTCATCTTGGAAAATTTTTGCTGTGTTTATCCAACACAGATTTAACAAAAAAAGTATTCGGTTAATTTCAAGTAAAAAGTTAAAAAATGACATATTTTAACCTACGTTTGTCAACCTGTAGATTGCGACCCCCCTGGAGGGTCACGAAGAAGTGTCAGGGGCGTCGCGAAAATAACTTACGTGTACAAAAATAAAACGCTCACACTTATTTAAAAAAAAAGTCCAAGTCATGGGCATACATTGCATTTGCGATACAATAGTCATTCAATGTATTTGCAATACAATAGTCATTCAATGTATCATACAAGTAAGTCATACAATGTATTTGCCATACAATAGTCATTCAATGTAGCATACGATGGTCGCGAAGTCATTACTTATGTTTAAGGGGGCTGCAAGGCTAAAGAGGTTGATAAACAATAAAAATTAAAACATTAAACAATAAAAATAGACGAAGAGAAAAGGAATTCGTTTATTTATTAAACACTTTTATTGCAAATACAATCTGGCGGGCTTATTGCCAGGCGGCAATATCTTCCAGCCAACCAGACAAAATAAATGAAGAAAGTTACATGGTCGCAAAAAGCATTCAAATGACCACCCATTCCCACGAAATCCATGAACATACACGTAAGCATACGCGCACAAAACCTCACAAAGACGGTCAATCACCTGAACATTTATTTTCATTTAAAGTAAAAAATCATCAATCAAAGGAAAAGGAAGGGATGGTGGAGAGGAAAGGAAAGAAAAATGAGGAATCAAACATGTTAAATTACTGACTAGAAATCAAGAATGTTTTCAGTTGCTTCTTAAATTCTTACATTCCCCCCAAAGGGCGCTTTACCCCTTTTTTGAGAGCTTTTAAAATGAATGACATGAAAGAAAGACGGTTTCTTCACTTAATCGTACTCATGCATAAAATTACCAGTACAAAAATGCCACGTTATCTCTTCGAAAAACTTAATTGGGCTGGAAACTCTCACGACTACGAAACTAGAAGCAGAGAAACTCTTTTACTGATCCCAAACCATAATCTAACACTATTCAAGGGATCCTTCTCATACTCAGCCAGCAAATGCTGGAATGAGTTGCCCCAGGCCTTGAAGGAGCGGGTGAATAGTTGTACCTTCAGAGATGTTCTAATGTGTTATCTTCTGGGTGGTTAATGGGTTTCTTAGTGGTTAATATGTCTCTTATTTGCTTTTTTTTTCATTATTATATTTCTGTTTAACTGTTTTAATGTATTGTGTCGTGGTTTTTTTTATGTGTGAACATCATTTCCCATTTGTCATTTTACTTTTATAAAATTTGGACTCCTTTGAGGCTTTTCTTTTTTTCGTTCTTGCTGACAGTTAACCTGAGGTGGTATATGTGGGTTTACTTTTTATTTTGTTTTCTCACATACGTTTTTTTTTTGTTTTTTCATTTAGATATGAGTCGGGCTCGCCCTACACTGGTGGGGTGTATCTCGGCCGGGGGAATGTTTGTAGGATGAGCCCGGACCTTTTAATGTCTTCTCTCTTGAATGTATTTTTTTTGTCATCTATTTTTTTTTTCTTCTTATTCTACATGTTTAGGGTGTGGGGTGAAAAACATCTGGTGTCCCCGTGGCTGGGCTTGCCCTATATTGGCGGGGTGTATCTTGGCCGGGGGGGATGTTATTAGATGAGCCCAGACCTTTTGATAGCTTCTGTTTTTTTATGTATTCTCTTTTTAATGTGCTCTTGAAATATATCTAAATGTTTTATGTACATACTGTGCTGCTATCAATAAACCTGTATTTATTTATTTTTTATTTAAAGCATGCCAAGGACGGAGGTAGTCTAACATTGGTTTGTAACTGATTCCAGAGTCTCACTGCATGGACAATAAAGGCCGACGTAAAAAGGAAAAGCGTTGAACTAGATAGGTCAATAAACATTATCTGCCTGAGCACTAGTCCATGACCGGAAAAACGCTGAAAACTTTCGGCGAGATACGAGGGGGCTGCGGGACAGTTAAGACTATTATACAACAGAGACAGCATGTGAATTTGGCGTCTATTCCTCACGTTCAACTAGTTCAGTGCCTTCTGGCATGAAGTGATATAATCGAATATTGATAAAGTAGAGAAGCAAAGACAATTTTGATTGAAAGGATGTTATGTAGGAAAATTTATGAAAAATGGCATATAATCAACAGAAAATCTTTTTCTTTTATAAAACGGTCTATAAGTAAAACCAGTGCAAAAGTGAATCCGCCAGAATTCAAACCTGAATCAGCACCTACTTGCCTAGCGTGAATGTTAACCATTAAACCATAGCCGCCGTAATTCAAGAAATACGAAACTAATTCCATGACAACCTACTAATACACGTGTACATTTGATTAGCTGTCGAGCATTTTCCCTTAAAATATATTTGCATGAGAGCGCTCGAAAAAATTTCATAACAATGGTCTTTCACATCTTGAGCACTTGTTGTTGGAGAAGAGACGAGAATTTATAAATTTTCCTTTTCACGACCATTTAAATTTTAGCATTGTGCGAATTCATCCCCATCTCACACTCCTCCGTCAACCTTCTCCTGATACAATATAACTCTGCTGTATAGTCCATAAGTCATATTATTAAATTATTCATTGTAAAATATTTTGATGTAGTTGAGACGGGTTATTCTGGAGACATTTTGTGGTCAAAATAAAATAGAAAATGTCGTGCCATCAACTTTATGAATACTTTCGAGTTTAAGATTTTCACTGGATATTGCGAAGAAAATTTGCATATTTCAAAAGAAAAATTTGAATAAAAGACCTCCCTTCTCTTTCCAAAGGAAATATTAAATTTAACAAGTAAAACCTTAAGGAATGTGGGGCGAGTTATTCATTATAATGATATTTTGAATGATTTTTGCATTGTGTTAATTGTTTAATATTAGACGTTCACCAAATCCGAGGTGATTTGATGGCAGTGAACAGAACTGCGATAATTGCTAGATAATACTGTAGGCAGTCAATACTAGTTGTATGGATGATGATGAGGATGAATATATTGCAAGTAACCAATATCTAATTTTATATTTATTGTTTTAGAATAGTGTTTCATTCACAGTGTGATTTACTAACATCCTTACGCCATCTATGAATGAGATATGAAATTATTAGCCGCCATCTATCGACAAAGTAGGGAATTAACTTCACAATAAGGACAAACGTAATTTCTATGAGATAATTTATACAGAGTTAAACCATTAAACTGTCAATATTGTATTTGCATACTTATATAAACTACCCGGCGGTAAGAAATACATATCGAGCTTAAGAAAAAGACTGTTGACAATAATCGGCTTTGAAGAGCATCGTCTCTGTCATTCATACACGCGTTCCTTTGCGATTTGTCAGTCGTTGTCAAGCGTTCTAGGGACAGAGACGACGCTCTACAAAGCCGAAGTTAGCCGATTATGGCCGACAGTATCTTTATTAAGCCCGATGTGTATTACTTACCGCCGGGTACGGTACATACCATCACACAATTTCCCCTTCGGGGTAGGCAGAGAGGACAAAGCGACAGGCTTTTCTATCACAACACACGTCTTGTGCCTCTTCTACGTCCGTACACTTTCTCATATAACACACGATTTCTCTGATTTTCTACATTTCCCTCTTTCAAAACATCATTAACTTAGTCAAACCACATTTGCTTGGCCTTCCTCTCACATTGGTAGTATATATATTTTTTATTTTTAATTGTATCTCATTCAAAAACCATATTAGCGTGTTTTTCTTCATCTTATTGAATACATCAGCCTTAATTTCACTTTCTTCCCTTATCACATTCCTTATTCTGTCATATATTGTTAGCTCCATACTCAGTATTATTCTCAGTGCATAGATTTCTATAGCATTTATTCGGCTCCTATCAGTCTTTTTCTACGTCTCACTTCCATATATCAAAGTCGGGAACAAAATACTGCTATAGACTTTTATCTTAGCAGATACTTTCCTGAAAATATATGTATTTGAACAGGAGATAACAGTTTGTTACTCACCTGTTTAAATACATATGTTTTAATACCCCATTGACTTTATTCTCTATCACTACACGCCGTTCAATATCCATCTTAACTACTCGTATTTTAATATCTGAGAAAATAGTACACAATTTATATATTTATCTTGTGTTTATTATAACTATGTTGTATCAGGTGTAATTTACAGACATTCTTACACCATCTATGAATGAGATGGAAAACGTATGGTGCCTACCTGTAGCGAATTAACATCAAATATAAAGAAACTAGTTACAACCCGTGAAATATTCACGGAATCAAAACAAATTCTACATTTATGAAAATATATATTCATAAATGTAAAATTGGTTTATATAGTATATTATATCATTTATACATCGTCCCCTTTTACACCGGTTCAAAAATTGTTAGCTAGGTATTTAAAATTCGTTCAGTATCACGGACCCACCGAGATTCATATTTCGAATTATTCTTGTATTCTTTCTTCGGCGACCACCATCGGGTTTTGGCCTATTTATACGCGTATATAAAGAAATACTTAATCTAAATGAGATAACTCTTACATAGTAAAACTGTCAATATTGTTGTTGTTTATAGTTAAGGCCTTAACGTTGTAGAGGTTTAAAGACATTGTAATTGTTTTTTTATCAAACACTGTTTATTTCACTTTTTTGTGACGGTATAACCCTACCGGTTTCAAGGCTTTCACCTCATCTTCAGGGGAGCGCAAACAAGTCTTGTTTGCGCTCCCCTTAAGATGAGGTGAAAGCCTTGAAACCGGTAGGGTTATACCGTCACAAAAAAGTGAAATAAACAGTGTTTGATAAAAATAAATTACAATGTCAATATTGTTTTTGTATACTTATTAAAAATTATACGTTTTAGTTTAACCTTCTAAATTTAATAAATGCATTTAAGATGTAGGCTGAAAGGGAAAAATCCATTTGAAGAGATATATTTGTATTCGTAAAATAAATACCATTGGTACCGCTTCTCCGTTGATACATACAAAAGTCAATTAAGGGTTAATTTTAAACGTGGTATAAACCTTATATTTTTATAGTGTATATTATACGATATCTTTAATTTATCAGTTTTTTTTAACATACTATGATTTTGAAATATTATTGCCTTCTTCCGAGAAAATCACGTCCGTGGATGTGGAAAAATACTTAAAGAAGCCGAATAAATGGTGTAGTAATGCTTGTCCCATGAAAAATACATGGGGTAGCAATATTTGAGAGAAAACAGAATAAAATAATTGGTCATGTATTGGTACTTATGGCTGATGTGTTAAGTAAGATGAAAAAGAGTGCTCTATGATGGGTTGGCATGTTTTGAAGTAATAAATAGTGCAATTTCAGTAGAAGCTGTGATGAGGATGACCAGTGAAGTATGATTGAGTCACGTTAATTATAATATAAAGAAATAAATGTTAAAAGTTGGACCATTATTGCATGTTAGATAGGAAAAGTTGTTTAGACCTAGGAGAAGTGGAATATGTAAAAAGGGATAAAAATATGGCGCTTTGTCCCCTCTGTCTATTCCGGGTGGAAAACGGCGTGATTGTATTTGTAAGAAGTACGATTTATATGTTTGAAGAGATGCATGATGGGATATACTAAAGGAGACCGTAAACGAAACACCTGGATTCGCAATAAATCAAAGGTAGAAGACGTTAAAAAGGTGTGCAAAAGAATGAAATGGTAATGGATAGGACACTTAGCCAGAATGTCAGACTCCCGATGGACATCCGAAATAATCCAATGGTACCCATAAGGCATAAAGAGGCACAGAAGAAGACCGAAGGTACGCTGGACAGATGAAATCAGAAAGTATGACAGCATCAACGAGCAAAAAAATGAACCATTTGGAGTCAACTTGGGGAGACCTTCATCTAGCAGTGGATCGACTCTGGTTGACAATGATGATGATGATGACTCATAATTGAAAAAGTTCTTTGAAAATAAAATAAATTATGTTTATTAAAAAATTTGTTATTTTACGCAAAATTCTGAGGAATATCTAGAATTATATAGGGTCGTTGCTACAATAATATAACAAATAAGAATTATTTGCTTGAAACAAGAAGTCCAAAGAAATAGTTACTGGATCAAATGGCGCAAATTTTGAAAGAAGGTGATGCGAGAAGTATGAATAATAGAAGATTATGTGGAGCTGACCAAAGTTCTGTACGTGATTATAATAGTGTGATAATAATAATAAAAGGACAACTTATACAGCGCCGTTAAGAGAACTAACGCTTCTCAAATGCGCTCTAACCCATTATCATATTATTGACAAATTTAAAATGTTACAAAATTAATATATACTCGAACACATGAGTTAAGTGACTGACCTTTTTGAGATCTATTTTTTTTTCTACCTACTCCGCAAGAGGTAAGGGTGCAGGCTGAAAAAAATTTGAGCTCCTCGCGACCGGACTCGTCATATATTGGGGGGATGTATTTCGGCCGGGGGGGATGTTATGAGATGAGCCCAGATTTTTTGGTAGCTTCTCTAAAAAATGTATTTTCTGCTACACATATTTATCATGAGATATGTGTATGTGCGATTTTGAAACGTATACATATATGTTTTTTTTATATGTATGTACATAATATGCTGCAATTAATGTTTCCATTCCTGTGCTAAAAAAATCCACCCGTTCCGGTGCTGTGTATTCAATACACATCAATACATATGTAAAAATGAGCAATTTAAAATCGGAAAAATATAAATATTCATAACTAATCGCTTCAATTAATAAAAATTGAAGTCAAAAGTGATACTAATTGAAATTTTATTGCTGAAAACATGAAAAAAACATCGGCTGACGTTCACAAAACGGGCGAAGAGACCACCTCAGATGAATGCCCTGGAGCGACTGAGACCTGAGACTGAGAAACACTGTGTATGTTACACCTCGAATGAAGAAACACATTTTCTCCAAGTTGATGGTTTGCTCAGAGTGTCGTTCCGATTGTCGGAAGAAACACAATTGCAAACTGAGATTGTATATCTTGAGTTCCAATTTACCAAAGTAGAGTGAGAATGAGACGTGAATAGCGTCGCTTCCTCACCCTTAGCGGTTTTTTTAGAATTAATATACCTACGTCACACACTGGCACACGTTTGATTGTATTGGTGAATTTATTCCCGATTTTCACTAAATATCTCTAATGTGGCCGATAAGTGCTTATTATTATTATTTTTTTTTTATTCAATGCGTAAATGTATTACGGAGGAATACCTAAAATCTGAACCTAGTATTTATTATATGTTATTTATATATATATTAAAGTTTTTAGAAGCAATGTGTACTTGTTACACATCACAGGGAAGGAAGGGTTAATAAACCTATATTTATTTATTTAATACGTGATAATATATTTATATGAAAAACTAATTTTACAGTTTTTTTTTAAAGAAAGGTAACATCATTGTTCGGTTTAAGTATTGATCACTCTTCAATTGCACTTTATGTTTATAAATAACAAATCAATGAGCCAATTGTTAATGCGGTCTACGTAAGGAAAATACTAACCATATTGATGTCTTAATGCCGTATATTTAAACTCAATGAACTCACTTAGTTTCTTAATTGAATGCTTTTATAATTCGGTATTCTTTGTATGTTTACTCAGTGCCAGCGGTTTTGCCATACAATTTCTAGTGAGAGCTATTATTATCGTTAATTATAATCCCTCCACAAAGAACTTATCTTGACAAGATAAAATTTCAATTAGAATTGAACCTAAAAACATTAATCCGTCGGCAAACTCGTATCTACATTTCATTTAAAACTATCTTAATCTACCTTTTCAATAAAGGTTTTGCATTAACTTATGTCTTATTGTAATATCAACTTATTACAACAAAACCTCTACTTTTCCTTACCACTTGGGTTTTTCCAGAGTGGTTGAATTTTTACCTGAGTGTACTTAAGTCATTTCAAAATGAAAGTATCTTAACAACATTGTATTTAAATTGGTATCAATATTTTTTAAACATTAATTTGTTGACTTAGTAATAATACTGTACGTATTTCTAAATACATTTAAAATCTCATTGAAATGTGTTTATTTCTCGCTTTGCAATAAATATTCTAGGTAAAATTAATGAAAACCTTTGTACTCGTAATTTGTTTTATCAAACACTGTTTATTCCACTTTTTTGTAACGGTATAACCCTACCGGTTTCAAAGCTTTCACCTCATCATAAGGGGAACACAAACAGGACTGTATTATGTTCGAACTGGTACCGAGATACAGGCTTCTAACGGTAAACATTCGGGTAGGGGACTGGGGGTGGAGAGAGGGATGAGACAATCTCGACTAACAGCGGAGAGATTCTTGTGATATATGTATTTGCCAAATGTTCACCTCGATGCACTGACTTTGAAATTTCTAGGGCCTCTAATCTGTCCAATTTATTTCCGTTACCACTGATATGTAAGAATTGGCATCATCGATATAAAATATGTGGTTTTCACAGTGGCAATGATTGGCAATTTCAGAATAAATTAGAGGATTTGTTAAGCCGGAGTTTCAGCATTGTTTATGCTGCCCTGTTGATGAGGTGAGAGCCTTGAAACCGGTAGGGTTATACCGTTACAAAAAGTGGAATAAACAGTGTTTGATAAA
This sequence comes from Odontocerum albicorne, assembly GCA_949825065.1. Classification (NCBI taxonomy): domain Eukaryota; kingdom Metazoa; phylum Arthropoda; class Insecta; order Trichoptera; family Odontoceridae; genus Odontocerum; species Odontocerum albicorne. The sequence continues at coordinate 47,316,754 of OX463844.1, read as the reverse complement.
ACAAATTACAATGTCTTTAAACCTGCACAATATTAATGCTTTATTTATTTATTTATTTAACACTTTTCTTGCAAATACAATCTGGCGGGCTTATTGCCAGGCGGCAATCTCTTCCAACCAACCAGACAAAAGTAAATTAAGCAAGTTGCGTGGTCACATACATCATCCAAATGACTATCCACCCCACGAAATCCATAAACATATACGTGAGCACATGCCTACTAATGCACATACCCCACAAAGACGGACAGTCACCCGAACATTATTTTTCATATAAAGTGAGATATCATCAATCAAAAGGAAATGAAGGGGTGGTGGAGAGGAAAGGAAAAGAAAAATCAGGAATGAAACACGTTATTTTACTGACTAGAAATGAAGAGTTTTTTCAGACGCTTCTTAAAGCATGCCAAGGACGGAGCGAGTCTTATATTGTTTTGTAACTGATTCCAGAGTCTCACTGCATGGACAGTAAAGGACGACGTAAAGAAAGAGCCTTAACTAGTAGGTATTAATAATATAAACCTCTTCACACTCAATATTGATTATGTACATCTAAATAGTCACTTAAGATTTTAAATATTAGAGAGCTATATGCATTATGTAATAAATATAAATAATTTTGATAAATATATCCACGTAGCTAAGTTCCACAATAAATTTGAAAATGCCAAAATGCCATTGTAAAACTGAGTAAATATATAAAAGATACAGAACTATCAACGTGTTTCTTGTGGGACTTCATATTTCTGCAACTAGTTATTTGTACAACTATTGCATAACATGACTGCACAGATTGGGTAGTAAAATTGGACATTTTATGGATTTTCTTGACTTTGCCTACTTGTAAAGTGAAAAAATTGTTTTTACCGGGATGAGTTGTTGGACTTACGTGTATACTGTTTTTTCCTACTATTTTATAAAATACTGCTTACATGTCAATATAACACCGCTTAAATAAAGCGACAATGGGCAGGACACGTAGCCAGAATGTCAGACTGCCGATAGGCATCCGAAATAATCAAATTGTACTCATGAGGCATAAAGAGGCCCTGAAGAAGACCGAAGGTACGCAGGATATATGAAATCAGGAAGCATGCCAGCATCACATGGCATCAACGAACACAAAACCGAACTATTTGGAGTCAACTTGGGGAGACCTTCATCCAGCTGTGGATCAAGTCTGGTTGACAATAATGATGACGACATGTCAATATTTAATTATATTTTTTGTTGCTTTTTAATATTTCCATCATTTGACTGTTGTAATAAAAAAATGTTAAGCCAAATTGTCCTTGGGACATCAATTTTAGCACGACCTAGTTTGTAAAACACCTGTTTTCAATTCCGGGGGTTACGGGTTCGATTCCCGTAGAAAGACATTTTTTAAAAGGTTCCAGTAGGGTTTAAAACCTATGAAATATTTTTTTGGTTGTTCGTTAGAAGATATTTAAACATGGCTATAAATTGGCCAAATTCTTCTGTCAAACAACTATCAAACAAAAGCGAAATACAATACAAGATACATTTCTTATAATTTTTTGTGACAGAAAACATTTTTTTGAGAAAAATAATTTTAAGATATGATTTAACAAACAATGCTTCTATTTAAAAATAAATAAGGAAAAAAACACCCGGATTTTATAACTAGTCCATTATGCTGGAAGGGTATTAAATATTACAATCTCAATAGTTTTTTTTTTATCTCAAAGCCTGTGTTTTATACATAATTAAAATGGTAAAAATTTAGTAGACCGTAATATTTTGTGTTGCTTTTTATTCCACGTGTGCTTGTGTTGTTTTTAGTGCTAAACATCTGATGTTTAGAGCAACGTGGAAATTATGAGATACCTCTCTTTTTAGAGGCTTCATTTTTAAAAAGCTTAATTTTTTATGGCAACCTCAAAAAAACAAGCCTTTAAAAGTCAAAAAATAAAAGAGGACGACCATTTTTCCTAATGAAAAAAACTTTTTATTTACCGATGTTTTTATTTTATTTAAATATCCTATTTTGTTAATTATCATTGTAATGTATTATAGTACGTTTTGCTTTCACTTGTAGCAATTTTTTTCAACCGACTAAAAATGACCTCAGCAGTGTTGTAATCAGACGCCATTCTCCCGATTAAGGGGCTGTGAGTTCGATTATCGTTGGTGTGCAATTTCTTAACCCTGAGAGCGCTACGAGAAAAAAATATAATTGTCTATCTAGTGCTGAGATATATTTACGATTCGGACATTCGTGATAAATATTTATTTTAAACAACAAAAAAACAAAAAATATATATTTTTACAACATAAATATATTTTAGAATATGTATCCTTGTATTCTAAATGAAGGATATTCATTTAGAATACAAGGGTAGAACAAATTTCTTCCACTGCTATAGCAGTGCGCCGATCTCTCAGGGTTAAAAAAGGATTTCAGTTCAATTTTTACTTAAAGCTGTGTCTACATCTTTCTTGTTGGTTGGAAAAGATTATCTCATTAATTGGTAATAAGACTGCCAGATTGTACTGTATGCAAAGAAAGTGTAATATACCTAATATTTTTTGTCAATTATAGTGTGTTACATATCACTATCCATTATTGCCATGTACCAATTTATTTCTACCAGCCAGAGAGATGTTGCAAGACTTTTATATAATACATTGAGGTCACGTTTTTAATATCAATGAAAATAGAAGCCAATTTTTGCTATCAACGGTAATTGAGGGCATTTTTTTGCTATCAAAAGTATTTCTTCTTCTCTCTGGCTCCATCCCAACTCACTGTCTGCGAAGACTGTTGGGGTCAGCTCTCCTCGTCCTCAGGTTGTATGCTCTTTTGTCCCGGACTACGTCCCCCAGGCCGTGCATCTGCATCAGGTTATCTTTTTGCACCACCCATGAATTCTTTGGTCTTCCTCTGGTTGTTATTCGAGGAAGATTCATGGAGATGGTCAAAGTAATTGAGGGCACTGTTTTGCTATCAACGGTAATTGAGGGCTTTTTTTTGCTATCAACGGGAATAGAGGGCACTTTTTTACCGATGGGATTGAAGCTTGAAACATTCCCTTCGTGAATTTGAAGAAAATGTAAAATGGCAATCTACTCAGCCCGATTAATAAAACATTGACCTTCCAGTCAGGGATTTCGGTCTGGATTACCAAAGGTTCCCAAGATATCTGAATAGTGTTACAGTCTATTTTTTAAAGGTCTTGTAACATTTGTATGATTGGTTGGATGAACTTCGCTAAGTAGCTGGTCTTTCAAGTTTCATCTGATTTGCTCGATTGGCGTTGGAACCAAATTTAACCAAAAAAGGGATTCCATTCTGATTTTCATTTATTCATTCACTAGTTGCAGCCCGAGAAATATTCACGGAAGTAAAACAAATTCTGCATTTATGAAAATATGTATTCATAAATGTAATTTTTTTTTATGTATATAATTTATACATCGTCCCCTTTTACACCGGTTAAAAAATTGTTAACTAGGTAATTAAAATTCGTTCAGTATCACGGATCCACCGAGATTCCTATTTATATTATGACTAGTTGCAGATCGGCCTCTTTATTTTATGACTAGTTACCGCCCGTGAAATATTCATGGAAGTAAAACAAATTCTACATTTATGAAAATATATATTCATAAATGTAAAATTTGTTTACATATATCATTTAAACATCGTCCCCTTTTACACCAGTTCAAAAATTGTTAGCTAGGTATTTCAAATTCGTTTAGTATCACGGACCCACCGAGATTCAAATTTCGAATTACTTTCGGAGAGAATCCAAGTATTCCTCTCTTGCTCTCTTGTATTCAATATTCAATTCTCGTATTCTTTCTTTGACGACAACCGTCGTACGGGCTTTGGCTTATTTATATTATGACTATTTGCAGCCCGTGAAATATTCACGGTAGTAAAACATATTCTATATTTATGAAAATATGTATTCATAAATATAAAATTTGTTTATATATATCATTTATACATCGTCCCCTTTTACACCGGTTCAAAAATTGTTTGCTAGATATTTAAAATTCGTTCAGTTATCACGGACCACCGAGATTCAAATTTCGAATAACTTTCGCAGATAATCTAAGTTTTCCTCTCTCTCTCTCTTGTATTCAAAATTCAATTCTCGTATTCTTTCTTTGACGACAACCGTCGTACGGGTTTTGTCCTATTTATATTATGATTCTTTTCCATGTGCGGACCATCAATTATAAATTATGTCACGTGTTTCCGGTAGGAACCAACAGAGATTGCCTTATCATTCGCATCAATCAAGTCCTGTCCAGACCATGTAGTCACGATATTTGGGCAAACTAGCATGTGCCGTAAGTCCTATATATCTTCTTATTCACATTCAATACTACTTTTGTTGAAGAACTATAACTGAATTAAACCAAACTTTTTATCAAAATCTTAAATTTATCTACAATATTACCGTATTAGCCCGACTATAAGGCGAAGTTTTTATTTAAAAAGGCGACACGTAAATAGGGGGGTCGCCTTATATTCGAGCCACAAACATAATGGGTAACGATGAATTCCCTACTCGCTATTAGCGAAATGGTGACATTGTAATGAGAGCATTCAAAAGGCGTCATTGTTTACACATAACATAGCCTGTGCGTAGTAATTTCTGACAGTTTTTAACGTGTTTTTTTGTACTGTGCTTCGTTTTGCATCTTTGCTACCTAAAAAAATATAATGACTGACCATATTGAAAGACTCAAAAACATCAAATGAATCAAGGAATACGCAGAAGCTATGATTCCAATTTTATGGTTATGGTGGTGCGTGCTGCAGAAACAACCAACTGTGCGGCTGACATCAATGGATTTAAAAAAATTCTTCATATCCAATAAAATGGACGGTGCTGAAGATGATATTTTGCGGGAAAATATGATTGAGGATTCCGAAGACGATAATATCACTGAATATGAGATGAGCCTGATGCTGAGGATGCTATAGCCATATGTGAATCTGACTGATCTGATTAGCTACTGTGGTTGGACTTTTTTATTTCTTCTTTTCATGTTTAAACATGTACTTTACTATTATCTGGGTACATTGTTTTAATAAATATTTTTCGTTAAACATTTTGCATTTTATTTTTCATCTCATTATGGTGAGGGAAATGTTTTTTTCTTTAAAAACCAGATTAAAAAATAGGGGTCGCCTTATAATCAGGGTCTCTCTATAGTCGGGCCAATACGGTAAAATCGTCTATGAAAAACTATAAAAAAATTTGAAATTATACAACTCGAATTCTATAATATCGTTTATATTTCTGATGCGAATATCTCATACTTCTATTTCAAAACACTTGATTAAAACTTTTGCAAAACTGTGACTTACTCCGATTGTGTTTCTGTTAAAAGCTGTAATAGAAGATCTATCGCTTTTTTATAAAACTATTTTTTTTCGCAAAGAGAAGAACGTGGCTGAAGACAATATATATTTATGTACTCCATTAATTTGGTTTCCTGTCGCTGCACTTTTATAAATACTAGAAATACATAAAGTTTAACGCCAAAAAACAGTAATTAATAACCACGGAATGCAAGAAAATACACTTCTTATCAAAAAAATCCCTTATGACAATGCATTCACTTTTTTATGAAAGATAACATCAGTTGGACTTAAGCATTGCTTTTCTAACATTCCGCCTGAAAAAAGCCTTAAGATATGTGGTAGAAACACGTATCAGGGTGATTAACATAATAAGTGTTTTAGCAAAGTTATTTACCCTAATATATTGAAAATGTTTTCCATTAAGGCCTGGTCAACGTATTTCTAGTCGCTGGGAAGAAGTTATCATTATGACAATAAATTTGCCACGTGTAACACAAAATTAAACAACACCCGTTTCTATAATTATTTCGCTTTATCAAACTTAAAAAAATAGCCTCTTTTGAAAAAAAAAGTTTGGAACTTTATTTCATAATAAAAAATCACGTAAAGTGTTTTGCGTTTTGAAATTGACAGAACGTGACTTTTGCAAGTAGAATAAGGCCTGAAATTTAAACCTTAAAAACAAGGATACCAAAACAGATATTAAAAATCTACTCAGTTCTAGATCATTGTATCCGACAATTATGCATAATACTATGAAAAAAATTTTTAAATACGATATTATTTCAATAAACTGCATATTAAGAGAAACCTGAGAAAACATATCATTTTTGAGGTAGACAGAGATAACAGACATTTACGCCTTCCTTTACATGCACACTGTATTACTGCCTAACTATTTCAATGTTGTCTCAACTATTTAATTTCCCATTTGTCATTTTGTAAAATTTGGACTCCTTTGAGGCTTTTCTTTCTTACGTTCTTGCTGACAGTTAACCTGAGGTGGTATACTATATATATGTGGGTTTACTTTTAATTTTGTTCTCTGCCATACGTTTTTGTTTTTTTTTATTTATTTATTATTTAATCTAGATATGCGGGGGTGTGGGATGAAAGCCCCCGGATGCCCTTGCGGTCGGGCTCGCCCTACATTGGTGGGGTGTATCTCGGCCGGGGGAATGTTTGTGGGATGAGCCCGGACCTTTTAATGTCTTCTCTCTTAAATGTATTTTTTTTGTCATCTATTTATTTTCTGTGTTTTTTTTTATCTTCTTGTTCTACGTGTTCAAGGGTGTGGGTTGAAAAACATCTGGTATCCCTGTGGCTGGATTCGCCCTATATTGGTGGGGTGTATTTTGGCCGAGAGGATGTTATTAGATGAGCCCAGATATTTTGATAGCTTCTGTATTTAATGTTTTATCTGCAATTTATGTGTTTTAGAAGTGGTATTTAAATATATTTTGTACATACTATGTTGCTGTCAATAAACCTATATTTATCACACAACTCTCATTTTGTCCACATCCATACATATCGTCCTACACGATATTTCGTTGCCTGCAATATTTTCAGAAATATACTGGTTTACCATATTTGCAACAAAAGTCTTTCGCTAATAATTTTCTCAATGTAACTTAACCATTTTAGAATAACTTTCTTAATTTTTCTTACATTATCTATGTCTATAACAGTAGTATTTTATCGGATAATTTATTACTTTATCAATTATTTTAATTCCAAATCACCCGTTTCTACCTCACTCATTCTGCTCTTATCACTCCCTTCCAATGCTAAGGCTTCACTTCCATCCATAAAGATTAGCACTAGCACAATATTTTTTGTAATTTTTTTCTTAAGTTAATGACTAAAGTGCCCTGTTGATGTTGTTCCCTGCAGCAACACGTCTTTAAATATCATTCTCTATCTTACTATGTTTCTAAAACATGTTCACAAACTTCACCAACTTTTACTTATCTTTAATTTCTCTCCGATACATGACAATTACTACAAACAAGGATTTTGGAGTCATTAAAATTCATTTTCAAATCTTTTTCTACACACTTTGTTTACATTATTTTAACAAACATTGATAAATAATTTACGTTTTCCATCACTATCATGATATCGTCTGCATACTAAAATTCAATCACAATCAAATTTGTCACAGACCTTTTTCCCTGCAGCAACATGCCTTTCAATATATTTCTGTATCCTGTTCATATTTTTATTTATTTAGTGTATTTGGTAAACATGGTACAGATAGTGAGTAAATTATTTCAACTAACCAGCTCATCTTAGACATAACCCATGAAAGCATTAACAAAAAAATATATTCATTGTTTAAATTTAACTGAAAACCCCAACTTATAACTATTACCATCAATAATGGCAGAACAAGAGGAAGGAAATTCGTTCAAGGATAAGAAGGCAAAGCAATGAAAAATTAGGATGAAAATATATTCTAAGTAATTATAATTTTTTTAACTCTTTTTCAAACGCAATTAAACATGGTGCACATCTGATAAATCTTAAGAGAACATTCTACTCTAGAAACGTGAATTTCGGGCGTTTTTTAAGACTGAATAAAAAAAAACTAAAAACATTTATCTTATGCATTTTTTACAGTTTGTTTATTGATGATTTGAGAATGTACAAAAAAAAAATTTGTTTTTTTTTTTAAATTCAGGATGTTAGCGGTCATATCTTGTCGAAAAAAAAATGGGAGTAAGCTGGTCGCCATGATTTAATCTCTCTCGTAAATTAAAAACAAAAATCATACACATTTTCTTAATAATAAATAATGTCGTTATAGTTGTTACCAAAGAAAAAAAATCGTAAAATGGCGGCTGTCTGAAAAAAAATCAATTTTTTTACCCTTTTTTCAAATCTTTTAATTTTGAAAAAAAAAATTAATAAAATATTATAGTTTTGAATTTTCCAAGATAGGGACGATATAAAAACATTTATTGAAGTTTCATACTAAATTTGAATCAATCGGTTGGATAGAACTTGAGATTTTATGTCGACCAGGTCGAAAAAAGTAGTTTCGAGAAAAATGCGTTTAAAGTTTTTAAATTATTGCCTGAGTAATTCCGGTGCGGCGTAATTGTTGCCTAATTTATATCTATAACTTCGTAAATATTAAGAATTTTAAAATTTTCTCCGTGAGAACATATTCTTAAAAGTCTAAACTTTAAAAATATGCAAAAAAATCTAATTTCTAGACTATGTTAGAATACACCCTTAAGAGTTCCTGTCTATAGTGAACATCAATTAAACCATGGCAATATTCAGTTAAATTAACCCTAATATAATTTAAAAAAAATATCCTTCGGCTTTCTTATTTTTCTTTAAATATTCAATTCTTTAATTAAAATTATTTTAAATCTATGTTAAAGTTATTCAATCGAACAGGAAAGTAATCTTTGTAGGTTCAAGTAACATAATTTATGCTGCTCTCAGCTACATCCAAGTAAACCTTATTTTAATATATTGAACGCAAGGGAATCCGACTTCCAGCTATGTCCTCGCTAGAACTAATGAAAAAACTTCGTATTTTTCTATAGTAAATCGGTTTCTGCAGCGCTTATCATTCAACGTCATTTCAATGAGAATGGAATTGGAAAATTCTGCATAGAAATCTGCATAAGGATTTTTTATGAGTTTCGTTATTTTACAACTAACAGTATTTCATTAATCGACTATAGCATAAGTTGTAAATGAGGTAAAATTATTAAGATGTAATATAGTGTTGCCTTATACTCGAAGCTAATACTTCCGAATTGAAGAAACAACGACTGTCAACAATATGACAATTCTTTGGACACATTGCTCGTGGCCATGGATACAGGCTGTAGAGGCTTGTTACTAGAAGCGTGGAAGGATGACGCACAGGAGGAAGAACCCCAAGGCGCTGCTCGTGGCCAAGGATATAGTTTAAAAAGGCTTGTTACTGGAACCGTAAAAGGATGACGCACATGAAGAAGAACTTCGAGGCATTGCTCGTGGCCAAGGATACAGTTTGGAGAGACTTGTTTCTGGAAGCGTAAAAGGATGACGCACAGGAAGAACAACTTCAAGGCGCTGCTTGTGGTCAAGGATACAGTGTGAAGAGGCTTGTTATTGGAACCGTAAAATGATGACCCACAAGACGAAGAACCTTAAGGCGTGGCTCGTGGTCAAGGATACAGTTTGGTGAGGCTTGTTACTGGAAGCGTGGAAGGATGACGCACAGGAGGAAGAACCTCAAGGCGTTGGTCGTGGTCAAGGATACAGTTTGAAAAGGGTTGTTACTGGAAGCGTGGAAGGATGACGCACAGGAAGAAGAACCTCAAGGCGTCGCTCGTGGTCAAGAATACAGTTTGGAGAGGCTTGTAACTGGAACCGTAAAAGGATGACGCACAGGAAGAAGAACTTCAAGGCGTTGCTTGTGATCAAGGATACAGTTTGGAGAGGCTTGTTACTGGAAGCGTGGAAGGATGACGTACAGGAGGAAGAACCCCAAGACGTTGAACTGACTAAGTAAAAAACGCAACTCTTCGGGCCGCGGAGTTCAGGGATGGATGGAGAGAAGTCTTCAAGGGACATCATGGGAGTCATGATGCTTAATCATGAGCTGCACAACAAGATGGATGAAACAGAGTGTAAGTCCCCACCTTTAAATATTGGGGTATAGATTTAACTTTGCAAAAGAAAGATAAAAGTAAGATTAATGCTATGGAGATGAACACACTAAGGAAAAATTGATAAATATCAATGTACGAAAGAAAGAGGAATGAAGACATAAAAAATGAATGCATGGATAAATAGGTGTTGTAAGTGAGATTGATATATGATCATTAGATCGTTAATACATGTAAAAAGATGCATGTCGAACGTTGCAAAGAGAAATTAAGAAGTTGGTTATTCAATGGACCAAATTTCTTTTAAAGAAAAGATATAACCAAAGTCAAAAATATCTATCTACCCTCGAAAACTAGGCGAAAAAAATGCATGTGTCATTCGAGGCGAGTAGCATAGCGCCGGGTTCGAACTGACGACCTTCTGCACGGAAGTCCAGTGCGTTACAGCGGGGCCATGCACATCATGAAGATATTTTGAAAGATTGCAAAGTAAAAAACACCAATAATAAAATAAAAATCATTAGTGTATTTCTAACAACGACTAAAAATATATATATTTTCGCTCAGTGGCGTAGCGTGTTTCCTGTTTCCTCTGATATTCTTCTTCCAATATCCCCTCCTGTTTCCTACCACCGATAAGATATTATATTTGTATATTATTTATAGTTAAGGCATTAACATTGTTGGGGTTTACAGACATTGAAATTTGTTTTATAAAACACTGTTTATTCCACTTTATGTAACGGTATAACCCTACCGGTTTCAAGGCTTAACAAATCCTATAATTTATTCTGAAATGGCTAATCATTGGCACCGTGAAAACCATACATTTTCTATCGATGATGCCAAATTCTTACATATCAATAGTAACGGAAATAAATTGGACCGATTAGAAGCCCTAGAAATTTCTAAGTCATTTTCATCGAGGTAAACATTTGGCCAACACATATATCCCAAGCATCTCTCCGCTGCTCACCGAGGTCGTCCCATGCCTCTCCCAGGCCCCAGTCCCCATCCCGAATGTTAATCGTCAGAAGCGTGTATCTCGCTACCAGTTCGAACAGAATTCAATCTTGTTTGTGCTCCCTGATGATGAGGTGAAAGCCTTCAAACCAGTAGGGTTATACCGTTACAAAAAGTAGAATAAACAGTGTTTAATAAAACAAATTATTATATTTGTTAAATTTAAATTATCAAATACTATTACTTTCTTTCTTCTTTTTCACTTCGAATTGTATTTTTCATTTTGTTTTTTTGTATGAAGTTTTTACATAAATCTTTTCTTTTAGATTAAAAATAAAATTGTGAAACAATTTCCTTGATTGTTGGACGAAATCTCTTAATTAATCAATTAAATCTCTTACTCAAATATCTTACTTAAATCTCTTAACTTTATCTTCAATTCTAACCTCAACAAATTTCATATTTTGTAATGAATTGTTTAAATAAATAAATGAGATTTTCCATGATGAGATGAATAAATGTTGAGGAATTTAAAATCGTATGTTTAAATTGAGTAGTGGGTATATTATCTCATTGATTACTCCGCAAGGGACACGGTGTGATTTTATGTATATCATATATGCACGTATGGAGTTCGCAAACAATTAGTAATTATAATGAGATTTACTGCGTCAATTCTACAAATTTGAGTCATTATAATTACTCAAGTTTCTAGCTCAAAGTAAGCAAACTTCGTGAGTTTGCATGACATAGTGAGTTTATAAATTATCTAATTGGGTATTCTATAGAAAAATAACACAGTCACTGGAATTTTGTACGGGTGGCATGTGCAGGTATAGGAAGCGCTTAAATACGACTTTCTTTGCGTGACTTAATCCAAATTTATGATTATGAACACTATAAACATACATCTAAAGCTGAATGTGTTTGTATCACATATCGGAATATCTGCAAAGGTCTCTTTGCAGTAATGAGGAGGTAATATTAAAAAAAGAACATGCCCACCAAATCACAATGTTGGGAAATCGCAAAAAACTGTTTGTATTAAAAATATATGACATAATAATTCATTGTAAAAATATCTGAAATCCTTAAAATCGCTTCAGGTGACTTGATTTGTTGTTTAAAATCGAATCATAATAATTAAAATAGTTATTCTTGTTTAAAATAAGGACATGATCCTTTTTGAGTAAACAATTCTACTTTAATCTTTTTTTATTGAACAGGTCTGGGACATGATGTCGTTTGTTCGATTTCAAAAATATTATACAGGTGCTGCAAAAAATATTTAAAAAAATATTGGGTAGAGTAATTTATTTTTATTCCAATCAAATAAAATAAGTAAAGTGTTACAAAATAAGAAGAAATATTACTATAAAACTATAAATATATGTAGGTAGATAAAGCTGTATAATGACATTACACTGCACGTACGATTTAAAACTGACAGTTGATGGTGAACTGTTATGAAGTTAGACACAATCGGAAAGCTATGCTTGGTCAATTCGGATATGACCTTTTTTGATTGGTTTGAAGCCTGGACAAGATTCTTTTTGAAAAAATACTGTTTTTTTATTATGATTTTAAAATGATTTCTGTGTTTTTTTTCATTGAAATGAAAATGTTAAACGGCTCCGTACCATCGATAAGAAGAAATCTGCTTTATCAACTCGATGGGCATGATCTTTTTTTAATGTTACCTCCTCAGTTTGTCTTCTTTTGGAAAGTTTTCAGCGGTTTCCTTATTTTTCTGAGCATACACTGATACGAGGAAGTACCTAAATTAATGGTCACTGTCTAATACAAGGGTGGGCATATATGAGGTCAACGAGAGCCACATTCCAGATTTTCATATATATAAAGAGCCACACACCATAGTCACGTTCTCATGTAGTAACTTAAATACACAAATTCAATTTTATTACATATTCTACACAAATCTTAATTGCTATATAAATTGTAAAAAATACACATACAAAAAAATATAAAAATGAGAAAGAAAACACAAAATAATTAGTTCAAAATTTATTTAATAAAATATAATTAAAAGTTTATTTATCACGTTTAGCTAAATCTTCAGCCGTACAATCCATAAATCCAGCCATAAATCTTACAGCCGTTCGCAGCAATTCTATCAAACGCTCGTTTATTAGCTGCAAACGATGTTTTTATTTTACAAACTTCGTTTTTCTTTTCGGTTTGATTTTACAAACGGTTTACGCACATAAAAAGGCAGGAGATACGCGCGCACCCTACACATTGAAATCACAGCACACACGTATACACCAATACTTGCGTCCTTGACAGTTGCATTCATACATGCGCATCTGGTCACTTACGATATTTAGAAAGGAATATCGCAAAAATACAAGTATAATGGGGAAAAAAAGTATCTTTATTTTTATAAGAGACATTGGGAGCCGCACTTAAGCCAACGAAGAGCCGCATTTGCCCACGTCTGGTCTAATACTTCGTATCTTTCTATATATATTTATTTCGTAATATGTTAATAATAGAGGTTTGAGTTCCGAGTTATAGCGCCCTTGAGGAGAGTTTGTTCTATAAATGAGGCTACATATATTCCTTTCATTATTAATAATATTAAAAATGTTGTTTCTGTTAATGCCTTCAAATATCTAACTGTTCGATTGGTTGGATTAAATTACCTAATGACAAACAGTTTGCCAATTTGCGTCTTATATCGTAAAAGAAGAACAATACATACTGGACATTGTTTTTTTATTAGTTTTCCCCCAAATTAAAGTGTTTTATGTCGTCATCTCCCCCCCCCCCATCATCAGTGAAAAGTGATGAATTAATTACAATATTTTAAAGTGCAAAATATACTCTAGAAATCATATCACATTAAGCTCACACTAATTATTTGAATAATTAATTCTGATTCTTTTGGAGTTTGCACTCGAGATATTGGTAAAGCCTTATTTTGAATTCACATAGTTAAGAGAACCACTTAGTTATGGTGTACTTGATATTTCTCAGAATAATATTTTAAATAATGTTTTATTAATTTGAGCAGAGAGAGGGTTGAAGCTACTTCATTCACAGGTACGCTAAGCTATTAATTAAGATTGTTTTTAATCAAAAAGAGTAAATTCTACGTTCATAATTATCGCCTCGGAGCATTTTCTCGTTTACAAAGCAGTTCTCACCGTTATTTCATTTATTATTCTCTTTTGATACCTCTCATATTGATTTTTCCGTTGAAAAACTAATCCAGGAGAAAATACACGAAAAAAAAGATAAACTTATTACGGCGCCATGTTGAAATATTATAGTCTCGTTTTAAATTTGTCGCCCTTAAAAAGCCTTAAGAATTTAAAACGCCCCGGAGTGAAGTAAACTCGATACGCCCCTGGACGCCTCTCGACTGTGTCGGGTTGTTTTTGGGATGACCAGGTGTGGAGCAAGATATTAAGAAATATAAATATAAAAAATAATTTTTAAAAAGTGCATGAGATCTTAAGGAAAATTTGACGTCAAATTTAATATTAGATATACTTATTAATCAACGGTTATATGCAAAATTAATCCAATGATGCACAAAACACTCAATAATTACACGTATACTATAGTACCCGGTGGTAAGTAATACACGTCGGGCTTAAGAAAGAGGCTGTCAGTTTGTAGAGCGTCGTCTCTGTTGCACGGACTGAGGGCGCATCGTGCGACATAGACGACGCTCTACAAAGCGACAGTCTCTTTCTTGAACCCGATGTGTATTATAATTTATTTTTATCAAACACTGTTTATTCCACTTTTTTATGACGGTATAACCCTACCGGTTTCAAGGCTTTCACCTCATCTTCAGATGAGCGCAAACAAGACTAAATGATGTTCGAACTGGTACCGATATAGACGCTTCAACGGTTGGAGGCTGGGGGGTGAGGAAGGCTAGGGATAATTTCGGCCAAGAGCGGGGAGATTTTGGGGAAATAACTGTTCAACAGATATTCTGATCGGTATACTGACTTAGAAATTTCTAGGGCCTCTAGTCTGTCCAATTTATTTCCGTTGCCACTAATATGTAAGAATTTGGCATCGCAATATACGTTATTGTACTGGCATAAGGGGCGTCGGAGATCTTTTTCGGGTTGCCGGGGACAAATATGTCTACTCTCAGCTGATATTCAACGTTGGGGGAACCTGACATGGCACTAGGAAGAATAAGATAGCCAATCGCTTAAATTAATTAAATTTGAAGTTAAAAGTGATAATAATTGAAAGTTAATTGCTAAAAATATGAAAAAAAAACTTCGGCCAACGTTCACAAAACGGGCAAAACGACCACCTCCAACAAAAGCCGCCGACCTACCGAGCGAGAGAAGCGAGTGAACTGAGATTCTTTTTCTTGCGTTCTCATATACCGAAGTAAAGTGAGAGTAAGACGTGAATAGCGTCGCATTCTTACATATAGCGTTTTTTTTTTAAATAATATAGTATACCTACGTCACACACTGGCACACGTTTGATTGCATTGGTGAATTTATTCCCGATTTTCACAAAATATCTCTGATGTGGCCGATAAGTGCTAATTAATATTAATATTATTTTTTTCATTCCATGCGTAAATGTATTACGGAGGAATACCTAAAATCTTAACCCAGTATTTATTATATTATATTAATAGAGATATTAAAGTTTTTAGAAGCAATGGATTCTAGTTACACATCACAGGACAAGGAAGGGTAAAAAAAAATAGTTTTTTCCACAAATATTTAGTACAGTTTGGATGGTTCAATGCTTTAAAGTGATGCCAGAATTTGGAGGTTTATTCGTTGTCTTATTTTGACCATTGTAGTCTGGCGCAGTATTAAGAAATTTAGTCGCATATTTTTAGGTTCTAAATAAACCGAAACATTTTATCCAGTCTATCAGGGTTTAGCGAATGTCCTTGTTGGACGTGCTGATGATTTTGATTGTTTGGTATTTAAATAAAATACGTCGATTAGCAATGCGGAAAGTGAGTGTGAATAATCAATGAATAGGTAACAGTGACGAATGGTCAAATGATTAATAATAAGTGATGCTTTATTTATCGGTAAGTAGGTATATATACATTTCAGAACGGGGCGCGTGAGTGCGTCCACAATATATTTTTTTTCTCCCTCTGTGCGTGACGAGGTGGTCGATCGAAATATTGCAGACATCGCGAATAATATTGTAGGTAGATAATTTGTTGGCCAAAACGGTGAGACAGCGCGATGCGTTCTCTTTCTACTGTGGAATGTATCGTAAATAGTATTTTCGGGTAAACAATATCAATGTTCTGGTATGCGACCTTTGGACATATCCGAAGATCGTTTCGTTGGTCGTTGACCGTGCGTGTTGACAATATTCAGGGACGACCGTAATTCCTACAAGGGAATTCCTCACTAGTATCGAGATAACAAACATCCCTGTAGTTTATAAACGGCTAAATGAGGTATGGAGCTTGCAAGATATTGCTATGAATAAGGAGAAAATTAACTATTGAGAGAGTAGAGACTTACGAAAATTTGGTGACTTAAATCTAAGATATAATTGCGCCAAGCTAAAGAAGAATTTAAAGTGGATTCAAATGAGCATTTTGACACACTTGGATTAGCTTGATGAGGAGCAAACCCTAGTAAGTCTAAAGCGTTTTATTTCATTTTTAATTTCCCTTTTATTTTATCTCTCTCCATTCCAGATTTTTCTCCTTTTTTTGTGTTTATCTCGTTTAATAATAGTATTTTTTATTTCTTCACATCTAAGTGTGAGTTTGTATTTTTTATGAAAACTTCACTGGTCTAGATTTTATTATACGAGGGTTGCACAGGAGAATGCTTTGTATACTGTGGACTGATAGGATCACCAATTCAGAGGTCTTGAGGAGAGCTAATTGCCGTAGACAGCTGCTGACAGATATTAAGGTCCGCAAGATATCCTATCTATATAATCTGTGTAATATATTTACGAGACAGGATTTGTTTTCTAATAAACAATAAATGAAAAATAACTAAAAAAGATCTGCCATTTGGATACTATTTTCTCGAAAGATGGAAGAGTTACGAAGGATATCGAACGGTGTGTAGTTAAACGAAACAAAGTCAATGGAGTACTAAAACATAAAGCTTCTTTCAAATTGAGCTGTTTTTTAATTCATTTTTTATTAAATTCTTGAATAAAACACAGTTTGCTTTGATTTAAAAAAACTTTTTATTGGTCATTGAAATATTAGGTCCTTACATATGAAATTGGCGTTTTGTTTGGGAGGAACATAAAGTTGATTTTTTTTTAATATAATATATTTATTTAATCAAAGTATGTACCATTGCTATCTATGCACTTTTGCCATCTCATAGGTAGTTCATCGATCCCTTTACTAAAAAAACCATTCGGACGGGAATCAATAAAATCTTTGAAGTCGGTTTGGACTGCCCCATCGGAGTTGAATTTTTTCCCTTGCAAGAAGTTATCCAAATTTCGAAAAAAATAGTAATCTGTTGGGGCAAGGTCCGGAGAGTACGGTGGATGTCTTAGACATTCCAATTGAAGCTCTTCTAATTTGGTAGCCGTCTGTTGTGCAGTGTGTGGTCTAGCGTTATCATGAAGCAGCAGTGGCCTAGAGCGATTAACCAGCCTCGGTTGTTTAGCAGCTAGCTTTTCCATCATGGTTTGCAGTTGCTGACAATAGACATCTGCCGTAATCGTCTGGCCAGATTTAAGAAAGCTGTAGTGAACGACACCAGCACTAGTCCACCAAACGCTCACAAGTAACTTTTTTGGAGTCAATTTTCGCTTGGGGCATGGTTTGGCTGGTTCGGCAGGGTTCAGCCATTGCGATGAGCGCTTCCGATTATCATACAGGGTCCACTTTTCATCACAGGTAATGATTCGATTCAAAATCCCTTCATTATTGTGCCGGTTGAGTAATGCAACGCAGCAGTCAACGCGCGTTTGTTGATTTGCTTCACTCAATTCGTGAGGTACCCACCTTTCAAGCTTTTTCACCTTCCCAATTTGCTTCAAGTGGATTAAAACAGTTTTATCACTAACACCGCAGCCTGCAGCTAACTCGGACGTGGTTTGCGATGGATCCGCTTCCACAATAGCCTTCAATTCTTCATTATCAACTTTGGTCTCCGGCCGTCTACGGGGCTTGTTCTGCAGGTCGAAATTTCCAGAACGAAAACGTTGGAACCAAAAACGCACTGTGTTTTCTTTTGCGGCACCGTCGCCATACACATCATTAATCCTTCGAGCCGTTTCTGCAGCACTAGTGCCACGGTGGAACTCGTACTCGTAAATAACGCGATATTTCAAGTTTTCCATTTTGTAAACTGATTTTTTTAAACTGATTTGTAAACTGATTTGTAAACTGTTTTGTAATATTTTCGAAACACAAATACTTGAGTAAATAGCTGTATAAATTTGAATTTGGAATTCCTAACCAAAGAGAAGATATTTGAGATCAAAGTTGCCAGTACGGCAAAACGCCAATTTCATATGTAAGGACCTAATATAATGTATGACATTTAAATACTAAAAATAATATCCGTCAAATGTCCACCTCTTACAGCTCCACAGGTGTCCAATCTTTTGTTAAAAATTTTTATGACATTTTGGCATAATTGAGATTCTAACTCACCAATAACGCGAATAGTTTCATACTTCAGCTCAGGAATCGATTGGAGGTCATTTTTGTAGACCTGGTTTTTTATGTAACCCCAGGGAAAATAGTCCAAAGGTGTCAGATCACATGATATTGGTGGGTAATTAACATCACCGTTTCCGTGATTACAATACATACAATAATTTAACAATTTGAACGCGATGTTATATTGTATACAACTCCATTTTTATAAATGTCATACATTACACTTATCAAATGTCACAAAACCCAGGCAAGTTTGCGACGCCATCTGTTTCATCCAAGAATTTGAAAAAAACGCTCAATTTTAAAGACCCATCAACCCCATGAAAATATAGTATATGGTTTTGGAATGAAGGCTTGAGTAGATCCTTAAAAGTACTTTATTTATTTTGTCTGCCCATGATGGAGTATTATCTACAACATTTTATATGGTTAAAAAAAGTGTATGTGTGTAGAAATGAATTTAAAGAGAAAAATACTAGAATATGAGTAAAGAAATTCCAACATTTTAAATAAAAAAGCTATTCATTGAAACTACGAGGCATATCCAGAAAGTAAGTGTACTGAATTTTTGTAGGTTACAATTTTTTTTATTTAAACAAAAAAATTACGTGGTTACCGTAGTACATATGTAAGCTATTTTTCGACATAGTCGCCATTCCTCTCAATGTAGGTGGTGAAGCGGGGTATCAACTTTTTGATGCTTTCCTCGAAGTAGTTTCCCGCCAACCCCTCCGTCCACTTCTCCACCTCCTCCTTTATCTCATCGTCGGTTGAAAACCTTTTTCCACCCATGTGCAACTTCAGGGAGATAAAGAGATAGTAATCTGAAGGTGCTAGGTCAGGGGAATGCGCGGGATGGTTCAGGACATCCCATTTAAACGAGGCGAGCAGTTCCTTCGTGGCGTTGGCCGTGTGTGGTCTGGCATTGTCGTGCAGCAGGCAGACTCCCTTTGTCAGCATGCCTCTCGTCTTGTTCTGAATCGCCCTCCGCAATTTTTTAGGGTCTCACAGTATCTTGCAGAGTTGATGGTCTCCCTTTGAGGCATATATTCAATTAAAATTATGCCTTGACAGTCCCAAAACACGGATACCATGATTTTCTTGGCTGAAGTTGTGGTTTTGAATTTTTTGGCGGAGGGTGAAGAGGTGTGACGCCACTGTTGAGACTGCCTTTTGGTTTCAGGCGTGTAGTGTGCAATCCAAGTTTCATCTCCAGTAACGATGGAGCGAAGAAATTCATCTCCATGGAGTTGGCAGCGCCTCAAAAACTCTTGCCCGGCATTATTTATTTCGCACTTGGCGGGAGATTGCATTGACATTTTTCACGAAACGTGTTGTCGCGTCGACACTTCTCAACGTACTGACCTCGAATTGGTCTTGTTGCGGAAGGGAAGGGTCAGGCTACACGGAAGTGTAGCCAACATGTCGAAAATAAAATCCATCTGGTCGTGAGAGCCTCAGTAAGCTTACTTTCTGGATGCGCCTAGCATTATACATTTAGTTTCACTTATTTTATTTTTGGCCTTATGTCAATTGTTTAATGCAAGAGTGCGAGAATAGTATTTAATTTTGTAATGTCCATGGAACGCAATAAAATATGTTGGAATACATTTAATAAAAAATAAAAAAAAAATGACAACTTATATAGTGCTGTTTAGAAAGCAGACTATTTTGAGTTGTACACTAACTTCTGTTTCATCTTGTGTTCAATGCTAACCATAGTGATCTTCTGCTATGTCTCGAACTTGGCGTACCACAGATCTCCATCCCTCCCGGTCCTAGACCACGTTGAACGTAGCGCATAAATAGGATCCTGTTAATTTATTCCATTCATCTCATATGACACCGTCCTCTTGCTCGCCTTACCTCAACTAATCCCTTGATCACCAGCTTATCCAAATTTGAGTCATTCTTTCTAGCATCGTGTCCGAAGTTAATTTAGTTTCTTTTTCTGTTGTCAAAAGTCTTTCAGTAATCTGCAATTCTTCAATGATAGAAATGTTGATGCAACTTATGACCTGGTTGGAATACATTATGTAATAATTTATTAAATTAAATTTCACAAAGATACCTAGTCTTATTTTTGTATTTATTTAACATGACAATACAAGCAAGTAATAAATTATTGCCTAACATAGAACATCTGATGGTATGTTTGTTAAAGTAAGAAATGACCAGAGAAAGAACAAATGTTTGTAAGAGATGGATCTCTGACGTAGAATTAAGATCAGATAAAGGATAACTGTGTGTTAGAGATGAATGTCTTAAGTAGAATAAAGATCGGATAAATGATAATTGTTTGTTAGAGAGGGATCTCTTTAGTAGAATTAAGATCGGAGAAAAGATAACTTATTGTAAGAGTTGGATCTATTATGTAGAATTAAGATCGGATTTATGATAACAATTTGTTAGAGATGGATGTCTTAAGTAGAATTAAGATCGGATAAATGATAATTGTTTGTTAGAGAGGGATCTCTTAAGTAGAATTAAGATCGGAGAAACGATAACTGTTTGTAAGAGTTGGATCTATTATGTAGAATTAAGATCGGATTTATGATAACAATTTGTTAGAGATGGATGTCTTAAGTAGAATTAAGATCGGATAAATGATAATTGTTTGTTAGAGAGGGATCTCTGAAGTAGAATTAAGATCGGAGAAAAGATAACTGTTTGTAAGAGTTGGATCTATTATGTAGAATTAAGATCGGATTTATGATAACAATTTGTTAGAGATGGATGTCTTAAGTAGAATTAAGATCGGATAAATGATAATTGTTTGTTAGAGAGGGATCTCTGAAGTAGAATTAAGATCAGAGAAAAGATAACTGTTTGTAAGAGTTGGATCTATTATGTAGAATTAAGATCGAATTTATGATAACAATTTGTTAGAGATGGATGCCTTAAGTAGAATTAAGATAGGATAAATGATAGTTGTTTGTTAGAGAGGGATCTTATAAGTAGAATTAAGATTGGAGAAAAGATAACTGTTTGTAAGAGTTGGATCTATTATGTAGAATTAAGATCGGATTTATGATAATAATTTGTTAGAGATGGATGTCTTAAGTAGAATTAAGATCGGGTAAATGATAACTGTTTATTAGAAATGGACGTCTTAGGTAAAATTAAGAAAGGTATCTAGATATGGTTTAGCTGTATTGTGATAATGTAATGCGAAATACTTATAAAATAAATTATATTCCAAAATGAATGATGAAAGAGGGAGGAGGATGTTTAAAAGAGAGGAAATATGTAGATAATTGTAGAAATTTTAACTGAGTGAAAATTTGAGAAAGAAAGAGCATGTGTGTTGATACGTATGGATGTGGACTAGGAGAGAGCTGTGTGAATGGATAGGAAGACGTGGAATACTGCCCTATTTTTTCTCCAAATGGAACATGGTGTGATGGTTTGTTGTTATTTTAATTTAAATCAACAATCGACCCAATTATATTACATTTAAAAATATACATGTTATGTATCCTGAATTATGAGTTATTGAAAATATTTTGATATGCTGTCTTTTGCTTCAAAATTGTTATTTTGATATGTATCGTGTCGTTTATTTTGTCACCTTCAAACCGTTTCCTTGTTGGGGTAGGCGAAAATACAGCAAGCCAGATTCTCCTATATTGATATACATCCTTACCCTCTTCTACATTCATATACCTTCTCATACAACTCCGACGATTTTTCTGACATTTTAAATTTCATTCTTTCAAAATATATTTCACTTGATCCAACCATACTTTCCTTGGTCTTCCTCTAGCATGCCTTTTATATTTGCACAGTACATTTGTTCTTTTTTTTTTTTCAATCATTTGTTTACTCATATATGCCCAAACCATATCATAGTCACCATGTAAATAAATAAAAAAAAAACAACCAGGGAGCAAAAGCAGATTTGTATTTATTAAGTAACCCTAAATAAAAAGTTTTTTAATTAATATTTTCAATTCCATTTTAGTCTATTGATATACTGTGGAGACTGAAAAAGGCCAGGAGCCACCTTAATGACTTTGTGACCACAGTAAAAAGAAGGCGAACGCAAAATATGGTAGCAGGGTGAGTTGTAGTACCATTCTAGAGGTTCAATATTGGATCAAGAAAAGCTGAAAATATGATGAATATTGATAAAATATTTTCATGTTAATTTTCAGCCCACCATGTGTTATGTTATGTGAAGTGAATATTTCTAGCAATCTGGTTTGATTTATATCCCGTCCTACGTCAATTTCAGAACACTGGCAAATTTGATTGATCTGTCAACATCTCTATTGAGTTAATTAAACATAAATTCAAGTCTCATTATAGATTTAATTTTGAAAAAATATATGTTATATGTAACGATATTTAGTTTGTCATCTCATTTCTTTGCGCAAAAAGATATGACTCGAATTTTCATTGTAATTTAATCCAAATTAATTTGTGTAATAGCATTTTGTGTATCATCTTCAAATGTTTCATTATCATCTTAATAATGAAACATTTGAAAACTAGAAATTTTCGTAATTAAATAAAAATTATTCGTGAAATTAATTTATCTAGCGCCGTTTATAGTCAGCAACACAAGGGTTCTTCAAAGAGCCAAAGTTGATAGAGAGTTGCTGATTAATATTAAAATCTGAAAGGTGTCCTACTTGGGTCATGTGCTTAGAGGAGCAAAGTACAAATTACTGCACCTGATCATCCAAGACAAAATAGAAGTCCGAAGATGTGTTGGCAGGATGCAAATCTCCTGGCTCTGCAGTATACGTTATTGTACTGGCATAAGGGGCGTTGGAGATCTTTTTCAGGCTGCCGGGGACAAAGATATCTACTCTCAAGTGATATTCAATGTTGGGTAATCCTGACATGACACTGGGAAGAAGAAAAAGCGCCGTTTTGTGCAATAATTTAAGTCTACTCAAATTATTTGAGAAAATTAACTATAGTTTGGAAATTCTAGGACGAGTCCTGTGACACATAACAAATTTGACCAAATACAACCTTGTAACGATGTTCAGTAATTTAAATTATTTTAACAACTTTAATATAAGCTTCAATTCTAATAAATAGCTCGTTATTTAGGTAAATACATTACATAAGGTTGTATTGGGGCAAATTTGTGAGCTGTCACAGGACTTGTCCTAGAATTTCCGAACTATAACAGCGCCATTTAGTATAACTCTCTCATTTGATAGCGAAACAAAATTAGAACTCGACTCAAAGTTGTAATCGAACGTAAATTAATTGAGAAAAAAATATATTTAATATTTTTTACTATACCGTGTTTAAAGGTTGTTTATAACAGGTTTCATGGTCTTTGATGGAAGTTTCAGAAGGTCTCACCATTTTAGTGTTTATATTTTACATTTATATTAAATTAGAGAACTGTAAAAACATATGAGTACAAAGCAAAGGTCAACTAAGACCATTCTTAAACATTAGATATTTGAACACACATTTAAGATTTTATAACGAACGGTTAAATTGAGAACAATTACTTTCCAATCAATCTGAATTAGCGTAACACATACTATATACTAAATACCGTGATAATATTATTGTATTGTACATCACAAGCGCCTGTTTTCGCACGTGCATGACGTCAGGATTCACGAAATATCACATTTCTTGCCAGTTTTCGCGTGCATGGGCCGGCATTCCCCATACTTTTCTCGGTTTGAAAAAAAATTAAGCAATAAATCCACTAGGTATTTGCACTATTTTAAAGACGATCGGGGATATTACTAATAATTTTGAAGCAAAAACTGGTTGACTGGAAGAAATTGCTTGAAAGTTATATAACCAACATGTGTATTTGTGTTTGCATGAAGGTGTTAAAGAAATTAATAAAGTGTTTTTGGAATGATGAATATGGAAACATTATCGGTCTGATAATATGCCTTATTTGTTCATTTACATTTGTTTATTGTTGATGCATTAATCGATAATATGCATTATTTGTTAATTTGCATTTGTTGATAGTTGATGCATTAACCGATAATATACATTATTTGTTAATTGTTGATGTGTACTAAAGAAATAAAAATCTCGTTAGCATTTATATTTTGTATTACACTTTCATTGTATATAGTACTAACTGGTGGGTTAATTGTAATAAAGCGATCACTTCCAACCAACTAGAAAGATGCTAGAGAGACCTTCAATAAAAACCAGACTAGAATACTTTTATAAAAATCGAGTACCATCGATAAACGAAGCCACCACCCCCGGGTTGAAATGTATGGTTTTTATCAACTAAGTTAAATTAGTTTTAACGTTAGCTTGTTTATGTGTTTGTTAAATTTTAATAATTCTTTTACGTCCCTTTTGAACAAATGTTTTTCAAATTTCGAGCAGAACAAAATTTTGATAATACCTCAAATCATGTCACGTCGTTCAAAATTAAATTAAAAACATTATGACGAGTCGAAAAATTAAACCGCGTCACGCCACGGTTAAGGGTTTCGTGCTTTGAAATCGTCATTTAGTATATTAAATTTATCACCAGTCCCAGCAAAAGTTTAACCCGTGGACACAGTATTTAGGGAATTTGTTGAATGCAAATTGAGTTTTTAAGTGAGGCACTCATTAACCCGTCTAAATAAAGAAAATATACGTAAGCGGAATTGTTTAACAAACCTGGACAGGGAACTTGGGAGAATATCCTTTCTATATTATTATCATATAAAACGAGAATTAGGCTGAAAAAATCGACTTGTTTCATGAAAATTTAATAAAGCTTACAAATATAACAAAAAATATAACGTAGTAAAATATAACAAAAAAACTTGTAATTTGTTTTATCAAACACTGTTATTCCACTTTTTGTAACGGTATACTTGTTAGTACTCCCCTGAAGATGAGGTGAAAACCTTGAAATCGATAGGGTTATACCGTTACAAAAAGTGGAATAAACAGTGTTTCTTCTTCTTATTTTAAGCCTTTTGGCCTGTTATGGTCCTGCATCGTTGTTTGCTTCTTGTGACGTCGACTGCCAGCTGTCTTTCCATCTTTATAGGAGGTCGTCATGGAGGTCTGCTTGCTTGGTAGATACTGTCCCTGGCCATTCTTACGGCTCATAGTTCCGCCATTCTGGATACGTGTTCGTTCCAGATGCTTCTTCTTTGTCGTCCCCATTTGACACTATCTTTAACTTTGCACGTTCTTCGGATTTCTGTGTTTCGTACTCTATCACGAAGGGTTTTACCAGCGATACTCCTCAGTGCCTTCATTTCGCTGGTTCGAAGGAGATTTTTGGTTCGGACAGTGTCGGCTCTGGACTCTATGCTGTACGTCATTATGGGGCGGACACAGGTCTTGTATATACTCACCTTGCTTTGGATGTTCACATACTTGTTTTTTTCCAAATAGTGTTCTTTAAACATTAGGAAATATCTGCAGCCTTTTGTGATTGTTCAAGCAAAACATTGTTTGATAAAACAAATTACAATTGCTCTTAACCTCCAGAATGTTAATGCCATAACTATAAATAATAATATAAAAAAACGTTTAATACAAAATAATATTTTAATTATATTGTATTTTACTATTTTTTATTTTATTTTATTTATTTAACACATTTATTGCAAATACAGTCTGGCAGGCTTATTGCCAGGTGGCAATCTCTTCCCACCAACCAGACAAAAGTTAATGAAGCAAGTTACGTGGTCACATAAATCATTTAAATGACTATCCATCCCCACGAAATCCATAAACACATACGTGAGAGTATATGCCCACGAACCCCACAAAGACTGCCAATCCCTCGAACATTATTTTTTTATATAAAGTGAGATATAATAAATCAAAAGAAAAGGAAGGGATGGTGCAGAGGAAAGGAAAATAAAAATCGGTAATGAAACACGTTATTTTACTGACTAGAAATTAAGAGTTTTTTCAGTCGTTTCTTGAAGAATGCCATACTATGGATAATAAACTCGGAAATACTGCATCGCTTAGGCTGGACTCTAGAATGGAGAACAATTTAATTTGTATTATCTGGTATGCTGAATATGTCACAATCGTTGCAGAATCTGAAGACGTGCTCCAAAAGATACTCCTTTATAACATATGATCATACTAATTAAGGATTAAATGTTGAATTTTCTCGAAAAGTCCAGTGAGAGGCCAACTTATTTTTTATGACAAGCCTATAGAACAAGTAATATAATTCAAATATCTAGATTTCAATTCGTTCAGCTACAATGGTCTCCACACCAACATTAAGAGATCGATAAATACACTGTCTCGGGATACCAAAAATATGTGTTCAAGTTTTTTTTTTTTGTAATGGGGGCCACGCGGCCGAGACCCACATGCGTAAACTCCAGGTGTTGCAAAACAAGGCAATGCGCACCATTATGGATGCGCCCTACTTTGTTAGCAACAAACGGCTTCACGAAGACTTAGATCTCCCCACCATCCGAGAATACGCGATCTCTCTTGCCGAGAGGTTCTACAGCTCTCTCCCGAGTCTTCCGAACCCTCTAATCAGCTAACTCACGGACTACGACGTGAACGCAAACCTAATTCACCCCAGGCCGAAACAAACTCTTCGAACCACCCCCTATTCGAAACGGTAGGTGCAGAATTGTGTCTAGAGCACATATAGTAAATAATACATAATCTATTTTACCCCCATATTTATCTATTTACAACTATTTATTCTAAAGTCACAGCGTTCTCCCCCGCCCCCATCTTTGTAATATATTTATAATTATTCAAAATATCTATGTCTATGTATATATATTTATCCTTTTCTCCTGTATTCATATTTACCAACGCTCGTGATATATAAAATATAAGTATATTAATATGTAACCTATATGTATCTATAACTTTAATGTATTTACCAAATCCTATCCTTTCTCTCTTAAAGTTTTTTCTCACACCACCACCCAAATATCCAAAAAAATTCCCAAGCCCGTTCTACATACCCGATGAAGGAGTAAGGTGTCGGACCGACTTATCAACTTTGATTTTGTAATGGGTAATTCACTCAAATTGGGATAGTAGTACTATCAAATTCAAGTCAATATAATAAAATATTAGTCAATATAATTATTTAAAAAAATGAAAATTCTTGGCAATTTAAAGTTTCAGCTGATTAAGCTTAAAAAAATTAACGATCGATCTATAAGTGGAAAAGTTCCGCTAATAAAGAAGAAACGCGACAACAAGATATGGTGTTCAGTAAATAAAATCTGTCTCGCAAAGGATAAAGGATGACACGGAATCTAGTTTCATCATCTTGACAACACTCGCAAACGGGATTCTCCACAATACCCATTCTGTTATTTAATATCAAATATATGATATGTTTCACTTAATGCGATGTCTTCATTATATCCTTCGAATATGTGTCTGAAAGATGTTTCTACTCATTATATCCTTTGAATATGTGTCTGAAAGATGTTCCTACTCATTATATCCTTCAAATATGTGTCTGAAAGATGTTCCTACTCATTATATCCTTCGAATATGTGTCTGAAAAATGTTCTTCGAAGAGGAGCAGAGCTATAACGTTAATTTTGACTTCATCAAATAAATTGGTTGAACCGATTCGATCTAACTGGGTGGGGTTATATGACAGGGAGAGTTTACCATTGCTATTGCTGTGGCGTGGAGTGGTCTGCCTCTAAATATTAGAGATTCGAGTGGCGTGTGCAGCTTTAGTAAGCACTTGAAGACTATATAAACGGCTATTTTATTATTATGAGAATATACAGTATCATCCAAATTTACAAAATATTTACGAGGTCTAACATGAGTTACAGAATCATGTCTAGAACCAATTACGGGCAAACACGTATAGATCGAATTGGAAGCTTTCATATCCGAAAAATATGTGAACATTGTGAAATGATGTGGAAATTACAGAATATACTAGCGAGGCCATTCAGAAACGATGGATAACACAATAGTTTACTATAAGGTAATATATTAAATAACTGCTGTCACTGATCCCCTGGAAAGCTGGAAGATAGCTGGAAGTCAACATTAAAAGAGAACCAACCCTTTAGTTAGATAACATACCACTTTACTTAGATATATCTTAATTAAGACTGAATTTATAATAATTGAAAGTGGTTTTATTATTTTTTAAACGGCCTGTAATAATGAATGCATAAATAAAATGTACGTGTTACTTAAGAAGTTTGGACAAGCGAATATAATGAATGACAAAATAACTATACAAGTCAGAGATGCAAAGTGTGCGTGTAAGAGGTGGACTGAAGAAAACATACCTGGATCAAATAAACCCGATTTTAAAATAAGGTTTAGTGAGAAATATGAATAATAGAGGAGTATGCACGCCGTATAATTATGGAGGAGGTGAAGGTTGTTTGCTTGGATCGAAAACTTTGAACATCTGTTCTCTCTGTATATCCCTAAAGTTCCAGTTTATGATTATACTCGTATGTATGAAAATTACTAATTTTGTCTCGTCTAAGTTAAAAAAATCTGGCAGAAGATTTTCCAGGCACCGTATTATTAGATCTAAACATTAAGATGAAAGAGGAAGCTAGGAAGAAGATCTAAGTAAGGAAGGAAAAGATGTAAAGTGTGATACAGGAAAAAGTGTTGGGTAAGATATAAGGATAAGAAAGAAACATGAAGCCAGTAGAACTGGGATCATGGCTTCAAGTTATATCGCCGTAAATTCAATGCTGGGCTGTAGGCTGTTCTTATTCAGGGTAAGTGGTGAAGAAATTCTCTGAGGAATGAAAATATAATGGCTAGGAACAGTGCCGTGACTAGGAATCCAAGCTTGATAAATATAAGATTTTTTAAATATTTATTAAAATAAACCTATAATTGGCTTTCACGGCTGTTTTATTTGAGTTCTCTACCGGTTTCAAAGATCTCTGTCTTCAGATCAATGCCTAAAGAAATTCAACTAGCATATTATATGGCCAATAAGGCCGTATAACTACCCTTATCTGGAGTTTATACAGGCGAGACAAAAATAAAGTTTGAAAAAAGAGTTAAGGAACATTAAATTTTGAGAGGTCTAAATTAAAATAATTTTTCGGAGTTCGCTAATCACTGAATCGAAATTAAATTATTCATTTGATATAGATCGTATTTCGCGGATTTTGCACATGAGCGTAATGGGTTAAAGCTGGATAACTTAGAAGTTCTCGAGATTAAAAAAAACGTTAAAATTAAGTTTAAAAATTATGAACTACCAAATTAATTTCAATAATAGTTCTCTGCTAAATATGTTCCCCGTTCAAAAGCTATATTTTTTACGCCAGCCTACTTCCGTCCCTATTGTCTATACAGAGGTGAATCAGGTGTTTAACTTGGAAATAAATGCTAAGAAAACTCAGGTGCTAGCTTGTTCTGCAGATAATGAGGTGTTTCAACCACCCGACATTTGAGTGAATGGTGTGTAACTGGAGAACGTACCTAATTTGACATATCTGAACAGCGGACTGGCTTTGAACTCTTTTCTTGATGATGAACTGAAGAGTCACATCAGAAGTGCGTCAGCAACTGTTGATAAATTGAATGACAGTGTATTCTACAACTGAGACATCTCCCAGTCTACAAAGATATCAGTCTAAAAGGCTATTGTCCTCCCCGCACTTATCTATGGTTTTGAGACTTTGGTTTCCTATAGAAGGCACATTCAAAGCCTTGAGATCTTCCACCAGCATTTCCTTCGTCAAATTCTTCGGATCTATTGGAGTGATCATATGACAAATGTCTCGGTCCTGCAACGCTCCAGCCGTAAACCTGTAGAATATACGGTTGTAAAGGTATAATTGCGATTAATCGGGCATGTGATACGCATAGGCGATCACAGACTGCCAAGACGCGTATTGTGTAGGGAAATGGTGAGCAAGTGAAGAGTTGGTGGGCAGAGAAAGTGCTATAAGGATAGTCTGCGAGAGTCATTAACTTTGTACGGGGCGCCTGAGGACTGGGAGCAGATAGCTCGGGATCGTGAGGGGTAGAGAGCCATATGTTATCGGGCTGAAGGCATTTCAATGGCTAAACGTGTGCGAAACAGCCAGCGCGCTGCGAACATGCGGCTAAGCTGGGCCAGGTGGCTAAGCTGGGTCCACATGTCAGTAACATCTGTAGAGGAGGGGGAGTGCGTATCTAGGATCGGATTGTTTTCTCGCAGAAGATCACATGGTCAACGTGGAAGTGTAGTTCAAGGCTGGGTTTTTTTTTTTTTTGAAGAGTTGTGCTAATGGGCAACCTGGCTTATGACGCACCAGGTTTATAACCCCGGGATTGTGTTTGGACTCTCTGAAGTGGTTCTATGGAGACCCACTTCTTTGCCTGTGCTCTCAGTGCATACCCCAAAAGTGTTTATTATTTATTACTCTGTATATGTTTAATATGTTCCGATTGTTCAGTGTTAGGATAGGATAAGGAATGCGTCCGTGCACGACTTTATTGGAAGCGCCCCGGCATTTGCCTTACAACAGGAGAAATCACGGTAAACTCGGTAAAAGGTTGGGTTAGGTTAGGTTAGGTTAGGCTAGGCTAGGTTAGGCTAGGTTAGGTTAGGCTAGGTTAGGTTAGGTTAGGTTAGGTTAGGTTAGGTTAGGCTAGGCTAGGCTAGGTTAGGTTAGGTTAGGCTAGAATTCCAATAAATCAAAGATGAATTTACAATAAAAAATAAATTTAAATCAAACCCTATGTAACAGAATCGTCAGTGCCAATTACAACACTAACGAGAGGTTTTTAAATATTCCTTCATGATTTTATTTATACTGGATCTTTTTTCATTTTATACTTTCGTTCTTATGATCTAGCAATATATACTAACATCAACATTATGGGTTTCAAAAGTCTGGCAAATACGTAATGGGGATAATCTAGACCTTGAAAGACGAAAATCAAAAACGTTTCTTTATAAAATAACACATTGGTTTTCTTTGTCTATCCCATTGTATATTTCGGATATGTGTCTGAGAGATGTTCTGCAACCAGGTTTGATTTTGTCAGGCTTCGGCAAAGACCCTGCACCTCTGATCTATTATGCAGCACCTCTGATTTTTCTAACTATACCATCATTCTGAAATTCCTCTTTTTCATAGTGTATAAGAAAAAAAATTATACATTTAGTGTATTATATAGATTATACGCAACTAAATAAGTTTTCATAGAATATTGCACATAGCAAAAATCACACTTAGACGTGAAACAATAAAAACAACTCACAAACCGAGATACAAAATCAAGAAAAATTCAACGAAATAACAAATATAACAACACATTTGAGAGTAACTCACCATAAGATTAATCAATGTGTGTGTTACTCGCCATTAGATTAATCGATGTGTGTTTTACTCACCATTAGATTAATCGATGTGTGTGTTACTCACCATTAAATTAATCAATGTGTATGTTACTCGCCATTAGATTAATCGATGTGCGTGTTACTATCCATCAGATTAATCGATATGTGTGTTACTCGCCATTAGATGAATCAATGTGTGTATTACTCACCATTAGAATAATCAATGTGCAGCGAAGCATTAATTTAATTGTCGTTTAAATGCAGCAAATGAAACCCCAAATATGTCCCACTTAAATAATAACTTATTGCATGCTGAAACACTTATATTGATAAATGAATTAATTGCGTTATTTTACACACCCTGCGAATATTGAATTTTTCATTCGATTAAGTTGAATGAATATGGCAACGGATACATATCATTTCCAGTAAAACTGAGTGAACAAAAATAAAACAAAAACCCAGATATTTTTTAAAAGGAGTTCCTGTCTGGTTTTCACTAAAAGCCTCTTTAACATATTTCTGGTTGGTTGGATGATATTGCCACATGGTAATAAACGCACCAGATTTTATTGTATTCAACGGTTTATTGTCATGTGGTAATATTTTCCAATCAACCAGAAATATGTAAAGAGGCCTTAAGTGAAAATCAGAATAGATTTTTTTTTAATCTGGGTTCCAACGAGAATCGAACACGCAACCTCCGGGCTAGGAGACAAACGTCTTACCAACTACGTCGTTGAGGTAACACAATACAGTATAATCTTATTTTCATACTCCGGTTTATCTGGAGCCCTCAACAAGTGCTCAGTGTAATCAATACATAACCTGTTTCTGTTGTGCAGAGACGTTCCCAATAATGTATGGCCATGTTAGTAAAGTGTGGGCGACATCACCCTTTCGGGGTTTTCCTCCTACAGATATTTTGTATCGGCAACCTGGAAAAATATTATGGAGAATTATCGACATTTATCAATTTCCAATTCAGAACGCTGACAAAGTTTAGTCAAAATTACCTCGATACTAATCAGTTTCCTCTTTCTGAAGGTGTCACTTCATATACTATTATTTCAAGGTGTTCAGATATATTATTACAGTCACTTATATAATACTTTTTAGTTATAAGGATTACATTTATAAGGATTACACTTACACTTTTCATTTATAAGGATTACACTTTATTTTATAAGGATTACACTTACACTTTTCATTTATAAGGACCCTGAAACATACTCGTACTCTGGTGATTTAAAAATACTGTAAAAAGTGGCCGAGAATACCATTGTCTTCACACCTATTAATCGATCTTTTGGTTATAGAACCACTGAAGTAGGCATGGAACTAGCAGTCGTCATTACACGTTTTAACAATATTAAACATAACACGTTAAAAGGCCATTTTGTTAACTTTCCATTAAGGTCGACAGATAAACTCTTTTACCAGTCTGAAACCTATGTTTTTTTCTACACTCTTAGTGAAAGTTCACCCTGTGATTTCAGGCTCAACTCCCGATGGTACAAAAGTCCCAATCTGGCGTTATAGATCGTTTGGTGACAATACTCTCTTGAACAAAACATATGCGAGTGTTGTTGCCTCTTTCCGTGCTGTAGTATTTTTCTGGGAAATACGAATTTCATGTCTACTCTGATGGTTAAAATCAGTCGGATCGAATGATGGGGCCAAAGACTATGATATCTTAAATATGGCATGTCCGTATTGCAAATTCTGATATGTTATTTATTTATTTAACACTTTGATTGCAAATAAAATCTGGATGGGTTATTGCCAGGCGGAAATCTTTTCCAGCCAACCAGACAAAAGTAAATAAAGCAAGTTACGTGGCCGCATAAATCATTCAAATCTTTCCATCCCCACGAAATCCATAAACATATATGTACTATACGTGAGCACATGCTCACGAACCCCACAAAGACAGACAATCACCCGAACATTCTTTTTCGTATAAAGTGAGATATCATCAATCAAAAGGAAAGGAAGGGGGGGGGGGGTGGAGAGGAAAGGAAAATAAAAATCAGGAATGCAACCCGTTATTTTACTGACTAGAAATTAAGAGTTTTTCAGTCGCTTCTTAAAGCGTGCCAAGGACGGAGCGAGTCTTATATTGGTTTGTAACTGATTCCAGAGTCTCATTGCATGGACAGTAAAGGAAGACGTAAAGAAAGAGGAGCGGTGAACTGGAAAGGTCAATAAACAATATCTGTTTGAGCGTAGCGCTAATCCATGATTGGAAAGACGCTGAAAATTTTCGGCGAAATAAGAGGGTGTGGCGGGACAGTTAAGGATATTATACAACAGGTACCCTATGTAAATTTGGCGTCTATTTCTAACATTCAACCAGTTCAATGCCTTCTGGTATGAAGTTATATGATCGTACTTACGTAGGTTGAAAATGAATCTTAGATACACATTTTTGAGGGCGTTGTAATGCTGTGACGCTGTAAGACACTGTATATTAGGTACTGAAGTAAATAACAAAAATATTGTTTAACAGTGTACGTGTTGGTAACATATAGCATGCCAACAGATTACAATAAGCCTTCGCCATATATGGCGAATTCGACTGCGAACAAGCTATATATATAAAAACTGCAACGTTTACAAAACGTTGGCATCATAAACCAAACGACGCAGTACAATTTTATAAAATACCTTAAATAGCAACCAATACAAAGAACCGTAAAAACCTCCAAATATACACGTATTTGATAGCAAAAACCTCGCTGGCGTACTCTTAATCAGGTTGGGGCTTTTGTTTTGAGAATTATCGGGAATCGTGTCTAAAACCTCAACGTACACATTTTACCAGGTACACATTTTACCAAACCTAGAACCTTTTACCAATCAGCACATGAAGGTTGACATTGGATGGCAATAAACAGATAACATAAATAAATGTATTGATATTATGCTATTTTTGAGACGCTACACTTATTGACCCAAAGGAAATCGATTTATTGTATAATTATTGAAATTATCACTAAAAATCAAAATCGGTACTTAACAAAAGAGTACAATTGACAAAACTCGAATTTGTTTATCATACTTTTTTGTTCATTCATTTCGGTGTCAATAAGTGTAGCGTCTCAAAAATAGTATTATATCAATACATAAAGAAATGTATTGATGTGATACTATTTTTGACACGCTACACTTATTGATTCAAAGGAAATCGATTTATTGTACGATTATTGAAATTATCACTAAAAATCAAAATCGGTACTTAACAAAAGAGTATAATTGACAATACTTGAATTTTTTTATAATAATTTTTGATTCATTCATTTCAGCGTCAATAAGTGTAGCGTCTCAAAAATAGTATCATATCAATACATAATGAAATATATTGATATGATAATATTTTTGAGATGCTACACTTATTGACTCAAAGGAAATCGATTTATTGTCTGATTATTGAAATTATCACTGAAAATAAAAATCGGTACTTAACAAAAAAGTATAATTGACAATACTTGAATTTGTTTATCATATTTTTGATTCATTCGTTTCGGTGTCAATAAGTGTAGCGTCTCAAAAATAGTATTATATCAATACATAAAGAAATGTATTGATGTGATACTATTTTTGAGACGCTACACTTATTGACTCAAAGGAAATCGATTTATTGTATGATTATTGAAATTATCACTAAAAATCAAAATCAGTAATTAACAAAAGAGTATAATTGACAATACTTTAATTTATTTATCATACTTTTTAATTAATTCATTTCCGTGTTTGGACCATCAGTTAATTAATGATGTCAAACGTTTTCAGTAGGAAACAATATGAATTGTCCCATCATAAGCATTAATCATGCCCTACCTAAAGTATGTAGTCCTGATGTTCAAACAAACTTTAACGACACAATCACATTTATTGCTTTTTTTTTCATTCAAATAACCCCCACCTCTTTATGTTCCTCTAGCATCTAGTCCGCCTTACTCGGAGTCTATTCGAGGATTTCAAAGTACGCCAACACAGTTGGTCTGCAGGTGACATTTTTTCGAAGAGTTTTATATCCAAAAGTATCTTCATTACATGCGCTCTTTTGATGAAACGATTTCTAGATTTTAAAATCGATATTACTGACTACTAACCACATAATGGTGTTTTGGATTCTGTGATGGTTTTGTTCCTAGGTCAGCTACTCGTACAACTCTTCAATGGATGAAGAGAGAGGTGTACCTGATTTACATGCTAAAACAAAACTTGGTTTCAATCTACAGAGTCCTGTCATAAATACTGTTACACAAATTCAGACACTAATAAAATCTAAACAAAAGCAGGTGAATAAAACATTTTTTTAGGTAATTCTTCATCCCTTGTGGTATTTCTATATTCAGTTAGTCACTAAACGTTAACCAGAAAACATGGAGTAGGGCAATAAAGAAAACCGTATCGCTGTAAGTTTTGGGTATCAATCGTCAGTTTGTATATCGTACTATTTATCTATTCAAAGATACTCAAGGTATTGAAGATCGGAAAAGAAGTGTTCGACCGCGAATCGTAAGAACTCCAGCAGTCATCAAAGCCATGAGTAACAGGATCCATAGAAATCCACTCCGCAAACAAAAAATCATGTCCAGGGAGATGGGTATTTCGACACGGAGTATGTCTCGTATTATCAAATTGGATCCAAATATGGGGCTTACCGAAGAAACACTGGACACTTGCTTACTCCATCTTTGAGGGACATCAAGGAGACCAGAGCTTAACAACAGATTCACCGGTACGCAAACCATATGCGTCGCAAAATCCTATTTTCCGATAAAAATTGCACTGGACCACAAATGGTGGTCAGTGTTAGAGAACATGGCCTGTAGCAGATGGCATCCAAATTTTAAGAGTCTGTAACAATCATTGAAGAAAACAGTGGCTTATTTTCCAATGGACATCGTGCGTACTGCCGTTGACGATTGGCCGTCACGTTTAAAGGCTTGTGTGAAGGCAAGGGGAGGACATTTAAAAAAAAAATATATGTATGTTTTCATTTAAGTTGATATGTGTGTAAGTCTAACAATATAATAAATCATTTGTAAGATGCACTGTTTTTTTATTATAATCCAAACACTTTGTAAAATAATTTATGGCAAGACTTTCCAAACACTTTGTAAAAGTTGTTTATAGTTAAGGCATTAACATTGTGGAGGTTTAAAGACATTGTAATTTATTTTTATCAAACACTGTTTATTCCACTTTTTTATGACGGTATAACCCTACCGGTTTCAAGGCTTTCACCTCATCTTCAGGGGAGCGCAAACAAGACTAAATGCTGTTCGAACTGGCACCGATATACACGCTTCAACGTTTCGGGGCTGGGGGGGGGGGGAGGAAGGGAGAGAGGCATGGGATAATTTCGGCCATGAGCGGAGAAATTTTGGGTAAATAAGTGTTCAACAGATGTTCCGATCGGTGTACTGATTTAGAAATTTACTGATTTAGAAAAGATTATATATTTAACGACACCTATAAGCATACCTATAAATGGAGCAAAGTTCTATTTATAAAAAACATATATGAAATAACCAAAAATGTTCCAAGTTACATAAAACCAGCTTTTTACACTAATTTTAATCACCGGAAACTCTTATTTAATGGGCAAGGCAAAAATGGAATACTTAGCAACAGTGGTGTGTATAAACTTTTATGTGCTGACTGTGATCATTTCTATATAGGAAAGACAGGAAGATCTTTTGAAAAGAGATTTCGTGAACACAAATCCGCCTTAACAAATCCTCTAATTTATTCTGAAATGGCTAATCATTGTCCCCGCGAGAATCATACTTTTTCTATCGATGACACCAAATTCTTACATATCAGTGGTAACGGAAATAAATTAGACAGATTAGAGGCCCGAGAAATTTCTAAATCAGTACACCGATCGGAACATCTGTTGAAATTTACCCAAAATTTCTCCGCTCTTGCCCGAAATTATCCCATCCCTCTCTCCCTTCCTCCCCCCCCCCCCCCCTCAGCCACAACCGTTGAAGCGTGTATATCGGTGCCAGTTCGAACAGCATTTAGTCTTGTTTGCGCTCCACTGAAGATGAGGTGAAAGCCTTGAAACCGGTAGGGTTATACCGTTATTAAAAAAGTGGAATAAGTGTTTGATAAAAATAAATTACTTTGTAAAAGAATTTATGACAAGAATAAAATTTAAATAGCGACGTTTATAGAGCAAACTCTTCTTATGGGCATTTTAACTCGGGACTCAGAACCCACTATTATTGAAAGACTAAAAATATTACACAATATAAGTTGAGTGTAAGGATGGAAGGTAGTGGCTGCGGCCATTAGTTTAGCTACTTCCCCTTTAACGATGTTTGAAGCATCTTGAAAAATATCTTCGTAAGGAAAACTTTATACAAGAAAACTCTTATCTTGCCGAGGAAATGTATAAATATACGAGTATTTTGTCTCCTTAAACATCGGATCGAAACGATGTGAGATCCTTGTAATATCTTTTGTCTTATCTAAAAGTCGGACACCACAAAGGATTAAAGAGAAAGACGCCCCAGGATAAAGGATACTCTTTTAAATAGATATATACACATGTACATAATAAAGTCAGACAATGTCTAAACCTGTTTATCTTTAGAGACAAAAGAAAAAAGTTAGGGTTTCCATATACTAGGTGTGTTAAATATATTTGGATGTTAAACAAAATGGTTTGATTTGATAAATAAATGTAAATAGAAAATTACAGCATATATAAAAAAGTTATTAAATATAGTTGTCTAGAATGACTGTAGCATATTATTACTACTGCTTTTGTATCTCCATGTTTGTTGAAGATACAGTTTTGTATTTTTTGTCAATAATTTTAAGTATTAGGTGTTAACATAAGTTGTGTCCGTTTTTTTCCAATTAAAAAATGAGCACAAAAAATAAAACAAAATGGTAAATGTTATATGTTATTCGAAAGAAAATTTTGTGCTCTACGAGATTTTGTGTTTGCTTTTACGTTACATACATTATTTTATTTGATTACAAGCCTTCAAAATTGAATGTCAAGTAGACGAACGTGAGCATTTTCGACACCTCCTTCTGTTAGCGTTCAATCGAAGGAATAAAGCTGTCAACGCTGCTCGCGATATTTGCAAAGTATACAGTAAAGATGCTTTGAATGAAAGGACAACTTGTCGATGGTTTTTGCGTTTCAAATACGGTAATTTCAACCTGAAAGACATGGAGCGTTCCGGACAACCAGTGGACTTCGATGAGGACCGCTTAAACCATATTACATAAGGGAATACATAAAGGAATCTTCATGAATCGTCCTTTCATTCATAACATCTTCACCGTACACTTCGCAAATATCGCGAGCATTTTGGCCGCTTTATTCCCTCGATTGAACGCGAACAGAAGGAGGTGTCTAAAATGCTCACTTTGTCTACTTGATATTCCATTTTAAAGGCTTGTAATTAAATAAAATAATATATGTAACGTAAAAGCAAACATAATATCTTGTAGAGTAGAACATTTTCTCTCGGAAGACGTTTTCTCTCGAATGACCTTTAACATTTTGTTTTAATTTTGGTGCGCATTTTTAATTTTGAAAAAAAAAAACGGACACAACTTATGTTAACACCTAATAAATAAAAGAAATTCACAATTAAACCTAGTTTTTAATTATCAT
Organism: Odontocerum albicorne; assembly: GCA_949825065.1. Lineage (NCBI taxonomy): Eukaryota > Metazoa > Arthropoda > Insecta > Trichoptera > Odontoceridae > Odontocerum > Odontocerum albicorne. The sequence continues at coordinate 47,277,271 of OX463844.1, read as the reverse complement.
AAATGTTAATCCACTCGCTTTCTATATACGAGATATATGGAGTAGTTATATGTGACGGTTCATGGATGTAGAAAAGGCGTATTACAATAGGAAAGTGTGGCACTTTGTTTTATCTATCTCAACAGCAAAAAGTTGTGATGGTATATTTATGTATAAACTAGTTGCAACTCGTGAAATATTCACGGAAGTAAAACAAATTCTACATTTTTGAAATACCGAATGGAGCAAGATCAGCTTAAAGTGTTTTGGGTTCATTAATGTTTAAAGTTTAAAATAAAAAAAATACATCTTAAATGATGAATTATTTGATTCTCAAAAATCTCTTTATACACGATGTTATGTGTATAAATAAACATTACTGTTGTTCAATTTAAATCGTTGATAAAGTTTTCCTTGAAGACTTGTTTCAGATATATTGACTTTAATGTTTTCGCGTTTCCGACATCTTGAAAAAGCCACATATAACCCAAGCGCTGAAACTTCTGGACTATTCTCATTTATTGAAGATTGCGGTGTACAGTCATTTGACTACAATTCATCTGCTCAGCCAAATTCTATTATGGATTGCGTAAACAATAATTGTCCGGTGCACAAAACAAATGTTTGTAAACCGACTAGGGGTCTGCCATTCTTATCTTTAGCTACTTGAATTTAGAAATATTCAAGCTTAATAATAATCAGTCTGACTTCGGATTCGAGCTCACTTTTGAACATATTAAAAAAATAACATATATCATTTGAGTGTAAGGATAAGAAGGGGGGGGGGGGGGCTGAGGTCTTACGAACAGGAAGTTTCTCGTACAACCATAGAAAAGGCAATCAAATAATGCATTAAGAAAGAACCATGGGTAGCACCTATCTCTGAACACAAAAGGTCTTTTAATAAATACCATAAAGACTATCAACAATCAAGTTTTTACAATATGCTATGTTAGTTAAACACAATATATCGAAAAACCAATCAAATTATTATTTCTGGAATAAAAATGATTGATGCAGGCTTATTTCCAGGAATTGTAATTAGTCTTACTATACAAAATGCAACTAGCTTAGAATAAATCTGTTTTCTAAGTTAGTTGCATTTTATATAGTAACACTTTTACAATTCCTCAAATATCACAATGGGAAAAAAAGGTTGATTATTTTTCCACGCAAACATTGCCTTTATTATTATATATTTTGACCAATAACTAACTGCAACGCCTTATAGAAATTCACAATTTCTTAAAAACACTTTGGCATTGGCGTATCTTCATAAAAATACATTATAATCAACCGAAATGTCTATAGGATCTGTTTCACATTTTTTAAGATTATTCGGATCACTACTTTATCGATTAAAAAAAATCTCTTTCCTCTAATCTTGATAAAACAGTTATCTTTCAGAAAAAAACCTCATTTCTCAAAAAAAAAAAAAAAAGAGGAAAAATGATTATCATTGTATTTTTCTTTTTCTAAAATCTTGTTTTATTAGATGATCATAATACAAAAAATTCGAAAACATAAAATGAGTGTAACAATGTATGAGGTGCCTGGCCGGGCGGTAATGTCTGGACCTCCGTGCGGAAGGTCGTCGGTTCGAACACCGCGCTGTGCTACTCCCCTCGAACGACACGTCGTTTTACCGCCAAGTGCTCGACGATATGTCCTATCATAACTATTCATTAAAAAAATGTATACATTATCAATATATTTAACAATACACGTATTGATGGCAAATCATATTTACAAAAACGCCTTGTATACGCAATACAATTGATTTGTTATCATTGAAATTTTTATTTTAATAATCGTGCAGACATAATAAAAAATAACACTAATTAACAATATATTTAAAAATACCTGTTTAATTGATATTAATTCTTCACCGTTTTGATACATATTTGTTTTTTTTTTTGGTTATATATTATATAAAAAGAAACCATACGTTTAAATAGTGCACACCAATCAAAACACTTTCAATTTAAATGTTTTTTCTTACCAAACACAAACTTTGTGAACAAACTTTGAAAGAGTAATTTTAAAATGATATCAAAAAAATTCTAATGAATTTTATACATTCTTTAAACTTAAAGATAAATATTAAAGGGGAATTGTTCCCGATGCGGCACTGTATTTTCCCCTTAAGTTAACGTTAAATACTCATTTTTCTTGCCATCCCTCGTTGACACATGGTCTTGAATCTTCCGTCTTCTTCTTGCGGGATATAAAAGGGGCAGCGTTTGGACAGAACCGGCATAAGTATTTCTGCGAGCTCAGATAGCGAATCGTTCTCTCACAGCTTGTTATTCTTACTCCTTCGTTTTATATCGAAAATAAGTGTTGGTGTGGTGTGTGTTTCTACGAGTTAAATCATTGATAGTTCTTCTCCATTAAATAAGAATCTCTTCATACTTGAGCGAGTTCCGACGTGTTTATTGCCATATTATTTCATTTCTGTCATGGCAATGTCGGTGAGTATAATATAGTATTTCTTGACATTACGTATCAGTGCATAATTTGTGGGCATTTTTTTTGTTAATCACATTATGTCTAATTTTAACCATTTATTGCGTTCAATCCTACCCACAATTTATACCTTTAATGTAACTTAATTAATTTTTTCGCATTGTTTCCCGAATACATCATACTTAGTGAGAAATTTATATATATCCATTTCATTGTTCATTTCGTATTTATTAAGACATCTACATTATCAATAAATGCATTTATTTCAACATAAAAATCTCGAGCCCAATTAAACAATGCATACGGCTCCAATAGAAATTGTGCGGATATTTTTATTGCTTCAACGAAATTATTTATGTATTTTAAATTGTTCCAGATGTCATATAAAAAGTTTTTGATCGAAAATATTGAGGATGGGGACCTTAACAAAATCGATTTTAATATTCTGGAGAAAGACGTCACTGCTTTCATAGAAAGCACAAAAAATGAGAATATGGCGCGCAAGGTGATCTCCACAAAAGAACAAACAGAAGAGGAACTCCAGAAAGCCATTCGTAATCGAGATGCTTCAAGAAGATCACGGGGAAGAAAACGACTTCATAAATTGAGCCTTATTGCCCTCAAATGCAAAGTTATGAACAGCGAAGGAGAATTGAAGAAAATGAAGAAAAATATAGAAAGTATGAAAAGCAAATTACTAGACGGATTGCAAAATGCCCCTGCTGAGGGCAGTGTCTCAGCTAGGCTGGAATTCGAGAAGAGTCTCGACGAACTCTCTAAGATGGAAGCAGAAAACCACTCGAAGATTAAGGCTGTTCTTTCGCAATTGGGGCTAAAGAAGAAGGCACGACCGAGAGTGGGCGGCAGAAACGTGCCTACCTAGTTCATTACGCACTGCACTCTTTTCCCGTGGAAGAAATGAACCAAACTGGACATAAAATGAGAATACGTAGTTATAATTGATAACCGAGTCAGTGTTAATTGAAAATATTTCTTTTTAATCTCTACACCATGCATGTTACAAGCTTCTAAATAAATTAATTACGCTTATATCATACATATGTTTTTTTCTAACCTGTTTCCTTATTGAAAATTTTAAAATTAAATTATCTTATTGTTTAATAAAATAAATCCACTGAGGTATCCTTTATTTTTAAGGACCTTTTGTGAATGTAGCGGCAATAATAAAACACAATATTTCACAGAAGGGGAGAAGCTCGGATTATTTTAATATAGTTTGGTTTTTGACTCTTATTTTCACTTTAATTGCCGCATGTCAATAAACCCGTTAAGTATTTAATTTTTAAATCTTGATTATTCATTTGGTACTGGTTTAAGCCGATTATTTAAAATAAAATGCAAAAAAACTAGGAAAAGGTAAGTAAAGGAATAAAACAGTAGGTCAAAAGTAACACCATGATGGATAATACTATACTTCCCTGTTAAATAAACAGTGTTTGATAAAATTAATAACAATATATTTAAACCTCCACAATGTTAACGCCTTAACTATAAATAATATACCAATTTATGAATTTAATTAAAACATACAAGTAGTCTACAAAAGGATGAGGAGATGTTTCGTCACAATTAATTTGATGAAATAATAATAACAATTTAGTGACATTTATTTAAATTTCTTAAGAGGACTAAAACTCCTAAATAGATGCAGCATTCGACCGTCACGTTTATTTCCAGTCAATATACCATGTATTAATTACAAAAGAACCTAACTATTTCATAACGGATAGTTTAATACTTAAAGTAAGTCGAGAAAGGTAGACCTCCTGACTGAATTATCCTGTCTTCATACGTGTTACTGGCTCTAAAACCTTTTTCCAAAATCGGCGGATGATTAATGATACACTACTTGGCCTTTTTTATAATTTTCCATAGATCTGAGAGAGATAGTCTTTAGTCATATTGAAATTAATTCATTAAACCTAATTTCAAAGTAAAAGATTTCATTCGCTTTAAAAAGTTATCGTTATCAATGATAATCTTTCCGCATGTATCCATACTGGTTTGATTTGTGTATAATTAAATCTAGCAGCAGAATAAAAACTGTAGAAAAACATAAATGGTATGGGAAACGATCTCCCTAAGAGTATAGTAATGAAATTTTATAACATAACATATTTCCTGTATCGGAATTATTTCTGTACCTGAGAGCCAGAAGCTCTTAAGTGCAAAAACTCCATTTTACAGGAGAAGCAAATTAGTGTTTTATAAACACTTATTCTCTCATATTTTTTAAAGTTTTAATATGACAATTGTGAAATTCATACAGTTTGATCACGGAGTAAGTGTTCATATATTGAATAAGTTGATTTTAAAAAATATTCAGTATTTTGGATTTTAGCGCACTAAAGACATTCTGGCTCTCATAATATTACTATCATACTGCAAATAAGTTGTTTTGTTCCAAAGGGAATTGGAGTGAGTTCTATACTACAGATGTTTTTAATGAATAAAAATACAAAAATATCTCCATTATGTGATAAATAAAACCATTATTTATAATTGAAAAATATTTATTTGATAAATAAAACCATTATTTATAATTGATATATCTCCATTATGTGATAAATAAAACCATTATTTATAATTGAAAAATATTTATTTGAAACGGAAATATATCTTCATTATGTGATAAATAAAACCATTATTTATGTGATAAATAAAATCATTATTTATAATTGAAAAATATTCATTGGAAACGGAAAGACAAAGAGAATCGAAAAATAGAAATAAAAAATAGAAGAAAATCAATCTCCTAGATCCTCAGTGTGAGGTATGTTTTTAAAATACTCTTTGTATTCTTCAGGAACCCATTGCAACATTTTTAATAAATCACAATATTTCGGTTTCGATGTAGGGTTCCTGGAGAGTCTTAATTATGGCAATGTATCAGGCACAGCTGCTGCTGCTGCTGCTGCTGACCTTCGGACATTCCTTTTGAGGACCAATTCTAAAAAATCATTTTCTTTAAAAGATGTTTTATAAAATAATTTTCCCTCTCCTCCCCTCCTCACCTGCATCCATACCATCGTGGATAAAGATACAGGGCTTCCTTGCGATGACTTTTTTCTATATGTAAAAGGTGCTCCTGCACCCTGTAAGGATGAAAAAGACCAAAACATATCTAATTTCATAGGTATTACATGGAAAGATTTGCTGCATGATCTTATGAAATTACACCAATCATTACATGTAAAGATAGTCATGGATTCTAAGGACTTCCTTTTTCTTTCTATCACACTGTGGCTTACATCCACCTCCATGTGAGTGTGCCCACGTAATAAAAATTTATGATTGATCACCTTCACATTTTTATATTTGTTTAAAGCGTAAAAATATGACATGACCATCATTATGTTACGATTTTGTCCAGGGCAATTATCTGTATAAACGGTTACTTCTTCAATTTCATCTGTAACGGATTTAGATAGGTATTGGGCGAAACAGGATGCCATCTCATTGCCACCTCTGCCTCCTTGTGTCTCATCCCACAACACACAGTATGATTGTCGCGTGGCACTATCATAAACCGTATAATTAAACATCCAAAGTTTTCTTAAATAAAAACTTTGACTATTTGTCAAATAAGGTGTTGGTAGACACTTTTGAAGATCTGCCATCACTACTCTTATTTTACAATTTTTTTCTGCTATTTTTTTATCTTCAGCTTTAAGCCTGTATCTACTTGTTGCCTCTTCTATGTGCAATTTCTTTTAGTTTTCCACATTGCCTCTTTCATTTAGTGGACAATTTCTATACTTCGCCTCTAAACTATCGCACATGTCACAAGTATCATTATCAGGATAATGAAAAGAAAAATTAAAATGGTCATTAAATATATTCCTGTAAAGCCATTCTTTACACGGAGTTATGTTCTCTACATTACATTGTTCGACGAACATGTTGTACATTATTTTTATGTTTAAGTCACTTCCCAAATATTTCTTTTCTGTTCGTTCCCTACTGTAGTGACTATTATGTGAAGGAAATTTCAGTATGTGCTCTTGATTTTATTAATAATCTCTGGACAACTTTTATTTACTGGTTTGTGCTTGCCTCGTTTATCTGAATCTACTAAACCAGATGGATTTAATCTCTTAATGATCGATTTGATGTAAGATTCTTTTATAGATAATGTGTTCATTAAAAATAATTTGCATACTTGTATGCCTACTCCCTCATTATTTTGAAATTTGTACACAATACTCTTATTTCTATTTTTTCTCCTGTCGTCATTTTGATTTCGCCTTTTGATCTCACCAATTGACATACAAGATGCAACAAACTGAGCCTTTTTATCCCACGAACTATTTTGTTCCCAAAATTTTTCAAAGATTGCTTCCCTGGTATCTTCTTTGAAGTTAAAATTACACTAAAAACGGCACCTATTGCTGCAAGGTGGTTTTAACTTCCTGGACTCAACTATTTTTTCATCAGTTGACATATACGATTTCCCATTGAGCCTTCTGGTTTTTCTCACATTTTTCTTCCATTTGCTGGGATTTATTTTTCTTTTCTTACTCTTAATGACTTCTTCTTCAGAATCTGAATCAGAATAAGGTACCAGAGAACGAGTTGATGCAGTGCTTGTCTGAGGTAAAACGTTTGATATGTCCTGTATATTTAAAGCATTATTAACCATCTTCTTGGTTCTACTTGAAACACTGCTATAAAACATTTTATGAAGAAAAATACAACAATCGTAACTTTAAAACTGTTACAATATAATTATGTGTGTTTAAATATAACTATCACCACTAGAAATTTGCAAATAAAACTCCGAAAACTAAAAACAGACAGCACTTCAACACCAGTTTGACAGACGCCGACATGACATAATGTCATAGACAAAAGAACTTCTAAGCCAGAAACAAAAAATCGTGCGAGCCATAAAGTCTTAAGTGCGTTTAAGATATTCTGGCCCTAAATTAACTTGCACTTAAGATTTTATGGTTTTGGCGTATTCCATTTTCCGTTGAGAATATACGTTTAAGGCTTTGTGGCTGCAAAGATACTGCGTCGATGATAACATAAATGTGCATAACTCATTTCGGCCAAAAAGTCACTTAAGACTGAGAGCCATTCTCAGGTACAGATTTTATTAATACTATAAACAGGAAAATAGAATATAACATGCTTTGAGAAAGAACCGTTATTTCAATTAGAATTTCTAAAATAAAAATGATTGATGCAGGCTCATTTCCATATTTTTAATAACCAAAAAAATCTGCATTCTAGGTTAGTTCCGTTTTGCATTATTACACTCTAATTACAATTCCTCAAATATCAAAATGGGATTAAAAGCTTGATAATTTTTCCACGTATTTACATTATTTATACCAAAAAATCCGCTGCTTTACGCATATCAACCTCCATATATTTTGTATATAGAAAGCGAGTGGACTATATGGTTATTTAATTTAATTATGAGTTTCACCTTTTTAAAATATCAAACAATATAATCATTCTAATGCTTTTTGCATTACATTTGGTACTCAAGATAACAAAATTATGTACCCATTTATCTGTGATTCCTGGAACTGGTCAAAAAAATATCAGGGGTTATAAACTCGATACGTCAGTTGATATGTACGTTTTTTTATTAGACATATATGAAATATTACGTGATGGACCCAACTCGCATATTACCTTTTCCAAAATAATTGAAGGATCATCATGCCGCAATTCGGAAGTTTTTTCAATGGAATTTAACTGTGGAATACCCATTTAAATAACTTAATATATTTGCCCACCATCGGGAATTCCACTAAAAATCCTAGATGAAAGACGTGCGTCTTACTATGTAAGTCAGATGGAAAATCGATATAATACTATATATTTAAATATAATTAGATAAAATTTCTTAAGAGTAAGAGATATTTGCATAAACATCAGAGCCGCAAGTCATTTTCTATTTAAGAAAGGAATACATCTCTTATGCGAAATTCCCCAAAAGAACTTTTATTTTATCATACAATAACTATATCAAAAAAGGTACAAATGTTTTTATTTTAGCAAACCGTTGGAAAAAGTCAAAATATATTCATAGTTAATTTAAGTGGATTTTTTCACATATCCTACTGGGTTGATTACCACTGACAATTTTTTTGTTGAAAGGATTATTCATTTCTGTGAAGAATTAGAAATAATCTCGCAAATTAACCTTAACTGTTTTGACAAACAACTGTAAAGACTTAAAGAAACTCACAATTGCTAAGAAACGTTTTGGCATTGGCGTATGCTCTTAAAAATACATTATAATATATTCAACCGAAATTATTATATGTTTTTTTCTCGAAAACGTTTTCTATGACTTGTTTCAGATTTATTTGGATCATCGGGATCCCTGTTGTTTTTATAAAAATCTGGTTCCACTAATATTGATTAAACACTAACTTTTGTATAAAAGAAAACCTTATTTCTCAAAAAAAATCATGTTATCATTGATGTGCTGGATTTGTTTTCTAAACATAACAAACCATTTGTTTACAATAAAAAGTAAATCTTGTTTCATTATATGATCATAATACCAAAAATACGAAAACATAAAATGAGTGTAATAATGTATGAGGTGCATGGCCGCGCGGTAACGTCTGGACCTCCGTGCGGAAGGTCGTTAGTTCGAACGCCGCGCTGTGTTACTCCCGTCGAACGACACAGGTACTTTTTCCGCCAAGTGTTCGAGTATATATCCTATCATATATATTCTTTAAAAAAAATATTGTTAACATAAGAAACCATACGTTTAAATAGCACACATCAATCAAAAACTTTCAATTTAAATGTTTTTTTTTCTTACTGAACGCAAACTTTGTAAACAAACTCAGAAATAGTAATTTAAAAATGAAATCTAAATAATTTTAATGAATTTTATACATAATTTCAACTCGAAGATAAATATTAAAAGGAAATACATAAAAAATCGAAAATGTGTAATTTTTATTAAATTTTTAAAAATTGTTCCCGATGCGACACTGTATTTTCCCTTTACGTTACCGTTAAATGCTCATTTTTCTTGCTATCCCCCTTTGACAAATGGTTATAAATCTTCCGTCTTCTTCTTGCAGGATATAAAAGGGACAGCGTTTGGACAGAACCGGCATAAGTATATCTGCGAGCTCAGATAGCGAATCGTTCTCTCACAGCTTGTTATTCTTACTCCTTTGTTTAAAATCGAAAATAAGTGTTGTTGTGGTGTGTGTTTCTAAACGCATTTATAGTTCTTCATAAGCCAGAATTTCTTCATACTTGATCGACTTTCAACTTGTTTATTGCCATATTTTTAATTATCTATGCATCATGTCGGTGAGTAAATGATATTTCTTGACATAACGTATAAGTGCATAATTTGTGCGCAATTTGTGTTGTTAAAAACATTTTGTCTAATTATAAACATTTATTGAGTTTATTCCTACGCACAATTCATACAACTTAATTTTTTTTCTCTTATTTATACCATTTTTTCGCATTGTTTTCTGAATACTTTATATTAAGAGAGAAATTCACAGCAGGTTCATAATTTTCAAATTTCATTTAAAATTATTAACGTTCTATTGATGGAAATAAATCTTGAACAAGTATTATATATTTACTAGTAAAATTTTTGTCTAAATTAAATTCAATATTCATTTCGTATTTATTAAGACACTATCGACATTATCAATAAATGTATTTATTTGAACATGAAAATCTCGAGCCCAATTAAACAAAGCATACGGTTCCGATAGACATTGTGCGGATTCTTTTATTGCTTGAATGAAATTCATTATGTATTTTAAATTGTTTCAGATGTCTTATAAGAAGTTTTTAATCGAAAATATTAAGGATGGCGACCTTCGCAATATATCATTTGACATTCCGGAGAGTTACGTCACTATATTCATTGAAAGTACAAGGAACAAAAATATGGCCCGCCAGGTGATCTCCACAAAAGACCGAACAGAAGAGGAACTGCAGAAGGCCATTCGTAATAGAGATGCAACAAGAAGATCACGGGGAAGAAAACGTCTTCAAACGGAGAAACTTGCTGTGCTCAGATACAAAGTTATGAAAAGCGAAGATGAATTGAAGGAAATTAAGAAATATATGGAACGTTTGAAAATCAAATTACTCCACCTATTGAAAAATCCCCCTGCTGAGGGCAATGTCTCTACCAGGCTGCAATTCGAGAAGTGTATCGACGAACTCTCTCAGATGGAAGCAGCAAGCCACTCCAAGATTCATGATGATTTTTTAAAATTGGGGCTGAAGAAGACGGCGCGACCGAGAGTGGGCGGCAGAAACTCGCCTACCTAGTTCATTACGCACTGCACTCTTTTCCCATGGAAAAAATGAGAATACGTAGTTATATCTGAAAACCGAGTCAATGTTAATTGAAAATATTTCTTTTTAATCTCTACAACATGCGTGTTTCAAGCTTTTAAATAAATGAATTACACTTATATATTTTTTTTTCTCTAACCTTTTTTCTTATTGAGAAATTTAAAATAAAAATATGTTTAATAAAATAAACCGACTGAGGTATCCTTTAAACAGAGAGGATAGTGTAATGAGATTAATTTCAATGTGTTAGAAACTTTTGTGAATGTAGCGAGAATAATTATACACCTTATTTCAAAGAAGGGGAGCAGTTTCAAAGAATTTATAGTTTAATAACATAACAGGAGAATCTTAAGGCTGTGATGAAATGAACACAATTTTATTGACAGATTAAAAACACAGTACTATATAAAAGGATACTAAGGTGAAGGCTGTGGACAAAAGGAAATGTTAAATTTATTTTGTCTCGCAAACATCAATCTAATTTTAAAGGTTAATGATTCACTTACTGAACATTTGTAAGCAGAATGCATCATTCTAAGCTTTGAATATTTTTCCACATTTTTTGTAAGAATAAATCTGCCATTTCAAGCATATTCTATGTTCTTTTTGAAAATGAACACATATTTTGTTCGAAATTCATTTAAAAGTTTCTTGAAAATTAAAAAAAAACGTTGAGCGGTGTCTTGATTCGGCTCTTCCGCATGCGCACTTTTTTCGGTTTCGGAGATTGTCAACCCTTCCATTCCGAGCTCTGGTGGTTTGTAAGTGGTTCATACTCAAAGCACTATGTTTCATTACCTGTTACAATGCTTGACATAAAGTCTGGATCAATATGAGCCACTCTCATAATGCCTCTACAGTGCTCCACTTCTTAAAAAAATTAATCGTCGGTCAGTACAGACCTTTCGTTTGACTAAATTTTCCGTTAATGTGAGATTTACAGTAAATTAAGGAATTTAAGTGAGCTTCTCGATGAGCTTAGTAGACGCACTACGACGATTTTTAAGAATTTCGCGCCCTTTTTGTACATTTTCTTTCATTTGAACTATGAATAAAATTATGGCCCAGACCGTTGATCGTCTTCAATGCTTTCTCTACCATCACGAAGTCTTTCATACCACTTAGAAACGTTCTTAATAATTATTGCATTACCACTATTAACAGTTTGAATCATTTCAAAAGTGTCTGTAGCACTTTTTCCAAAATTAAAACAAAAGATAATGGTTGCACGTTACTCCTCTGTTCCTTTTCCGACCGAGATTCAGGAAGTACTGTCGATTGTTACGTCATTACGAATGAACCAGCAATGGCAGCGCTTTGAAACTTTTACGAAATATAGTAAAAATGTGTCGCTAGTGAATTCATATTTTTATAATTGTCCATATCAATAAACTTAAAAATTTGGAATTATTTTATACATGTTTTTTGTACTTACTGTGTTTGGTCCTTGTACGTATTAGGGAAACCTTTAATGCACAAAGAACCTGGAATAAATATGTAAATAAATGGAGTTAATAAACTTGAAATTAATAGGCGTTTCCAGCACAAGCTCTAGTTTAGGAAAGCCCTTTTATTGAATAATTCAGTGCATTACATTATTTTTTTACTTAATTAAATTGTGTTTTTCACTTAAGATACTAGTCTGACCATACCAGTTCCAAGGCTTTTATCTCATTATCAAGGAAGCCCAAACAAAACTGAATTATTCCAGGCCTGACTATTTGCATACAATGGTAAAACATTGAATAGGAGGTTGTGGGTGCAGATTAGTGGTCCTGAAAATATAAAATTCTGTACATTACGATGAACACTTGGTGAACACACATCTTCCCCAGATCTCACTTGCTGAATCCGTCTCTTGTCTTCCTCCACCTATGTATGACCTTCTCACAAATGTTCACCGGTAGATGTGTGTCGTGTGTCGAGCCAGCTTGGGCATTATTTAGTATTGTTTGTGGTCGCTTGATGATAAGGGTGAAAACCACTAGTATCGTACCATTATTATAAGCGGAAAAAAACAGTGTTTTGTTAAACAAATAACAATGACTATAAACCTCCACTGTGTCCGCTATACGAGGGTTGATCAGAAAATAACTTTTTTGTTCGTTTCGTCGTCTGTTTGTTTTTGATTGAACCTATCTTTTTTCTGCTGTACGTGATACCATATGGGATGGGAAGTTTGTGATTGTATTTATAATGCATTTGGGCATGTTGTCGTTTTTTTTGTTGAGATTTTACGCCGTTTGCTTGAGGTAATTCGAATTGTAGGCAAACAACTCCAGAATTTTGCAACAAGATTTTTGCATGACCGGCTCAAACTGTTCAACTAAATCATAATTTTTTTGGATCTAAACCAATACCGTATTCACCAGATATCAGCCCGTGAGACTTTTTATTGTTCCTTAAGGTTATAAAGACATTGATAGAACAACGTTTTGTAGCATACAGGAGGTTAAGGCAAAATCGCTGGGTGGGCAAAAGATATCCCAAAAATGCGTTCTATAAACGTTTTGCGGATTGAAAAAATACGTTGACAAAAATTTATTTTATCCTATGGGGACTTATTTGAAGTGGATAATATTAATATTGTTGATTAGATAAATACTCTTTGATAAAAATCAAAATCTCGTTATTTTTTTATCAAATCTCGTATATAATATAACAAACTCTTATATGAATTCTTGTATTTTGATTTGTTTATTTTTTAAACAAAATAAACAAAAAATTCCTCTATCCCATCTTCAGTATTGCAAAGTTGGTAAGGATTTTTCTCTAAATATTGACAAATTACGATTCAGTGAAAAATGTCAAGTTTGACAGTAATATCTCCCCAGGAGTTCGCTCATTCTGAGATTGTGTATTATTTACGGAGCAATTCTTTCTTGTATGGTACCTTTGTCTGACAGCTGTCCCTCGATGTCGATTATCTGAAAAAAATATGAAATATATTTTTATTTGATTTCAAAGGAGTTATCGGAATTTTTTTAAACGTTATTCGAAAAGAAATACCTCTAAAAAACTAACCGTTATTAAAGACACCAAAATTAGATATTGGAATTGTAAGAAAGTCAATTTGATGTAACGAGATTTTGATTTATTTTGAAACGTGTCTATCTTAATGAATTTATATTTAATTGAGTTGTTATAGGAAATATATTGATTGATACACAAGACAATAAAAAAGATCTCGTTGGAACCCATATTTTCTTAAAAGTATACCAATTGGGATTTCACCCAAGACATCTTAAATGTATTTGTGGTTTGTTGGAAGATATTGTCACATAGTAATAAGCTCACCAGGTTTTATTGTAATACAATAATTAATAGCACTAATAAAATAGTGTTATACAGTACAATACAATATAACTTTGAACCTTTTAATTCCCATTTTGCACTCTCGTCACATATTGTATATGCACGTGGAACGAATGACTAAAAATATACTAACAAAAGCGTGAAAGAGGAATAACAAGGAAAGTATGCATCGATCAAATAAATGATATTTTGATTTCAGTGGCAAGGAGATGGGTATGTTAAAGGAAATTCTGTTACTCTGTGCTTTTCTCTATACCTACCCTGACAGGGTGATAACGTGATGATGTACTATATACGTATAGAAGCCACATTTTAACTATTGGGTTACACAGTGTGCAGTATTAGCCCGACTATAAGGCGAGGTTTTTATTTTAAAAGGTGACAAGTAAATAGAGGGGTCGCCTTATATTCGAGTCACAAACATAGTATTTAACAATAAATTCACCACTCGCGATTAACGAAATGGCCACATTGTAATTGGAGCGTTCAAAAAGCGTCATTGTTTACACTTAGCCTGTGCGTAGTAATTTCTTACAGTTTTTGAAACAGATTTAGTGATCATTCCTGGTGGAATGACTTTGCAACTACAAATTTTTGATGTCGTTGTGAATAAGCCATTTAAAGATAACTTGAAAAAACAATACTTAAACTGGATGATATCCACTGATCATGCCCTTACACCTACTGGAAAAAAAACATATGTTACTAATCTGTGTGAGTGGGTCCTGCAGGTCTGGTGGAATCAGATTTCCAATGAAACCATCATCAATGGATTTAAAAAATATTGCATATCCAATAAAATGGACTGTACTGAAGATGTTATTTTTTGGGAAAATATGATTGAGGATTTCGAAGACGATAATGTCACTGATAGATGAGGCTGATACTGAGGACGCTATAGCCATATGTGAATCTGACTGATCTGATTAGCTACTATAGTTTGATAAACGCTTACATAATAATTTGATATACGCTTACATAATAATTTGATATACGCTTAAATAAAAAGGGGTCGCCTTATAATCAGGGTCGCCCTATAGTCGGGCCAATACGGTAAGAAGAAATTACAATAATTTGATATACGCTTAAATAAACTACTGATGAAAATAAAAGTTTACATGTGACGTCACGCTCATAAAATATAAAGAAGATTTCGATCTTCTAGTGCAGTGCTCTGCAACCTTTTCTCACCTACGACACACCAAAATTCTTCCTAGAATTCCGCGGCACACCAAAAGCTAAAATATATAGGTATTAAATTAGGCATGAGTCTTCAGCGACGCGCATAGGGGTCATTTTTCTTTGTCTATGACTAATTTGGTGCGGCCATGGTGTGTACAAAGCACACTACGCAGTTTTCAACAGTTGGCACCAGTTGTGTATTAAATACATAATGAAAAATTGTAAAATATCAAATACTCGTCCATTGAATTTGACCGCGGCACACCTGTATCCGGCTCACGGCACACCAGTGTGCCACGGCACACCGGTTGCGGAGCACTGTTCTAGTGTATGTCGCATTGAATGGACACTTATTTTGTCCCCCATAACAGCGTTGGTTGTGTTGGGATTGAACTCAATTTAAGTTTATACTTTTCTACGTCGATTCAGTTTAAGTCGTTTAGATACGAGTACATATGGAAGATTTTTTTCCATACTCAATTCTTAACGTAGTAAACATGCTTTTTTAAAAATCTGACTTCACCGTCCTCTACCATCGCCTATATTTTAACAAACTCTACATAAAGAGTAACTTTCCTTGTCTCTAGCACGTAATGCACATATTGTGAAAAAAAAAACATGATTTAATGACAATTCTAAAAGAACTTTTACTACAGTTAAAAAGGAAATATCTGGAGTTAATATATCTCTCTCTGAAACTTTCTGAACAATCCTTTTAATTTATGAAATTACTAGTTGAATAAGTTATAAGAATTCATACATACATTTTATCACACCGTACTCCTTGTGGGTCATGCTGAGTTAACAATTCTCCAAATTTTCTATCCAACCGCATAGCTTTCGCTTCCTCTACATTCATACATCTTGTCAAGCACAATCTTCAATTATTCTTACCTATCACTTTACCTTCTTCCAAAATCTGGTATATGTGGTCCAGCCAAGTTTTCTTCGGTCTACCTCTTGCAGGCACATTTTGCATTTCTGACTTGTATACTCTCTTAGTCATTATTTCTTAATTCATTCTCTCCACATGTCCAAACTATCTTAAAGCTCTTTTATTTATCTTATTTAAAACATCCATTCTATTTATAGAATGTATATTATACACTAGTTGCAACCCGTGAAATATTCACCGAAGTAAAACCAATTCTACATTCATGAAAATACATATTCATGAATGTATTTTTTGTTACATATATCATTTATGCATCGTCCCCTTTAACACCGGTTCAAAAATTGTTAGCTAGGTATTTACAATTCGTTCAGTATCACGGACCCACCGAGATTCAAATTTCGAATTACTTTCGGAGAGAATCCAAGTATTCCTCTCTCGCTCTCTTGTATTCAAAATTCAATTCTCGTATTCTTTCTTTGGCGACAACCGTCGTACGGGCTTTGGCCTAATTATATTATGACTAGTTGCAGCCCGTGAAATATTCACGGAAGTAAAACATATTCTACATTTATGAAAATATGTATTCATAAATATAAAATTTGTTTGTATATATCATTTATACATCGTCCCCTTTTACACCGGTTCAAAAATTGTTAGCTAGATATTTAAAATTCGCTAAGTAGCTTGTCTTTCAAGTTTCATCTTGTTTGCTCGATTGGCGTTGGAACCAAATTTAACCAAAAAAAGGATTCAATTCTGATTTTCATTTATTCATTCACTAATTGCAGCCCGAGGAATATTCACGGAAGTAAAACAAATTCTGCATTTATGAAAATATGTATTCATAAATGTAAAATTTGTTTATGTATATCATTTATACATCGTCCCCTTTTACACCAGTTTAAAAACTGTTAGCTAGGTATTTAAAATTCGTTCAGTTATCACGGACCCACCGAGATTCATATTTCGAAGTATTCCTCTCTCGCTCTCTTGTATTCAAAATTCAATTCTCGTATTCTTTCTTTGGCGACAACTATCGTACGGGCTTTGGCCTATTTATATTATGATGGGTCAATTGGTGGCATACAAGTATCAAATGGGAATGTATGCGGGTTACTGTATGCAGATGACATGGTAGTGTTGGAGTAGAATGAATGTGAATTATAAAGTTTGATATGTAAATTGTATAAGATTTTTGAAGATAAATATCTAACGTAAGGATTAAAAATGAAATATTGCATGATGTTGAGGAAATCTGATATTTGCGCAATATATTATCAAATGATGGAAGAGTTGAGAGGTATATCGAACGGCATTTAGCATAAGAAAACGAAGTCAATGGGGCACTAAAACTTTATATACTTGAACCGGACAGTTTAAAAATGTACTAAGATTATAGTGCACAATAGTATTTTGATGCCAACTTGTATGCATGGGAGTGAAACGTAGACGCGGGAAAAGACAGAGGAGATACAAATAAATGCTGTAGAGATGCGTGCATTAAGAAGAATACATGGAGTGACAATGCATGACAAAGTACGGAATTAAGTAATAAGAGATTAACGTGAACTTAAGGCTGATGTGTTAAGTAAGGTGAATAAGCATGGAGAATGAATGAATTAAGAAAGAATAAAAAAAAATAGATATACTGTGCAGATGTGAGTGGAAGGCTAAGGAAAGTATGATTAGATCAAGTGAATAATATTCTGAAAGAAAATAGAAAGTGAGATAAACTTTAGAGGCTGTGTGGAAGGTGTATGGATGTGAAAGAGGCTAAGGATGTGTGCCGAGTTGAAAAAGTATAGCGCTCTTTGCTCTCTGCCTACCCCAATAGCGGAAAGACATGGCGTTATGTATGTGTGTATATAAAAACATAACTACGAGTGGTGTAGACAAAATAAGTGTTAATATAAGTTATGCCAGTTTTTTCCAATTTAAAAATGAGCACCAAAAGTAAAACAAAATGGTAAAGGTTATACGTCATTTGAAAGAAAATTTTCTGTTCTGCAAGGTATTGTGTTTGCTTTTACGTTACATATATTATTTTATTTGATTACAAGCCTTCAAAATGGAATGCCAAGTAGACGAAAGAGAGCATTTTCGACACCTCCTTCTGTTCGCGTTCAATCGAGGGAATAAAGCTGCCAAAGCTGCTCGCGATATTTGCGAAGTGTGCGGTGAAGATGGTATGAATGAAAGGACAGCTCGTCGATGGTTTTTGCGTTTCGGAGACGGTAATTTCGACCTAAAAGACATGGAGCGTTACGGACGACCAGTGGACTTCGATGAGGACCACTTAAAC
Source organism: Odontocerum albicorne (assembly GCA_949825065.1). Lineage (NCBI taxonomy): Eukaryota > Metazoa > Arthropoda > Insecta > Trichoptera > Odontoceridae > Odontocerum > Odontocerum albicorne. The sequence continues at coordinate 47,258,786 of OX463844.1, read as the reverse complement.
CATATTACATAAGGGAATACATAAAGGAATCTTCATGAATCGTCCTTTCATTCATAACATCTTCACCGTACACTTCGCAAATATCGCGAGCAGCTTTGGCCGCTTTATTCCCTCGATTGATCGCGAACAGAAGGAGGTGTCTAAAATGCTCACTTTGTCTACTTGATATTCCATTTTGAAGGCTTGTAATCAAATAAAATAATATATGTAACGTAAAAGCAAACATAATATCTTGTAGAGTAGAACATTTTCTCTCGGAAGACGTTTTCTCTCGAATGACCTTTACCATTTTGTTTTAATTTTGGTGCGCATTTTTAAATTTGAAAAAAAAAACGGACACAACTTATGTTAACACCTAATAAATAAAAGAAATTCACAATTAACCTTAATTTTTAATTATCATAAATGTTAATCCACTCGCTTTCTATATACGAGATATATGGAGTAGTTATATGTGACGGTTCATGGATGTAGAAAAGGCGTATTACAATAGGAAAGTGTGGCACTTTGTTTTATCTATCTCAGCAGCAAAAAGTTGTGATGGTATATTTATGTATAAACTAGTTGCAACTCGTGAAATATTCACGGAAGTAAAACAAATTCTACATTTTTGAAATACCGAATGGAGCAAGATCAGCTTAAAGTGTTTTGGGTTCATTAATGTTTAAAGTTTAAAATAAAAAAAATACATCTTGATTGATGAATTATTTGATTCTCAAAAATCTCTTTATACACGATGTTATGTGTATAAACATTACTGTTGTTCAATTTAAATCGTTGATAAAGTTTTCCTTGAAGACTTGTTTCAGATATATTGACTTTAATGTTTTCGCGTTTCCGACATCTTGAAAAAGCCACATATAACCCAAGCGCTGAAACTTCTGGACTATTCTAATTTATTGAAAATTGCGGTGTACAGTCATTTGACTACAATTCATATGCTCAGCCAAATTCTATTATGGATTGCGTAAACAATAATTGTCCGGTGCACAAAACAAATGTTTGTAAACCGACTAGGGGTCTGCCATTCTTATATTAAGCTACTTGAATGTAGAAATATTCAAGCTTAATATTAATCAGTCTGACTTCGGATTCGAGCTCACTTTTGAACATATTAAAAAAATAACATATATCATTTGAGTGTAAGGATAAGAAGGGGGGGGAGAAGGGGGGGGCTGAGGTCTTACGAACAGGAAGTTTCTCGTACAACCATAGAAAAGGCAATCAAATAATGCATTAAGAAAGAACCATGGGTAGCACCTATCTCTGAACACAAAAGGTCTTCGCATAAATGCCATAAAGACTATCAACAATCAAGTTTTTACAATATACTATGTTAGTTAAACACAATATATCGAAAAACCAATCAAATTATTATTTCTGGAATAAAAATTATTGATGCAGGCTTATTTCCAGGAATTGTAATTAGTCTTACTATACAAAATGCAACTAGCTTAGAATAAATCTGTTTTCTAAGTTAGTTGCATTTTATATAGTAACACTTTTACAATTCCTCAAATATCACAATGGGAAAAAAAGGTTGATTATTTTTCCACGCAAACATTGCCTTTATTATTATATATTTTGACCAATAACTAACTGCAACGCCTTATAGAAATTCACAATTTCTTAAAAACACTTTGGCATTGGCGTATCTTCATAAAAATACATTATAATCAACCGAAATGTCTATAGGATCTGTTTCACATTTTTTAAGATTATTCGGATCACTACGTTATCGATAAAAAAAATCTCTTATCTTGATAAAACAGTTATCTTTCATAAAAAAAACCTCATTTCTCAAAAAAAAAAAAAAAAAAAGAGGAAAAATGATTATCATTGTATTTTTCTTTTTCTAAAATCTTGTTTTATTGGATGATCATAATACAAAAAATTCGAAAACATAAAATGAGTGTAACAATGTATGAGGTGCCTGGCCGCGCGGTAATGTCTGGACCTCCGTGCGGAAGGTCGTCGGTTCGAACACCGCGCTGTGCTACTCCCCTCGAACGACACGTCGTTTTACCGCCAAGTGCTCGACGATATGTCCTATCATAACTATTCATTAAAAAAATGTATACATTATCAATATATTTAACAATACACGTATTGATGGCAAATCATATTTACAAAAACGCCTTGTATACGCAATACAATTGATTTGTTATCATTGAAATTTTTATTTTAATAATCATGCAGACATAATAAAAAATAACACTAATTAACAATGTATTTAAAAATAACTGTTTAATTGATTTTAATTCTTTACCGTTTTGATACATATTTGTTTTTTTTTTTGGTTATATATTATATAAAAAGAAACCATACGTTTAAATAGTGCACACCAATCAAAATACTTTCAATTTAAATATTTTTTCTTACCAAACACAAACTTTGAAAGAGTAATTTTAAAATGATATCAAAAAAATTCTAATGAATTTTATACATTATTTAAACTTAAAGATAAATATTAAAGGGGAATTGTTCCCGATGCGGCACTGTATTTTCCCCTTAAGTTAACGTTAAATACTCATTTTTCTTGCCATCCCTCGTTGACACACGGTCTTGAATCTTCCGTCTTCTTCTTGCGGGATATAAAAAGGGCAGCGTTTGGACAGAACCGGCATAAGTATTTCTGCGAGCTCAGATAGCGCATCGTTCTCTCATAGCTTGTTATTCTTACTCCTTCGTTTAATATCGAAAATAAGTGTTGGTGTGGTGTGTGTTTCTACGAGTTAAATCATTGATAGTTCTTCTCCATTAAATAAGAATCTCTTCATACTTGAGCGAGTTCCGACGTGTTTATTGCCATATTATTTCATTTCTGTCATGGCAATGTCGGTGAGTATAATATAGTATTTCTTGACATTACGTATCAGTGCATAATTTGTGCGCATTTTTTTTTTGTTAATCACATTATGTCTAATTTTAACCATTTATTGCGTTCAATCCTACGCACAATTTATACCTTTAATGTAACTTAATTATTTTTTTCGCATTGTTTCCCGAATACATCATACTTAGTGAGAAATTTATATATATATCCATTTCATTGTTCATTTCGTATTTATTAAGACATCTACATTATCAATAAATGCATTTATTTCAACATAAAAATCTCGAGCCCAATTAAACAATGCATACGGCTCCAATAGAAATTGTGCGGATATTTTTATTGCTTCAACGAAATTATTTATGTATTATAAATTGTTCCAGATGTCATATAAAAAGTTTTTGATCGAAAATATTGAGGATGGGGACCTTAACAAAATCGATTTTAATATTCTGGAGAAAGACGTCACTGCTTTCATAGAAAGCACAAAAAATGAGAATATGGCGCGCAAGGTGATCTCCACAAAAGAACAAACAGAAGAGGAACTCCAGAAAGCCATTCGTAATCGAGATGCTTCAAGAAGATCACGGGGAAGAAAACGACTTCATAAATTGAGCCTTATTGCCCTCAAATGCAAAGTTATGAACAGCGAAGGAGAATTGAAAAAAATGAAGAAAAATATAGAAAGTATGAAAAGCAAATTACTAGACGGATTGCAAAATGCCTCTGCTGAGGGCAGTGTCTCAGCTAGGCTAGAATTCGAGAAGAGTCTCGACGAACTCTCTAAGATGGAAGCAGAAAACCACTCGAAGATTAAGGCTGTTCTTTCGCAATTGGGGCTAAAGAAGAAGGCACGACCGAGAGTGGGCGGCAGAAACGTGCCTACCTAGTTCATTACGCACTGCACTCTTTTCCCGTTGAAGAAATGAACCAAACTGGACATAAAATGAGAATACGTAGTTATAATTGATAACCGAGTCAGTGTTAATTGAAAATATTTCTTTTTAATCTCTGCACCATGCATGTTACAAGCTTCTAAATAAATTAATTACGCTTATATCATACATATGTTTTTCTCTAACCTGTTTCCTTATTGAAAATTTTAAAATTAAATTATCTTATTGTTTAATAAAATAAATCCACTGAGGTGTCCTTTATTTTTTAGGAACTTTTGTGAATGTAGCGGCAATAATAAAACACAATATTTCACAGAAGGGGAGAAGTTCCGATTATTTTAACATAGTTTGGTTTTTGACTCTTATTTTCACTTTAATTGCCGCATGTCAATAAACCCGTTAAGTATTTAATTTTTAAATCTTGATTATTCATTTGGTACTAGTTTAATCCGATTATTTAAAATAAAATGCAAAAAAACTAGGAAAAGGTAAGTAAAGGAATAAAACAGTAGGTTAAAAGTAACACCATGATGGATAATACTATACTTCCCTGTTAAATAAACAGTGTTTGATAAAATTAAAAACAATATATTTAAACCTCCACAATGTTAACGCCTTAACTATAAATAATATACCAATTTATGAATTTAATTAAAACATACAAGTAGTCTCCAAAAAGATGAGGAGATGTTTCTTCACAATTAATTTGATGAAATGATAATAACAATTTGGCGACGTTTATTTTAATTTCTTAAGAGGACTAAAACTCCTGAATAGATGCAGCACTCGACCGTCACGTTTCTTTCCAGTCAATATACCATGTATTAATTACAAACCTAACTATTTCATAACGGATAGTTTAATACTTAAAGTAAGTCGAGAAAGATAGACCTCCTGGCTGAATTATCCTGTCTTCATACGTGTTACTGGCTCTAAAACCTTTTTCCAAAATCGGCGGATGATTAATGATACACTACTTGGCCTTTTTTATAATTTTCCATAGATCTGAGAGAGATAGTCCTTAGTCATATTGAAATTAATTCATTAAACCTAATTTCAAAGTAAAAGATTTCATTCGCTTTAAAAACTTATCGTTATCAATGATAATCTTTCCGCATGTATCCATACTGGTTTGATTTGTGTATAATTAAATCTAGCAGCAGAATAAAAACTGTAAAAAAACATAAATGGTATGGGAAACGATCTCCCTAAGAGTATAGTAATGAAATTTTATAACATAACATATTTCCTGTAACGGAATTATTTTATTAATACTACAAAGAGGAAAATAGAATATAACATGCTTTGAGAAAGAACTGTTATTTCAATTAGAATTTCTAAAATAAAAATGATTGATGCAGGCTCATTTCCATATTTTTAATAACCAAAAAAATCTGCATTCAAGGTTATTTCCGTTTTGCATTATTACACTCTAATTACAATTCCTCAAATATCAAAATGGGATTAAAAGGTTGATAATTTTTCCACGTATTTACATTATTTATACCAAAAAATCCGCTGCTTTTAGCATATCAACCTCCATATATTTTGTATATAGAAAGCGAGTGGACTATATGGTTATTTAAGTTAATTATGAGTTTCCCTTATTGAAAATAACAAACAATATAATAATTTTAATGCTTTTTGCATTGCATTTGGTACTCAAGATAACAAGATTATGTACCCATTTATCTGTGATTCCTGGAACTGGACAAAAAAATATCAGGGGCTATAAACCCGATACCTTCGTTGATTTGTACGTTTTTTTATTAGACATATATGAAATATTACATGATGGACCCAAGTCGCATTATACCGTTTCCAAAATAATTGAAGGATCATCATGCCGCAATTCGGAAGTTTTTTTAATGGAATTTAACTGTGGAATACCCATTTAAATAACTTGATATTTTTGCCCACCATCGGGAATTCCACTAAAAATCCTAGATGAAAGACGTGCGTCTTACTATGTAAGTCAGAGGGAGTATCGATATAATACTATATATTTAAATATAAATAAATAACATTAGTTTAGAGTAAGAGATATTTGCATAAACATCAGAGCCGCAAGTCATGTTATATTTAAGAAAGGAATACATCTCTTATGCGAAATTCATCAAAAGAACTTTTATTTTATTGTACAATAATTATTTCAAAAACGGTACAAATGTTCTTATTTTAGTAAACCGTTGGAAAAACAGTCAAAATATATTCATACATAATTAATTTAAGTGGATTTTTTAACATATCCTACTGGGTTGATTAGCACTGACAATTTTTTTGTTGAAAGGTTTATTAATTTCTGTGAAGAATTAGAAATAACCCCGCAAATTAACCTTTATTGTATTGACAAACAACTGTAAAGACTTAAAGAAACTCAATTGCTTAGAACCGTTTTGGCATTGGCGTACGCTCAAAAATACATTATATTCAAACAAAATGATTACATGTTTTTTCTCGAGAACGTTTTCCATGACTTGTTTCAGATTTTTTTGGATTAATATTGTTTTTATAAAAATCTGGTTCGTCTAATATTGATTAAAAACTAACTTTTGTATAAAAGAAAACCTTATTTCTCAAAAAAAAAAACATGATTATCATTGATGTGCTGAATTTTTTTTCTGAACATAACAAACCATTTGTTAAAAATTAAAAGAAAATCTGCTTTCATTATATAATCATAATACCAAAAATACGAAAACATAAAATGAGTGTAACAATGTATGAGGTTCTGGACTTCCGTGCGGAAGGTCGTATGTTCGATCCGCCAACTGTTCGAGGATTTGTCCTATCATAACTATTCTTTAAAAAAAAAAAATGTTAACATTATAATTATATTTAATAATATACGTATTCATGGCAAAGCATGTTTAAAAAATGCCTTGCATACGCAATACAATTGATTTGTTATCATTGAAATTTTTATTTTAATAATCGTGCAAAGACATAATAAAAAAAAATACACTAATTACCAACGTATTTAACAATAACTGTTAAATTGATTTTATTACTTCATCGTTTTGATACATTTTTTATTGGTCATATATTATACAATAAGAAACCTTACGTTTAAATAGCGCACACAAATCAAAAACTTTTAATTTTAATGTTTTTTTCTTACCAAACGCAAACTTTGTGAACGAACTCAGAAATAGTAATTTTAAAATGATATCAAAATAATTCTAATGAATTTTATACATTCTTTAATCTCAAAGATAAATATTAAAAGGGAAATCTACATAAAAAATCGAAAATGTGTAATTTTTATTAAATTTTTCAAAACTGTTCCCGATGCGGCACTGTATTTTCCCTTTACGTTACCGTTAAATACTCATTTTTCTTGCCATCCCTCTTTGACACATTGGTTTGAATCTTCCGTCTTCTTTTTGCGGGATATAAAAGGGACAGCGTTTGGACAGAACCGGCATAAGTATTTCTGCGAGCTCAGATAGCGAATCGTTCTCTCACAGCTTGTTATTCTTACTCCTTCGTTTAATATCGAAAATAAGTGTTGGTGTGGTGTGTGTTTCTAAACGCATTTATAGTTCCTCTTCATAAGCCAGAATCTGTTCATACTTGATCGAGTTTCAACTTGTTTATTGCCATATTTTTTATTATCTTTGCATCATGTCGGTGAGTAAATGATATTTCTTGACATAACGTATCAGTGCATAATTTGTGCGCAATTTTTGTTGTTAAACACATTTTGTCTAATTTTAACCATTTATTGAGTTTATTCCTACGCATAATTCATACAACTTTTTTGTCTTAATTAAATTCAATATTCATTTCGTATTTATTAAGACACTATCGACATTATCAATAAATGTATTTATTTGAACATGAAAATCTCGAGCCTAATTAAACAAAGTATACGGTTCCGATACACACTGTGCGGATACTTTTATTGCTTGAACGAAATTTATTATGTATTTTAAATTGTTTCAGATGTCTTATAAGCAGTTTTTGATCGAAAATACTAAGGATGGCGACCTCCGCAATATATCATTTGACATTCCGGAGAGTTACGTCACTGCATTCATTGAAAGTACAAAGAACGAAAATATGGGGCGCCAGGTGATCTCCACAAATAACCGAACCGAAGAGGAACTCCAGAAGGCCATTCGTAATCGAGATGCTACAAGAAGATCACGGGGAAGAAAATGTCTTCATAAGGAGAAACTTGCTGTGCTCAGATACAAAGTTATGAAAAGCGAAGATGAATTGAAGGAAATTAAGAAATATATGAAACGTTTGAAAATCAAATTACTCCACAGATTGAAAAATCCCCCTGCTGAGGGCAATGTCTCTACCAGGCTGCAATTCGAGAAGTGTATCGACGAACTCTCTCAGATGGAAGCAGCAAGCCACTCCAAGATTCATGATGATTTTTTAAAATTGGGGCTGAAGAATACGGCCAACCGAGAGTAGGCGGCAGAATCTCGCCTACCTAGTTCATTACGCACTGCACTCTTTTCCCATGAAAAAAAATAGCCAAAATGGAAAAAAAATGAGAATACGTAGTTATAATTGAAAACCGAGTCAGTGTTATTAGATAATACCTACCTCTTTTAAATCTCTACACCATGTTTGTTTCAAGCTTTTAAATAAATGAATTACACTAATATATATTTTTTTCTCTAGCCTTTTTTCTTATTGAGAAATTCAAAATAAAAATATGTTTAATAAAATAAACCGACTGAGGTTTTCCTTGAAACAGAAAGGATAGTTTAATGAGATTAATTTTAATGTGTTAGGAACTTTTGTGAATGTAGCGAGAATAATAATACACAATATTTCAAAGAAGGGGAGCAGTTTCAAAGAATTTATACTTTAATAACATTACAGTAAAATCTTTAGGCTGTGATGAAATGAACACAATATTATTGACAGATTAAAAGCACACTATAAATAAGGATACTAAGGTGAAGGCTGTGGACAAAAAGGAAATGTTTAATTTATTTTGTCTCGCAAACATCAATCTAATTTTAAAGGTTAATGATTCACTTACTGAACATTTGTAAGCAGAATGCATCATTCTAAGGTTTGAATATTTTTCCACATTTTTTGTAAGAATAAATCTGCCATTTCAAGCATATTGTATGTTTTTTTTTGAAAATGAACACATATTTTGTTCGAAATTCATTTAAAAGTTTCTTGAAAATTAAAAAAAAAACGTTGAGCGGTGTCTTGATTCGGCTCTTCCGCATGCGCACTTTTTTCGGTTTCGGAGATTGTCAACCCTTCCATTCCGAGCTCTGGTGGTTTGTAAGTGGTTCATACTCAAAGCACTATGTTTCATTACCTGTTACAATGCTTGACATAAAGTCTGGATCAATATGAGCCACTCTCATAATGCCTCTACAGTGCTCCACTTCTTAAAAAAATTAATCGTCGGTCAGTACAGACCTTTCGTTTGACTAAATTTTCCGTTAATGTGAGATTTACAGTAAATTAAGGAATTTAAGTGAGCTTCTCGATGAGCTTAGTAGACGCACTACGACGATTTTTAAGAATTTCGCGCCCTTTTTGTACATTTTCTTTCATTTGAACTATGAATAAAATTATGGCCCAGACCGTTGATCGTCTTCAATGCTTTCTCTACCATCACGAAGTCTTACATACCACTTAGAAACGTTCTTAATAATTATTGCATTACCACTATTAACAGTTTGAATCATTTCAAAAGTGTCTGTAGCACTTTTTCCCAAATTAAAACAAAAGATAATGGTTGCACGTTACTCCACTGTTCCTTTTCCGACCGAGATTCAGGAAGTACTGTCGATTGTTACGTCATTACGAATGAACCAGCAATGGCAGCGCTTTGAAACTTTTACGAAATATAGTACAAATGTGTCGCTAGTGAATTCATATTTTTATAATTGTCCATATCAATAAACTTAAAAATTTGGAATTATTTTATACATGTTTTTTGTACTTACTGTGTCTGGTCCTTGTACGTATTAGGGAAACCTTTAATACACAAAGAACCTGGAATAAATATGTAAATAAATGGAGTTAATAAACTTGAAATTGATAGGCGTTTCCAGCACAAGCTCTAGTTTAGGAAAGCCCTTTTATTGAATAATTCAGTGCATTACATTATTTTTTTACTTAATTAAATTGTGTTTTTCACTTAAGATACTAGTCTGACCATACCAGTTCCAAGGCTTTTATCTCATTATCAAGGAAGCCCAAACAAAACTGAATTATTCCAGGCCTGACTATTTGCATACAATGGTAAAACATTGAATAGGAGGTTGTGGGTGCAGATTAGTGGTCCTGAAAATATAAAATTCTGTACATTACGATGAATACTTGGTGAACACACATCTTCCCCAGATCTCACTTGCTGAATCCGTCTCTTGTCTTCCTCCACCTATGTATGACCTTCTCACAAATGTTCACCGGTAGATGTGTGTCGTGTGTCGAGCCAGCTTGGGCATTATTTAGTATTGTTTGTGGTCGCTTGATGATAAGGGTGAAAACCACTAGTATCGTACCATTATTATAAGCGGAAAAAAACAGTGTTTTGTTAAACAAATAACAATGACTATAAACCTCCACTGTGTCCGCTATACGAGGGTTGATCAGAAAATAACTTTTTTGTTCGTTTCGTCGTCTGTTTGTTTTTGATTGAACCTATCTTTTTTCTGCTGTACGTGATACCATATGAGATGGGAAGTTTGTGATTGTATTTATAATGCATTTGGGCATGTTGTCGTTTTTTTTGTTGAGATTTTACGCTGTTTGCTTGAGGTAATTCGAATTGTAGGCAAACAACTCCAGAATTTTGCAACAAGATTTTTGCATGACCGGCTCAAACTGTTCAACTAAATCATAATTTTTTTGGATCTAAACCAATACCGTATTCACCAGATATCAGCCCGTGAGACTTTTTATTGTTCCTTAAGGTTATAAAGACATTGATAGAACAACGTTTTGTAGTATACAGGAGGTTAAGGCAAAATCGCTGGGTGGGCAAAAGATATCCCAAAAATGCGTTCTATAAACGTTTTGCGGATTGAAAAAATACGTTGACAAAAATTTATTTTATCCTATGGGGACTTATTTGAAGTGGATAATATTAATATTGATGATTAGATAAATACTCTTTGATAAAAATCAAAATCTCGTTATTTTTTTATCAAATCTCGTATATAATATAACAAACTCTTATATTAATTCTTGTATTTTGATTTGTTTATTTTTTAAACAAAATAAACGAAAAATTCCTCTATCCCATCTTCAGTATTGCAAAGTTGGTAAGGATTTTTCTCTAAATATTGACAAATTACGATTCAGTGAAAAATGTCAAGTTTGACAGTAATATCTCCCCAGGAGTTCGCTCATTCTGAGATTGTGTATTATTTACGGAGCAATTCTTTCTTGTGTGGTACCTTTGTCTGACAGCTGTCCCTCGATGTCGATTATCTGAAAAAAATATGAAATATATTTTTATTTGATTTCAAAGGAGTTATCGGAATTTTCTTAAACGTTATTCGAAAAGAAATACCTCTAAAAAACTAACCGTTATTAAAGACACCAAAATTAGATATTGGAATTGTAAGAAAGTCAATTTGATGTAACGAGATTTTGATTTATTTTGAAACGTGTCTATCTTAATGAATTTATATTTAATTGAGTTGTTATAGGAAATATATTGATTGATACACAAGAAAATAAAAAAGATCTCGTTGGAACCCATATTTTCTTAAAAATATACCAATTGGGATTTCACCCGAGACATCTTAAATGTATTTGTGGTTTGTTGGAAGATATTGTCACATAGTAATAAGCTCACCAGGTTTTATTGTAATACAATAATTAATAGCACTAATAAAATAGTGTTATACAGTACAATACAATATAACTTTGAACCTTTTAATTCCCATTTTGCACTCTCGTCACATATTGTATATGCACGTGGAACGAATGAATAAAAATATACTAACAAAAGCGTGCAAGAGGAATAACAAGGAAAGTATGCATCGATCAAGTAAATGATATTTTGATTTCAGTGGCAAGGAGATGGGTATGTTAAAGGAAATTCTGCTACTCTGTGCTTTTCTCTATACCTACCCTGATAGGGTGATAACGTGATGATGTACTATATACGTATAGAAGCCACATTTTAACTACTGGGTTACACAGTGTGCAGTATTAGCCCGACTATAAGGCGAGGTTTTTATTTTAAAAGGTGACAAGTAAATAGAGGGGTCGCCTTATATTCGAGTCACAAACATAGTATTTAACAATAAATTCACCACTCGCGATTAACGAAATGGCCACATTGTAATTGGAGCGTTCAAAAAGCGTCATTGTTTACACTTAGCCTGTGCGTAGTAATTTCTTACAGTTTTTGAAACAGATTTAGTGATCATTCCTGGTGGAATGACTTTGCAACTACAAATTTTTGATGTCGTTGTGAATAAGCCATTTAAAGATAACTTGAAAAAACAATACTTAAACTGGATGATATCCACTGATCATGCCCTTACACCTACTGGAAAAAAAACATATGTTACTAATCTGTGTGAGTGGGTCCTGCAGGTCTGGTGGAATCAGATTTCCAATGAAACCATCATCAATGGATTTAAAAAATATTGCATATCCAATAAAATGGACTGTACTGAAGATGTTATTTTTTGGGAAAATATGATTGAGGATTTCGAAGACGATAATGTCACTGATAGATGAGGCTGATACTGAGGACGCTATAGCCATATGTGAATCTGACTGATCTGATTAGCTACTATAGTTTGATAAACGCTTACATAATAATTTGATATACGCTTACATAATAATTTGATATACGCTTAAATAAAAAGGGGTCGCCTTATAATCAGGGTCGCCCTATAGTCGGGCCAATACGGTAAGAAGAAATTACAATAATTTGATATACGCTTAAATAAACTACTGATGAAAATAAAAGTTTACATGTGACGTCACGCTCATAAAATATAAAGAAGATTTCGATCTTCTAGTGCAGTGCTCTGCAACCTTTTCTCACCTACGACACACCAAAATTCTTCCTAGAATTCCGCGGCACACCAAAAGCTAAAATATATAGGTATTAAATTAGGCACGAGTCTTCAACGACGCGCATAGGGGTCATTTTTCTTTGTCTATGACTAATTTGGTGCGGCCATGGTGTGTACAAAGCACACTACGCAGTTTTCAACAGTTGGCACCAGTTATTGTGTATTAAATACATAATGAAAAATTGTAAAATGTCAAATACTCGTACATTGAATTTGACCGCGGCACACCTGTATCCGGCTCACGGCACACCAGTGTGCCACGGCACACCGGTTGCGGAGCACTGTTCTAGTGTATGTCGCATTGAATGGACACTTATTTTGTCCCCCATAACAGCGTTGGTTGTGTTGGGATTGAACTCAATTTAAGTTTATACTTTTCTACGTCGATTCAGTTTAAGTCGTTTAGATACGAGTACATATGGAAGATTTTTTTCCATACTCAATTCTTAACGTAGTAAACATGGTTTTTAAAAATCTGACTTCACCGTCCTCTACCATCGCCTATATTTTAACAAACTCTACATAAAGAGTAACTTTCCTTGTCTCTAGCACGTAATGCACATATTGTGAAAAAAAAAACATGATTTAATGACAATTCTAAAAGAACTTTTACTACAGTTAAAAAGGAAATATCTGGAGTTAATATATCTCTCTCTGAAACTTTCTGAACAATCCTTTTAATTTATGAAATTACTAGTTGAATAAGTTATAAGAATTCATACATACATTTTATCACACCGTACTCCTTGTGGGTCATGCTGAGTTAACAATTCTCCAAATTTTCTATCCAACCGCATAGCTTTCGCTTCCTCTACATTCATACATCTTGTCAAGCACAATCTTTAATTATTCTTACCTATCACTTTACCTTCTTCCAAAATCTGGTATATGTGGTCCAGCCAAGTTTTCTTCGGTCTACCTCTTGCAGGCACATTTTGCATTTCTGACTTGTATACTCTCTTAGTCATTATTTCTTAATTCATTCTCTCCACATGTCCAAACTATCTTAAAGCTCTTTTATTTATCTTATTTAAAACATCCATTCTATTTATAGAATGTATATTATACACTAGTTGCAACCCGTGAAATATTCACCGAAGTAAAACCAATTCTACATTCATGAAAATACATATTCATGAATGTATTTTTTGTTACATATATCATTTATGCATCGTCCCCTTTAACACCGGTTCAAAAATTGTTAGCTAGGTATTTACAATTCGTTCAGTATCACGGACCCACCGAGTAACAAATTTCGAATTACTTTCGGAGAGAATCCAAGTATTCCTCTCTCGCTCTCTTGTATTCAAAATTCAATTCTCGTATTCTTTCTTTGGCGACAACCGTCGTACGGGCTTTGGCCTAATTATATTATGACTAGTTGCAGCCCGTGAAATATTCACGGAAGTAAAACATATTCTACATTTATGAAAATATGTATTCATAAATATAAAATTTGTTTGTATATATCATTTATACATCGTCCCCTTTTACACCGGTTCAAAAATTGTTAGCTAGATATTTAAAATTCGCTAAGTAGCTTGTCTTTCAAGTTTCATCTTGTTTGCTCGATTGGCGTTGGAACCAAATTTAACCAAAAAAAGGATTCAATTCTGATTTTCATTTATTCATTCACTAATTGCAGCCCGAGGAATATTCACGGAAGTAAAACAAATTCTGCATTTATGAAAATATGTATTCATAAATGTAAAATTTGTTTATGTATATCATTTATACATCGTCCCCTTTTACACCAGTTTAAAAATTGTTAGCTAGGTATTTAAAATTCGTTCAGTTATCACGGACCCACCGAGATTCATATTTCGAAGTATTCCTCTCTCGCTCTCTTGTATTCAAAATTCAATTCTCGTATTCTTTCTTTGGCGACAACTATCGTACGGGCTTTGGCCTATTTATTTTATGATGGGTCAATTGGTGGCATACAAGTATCAAATGGGAATGTATGCGGGTTACTGTATGCAGATGACATGGTAGTGCTGGAGTAGAATGAATGTGAATTATAAAGTTTGATATGTAAATTGTATAAGATTTTTGAAGATAAATATCTAACGTAAGGATTAAAAATGAAATATTGCATGATGTTGAGGAAATCTGATATTTGCGCAGTATATTATCAAATGATGGAAGAGTTGAGAGGTATATCGAACGGCATTTAGCATAAGAAAACGAAGTCAATGGGGCACTAAAACTTTATATACTTGAACCGGACAGTTTAAAAATGTACTAAGATTATAGTGCACAATAGTATTTTGATGCCAACTTGTATGCATGGGAGTGAAACGTAGACGCGGGAAAAGACAGAGAAGATACAAATAAATGCTGTAGAGATGCGTGCATTAAGAAGAATACATGGAGTGACAATGCATGACAAAGTACGGAATTAAGTAATAAGAGATTAACGTGAACTTAAGACTGATGTGTTAAGTAAGGTGAATAAGAGTACTTTGATATGGTTTAGGCATGGAGAATAAATGAATGAAGAAAGATTAAAAAAAATAGATATACTATGCAAATTTGAGTGGAAGGCTAAGGAAAGTATGGTTAGATCAAGTGAATGATATTCTGAAAGAAAATAGAAAATCAGAGAAATTTTACAGGTTGTGTGGAAGTTGTATGGATGTGAAAGAGGCTAAGGATGTGTGCCGAGTTCAGAAAGTATAGCGCTCTTTCTTTTCTGCCTACCCCGATATGGGAAGGGCATGATGTTATGTATGTGTGTATATAAAAACATAACTAGTGTAGAAAATATTAGGTGTTAACATAAGTTGTGTCCGTTTTTTTCCAATTTAAAAATGAGCACCAAAAGTAAAACAAAATGGTAAAGGTTATACGTCATTCGAAAGAAAATTTTCTGCTCTGCACGGTATTGTGTTTGTTTTTACGTTACATATATTATTTTATTTGATTACAAGCCTTCAAAATGAAATGTCAAGTAGACGAAAGTGAGCATTTTCGACACCTTCTGTTCGCGTTCAATCGAAAGAATAAAGCTGCTCGCGATATTTGCAAAGTGTACGGTGAAGATG
The DNA here is from genome assembly GCA_949825065.1 of Odontocerum albicorne. Classification (NCBI taxonomy): domain Eukaryota; kingdom Metazoa; phylum Arthropoda; class Insecta; order Trichoptera; family Odontoceridae; genus Odontocerum; species Odontocerum albicorne. The sequence goes on along the minus strand of OX463844.1, from coordinate 47,242,966 downwards.
CTATGATTGAAAGGACAGTTCGTCGATGGTTTTTGCGTTTCAGATACGGTAATTTTGATCTGAAAGACATGGAGCGTTCCGGACGACTAGTGGACTTCGATGAGGACCGCTTAAACCATATTATTCATGAAGATCGAAAAAAACGGACACAACTTATGTTAACACCTAATATATAAATAATATGTTATCCATACATTCAATATCCGTAGAAGAGTAAAATAAATAATAAATAAAGTGCATGATCCAAAATATTGAAATCTATTAAGTTTAACCCAAAAACACATATTGCAGGTTTCCAAAAAATTGATTGTGAAAATAATTAATAAACTTCCTGCTCGGTATCCCACGGCGGAGCTTTTCAGAGAGTATCAGGTCCTGAACATAGCCAATTTACATCTCAAATCCATTCTCTTGCACTAACATCGAGAGGAAGGGAAGATGCAGACTCAGCAGACACACATGACACGCATGGCAACTAATGAAATGTTCACCATCCCTAGAGTTAAAACCTATTTTGCCCAAAGGCAATATGCTTATTTGGCTCCCATTACATACAATGGCGTGCCGACTTCAATAAAGGTAAAGGTAGAAAAACTATTTAGACAGTCGATCGGAGCGTGGTTGTTTTTGCGACAGGATTTTGAGTACTTGGGCTTTCAGGATGAATGACGAGTGGAAGGGATTTATGTGAGCTCGTGAGTGTGGGTTTTTTCTTGTTGTTTTAATTTGGGTTTGTGTTTCTGTGTATTTTTTTTTTTGTTTTAATTTTGTTTTGATTTTAATTTTTATTCTTATGATTGTGTGCGGTATAGTGTGGGATGAATATTTTTGGTCTTTCTGGAGTGATGATGTGTGAGTAGTTGAATTTCGCAAGATGTTTCCACTTGTAGTTGAGTATCACTATCAGGTTGATGAGAGCGTGCAACGGGGTTTAGTTTTTGTGTAATCAAAAATCGGAAAGAAGCATCGATTTATTTTTTTATGCTAAATATCCTCAGTGAGATACAGGCAAAAGCCTAGTTTACTGGGGATACGACAAATGAAAGGCAACAAACCCAGATCCATTAAAATTGTATGTCCAAATCAAATTATCTGTTGTTTTTCTCAAATTGTGTATATTTCTTGGCATGTGTAATAGTAATAATAATAAATAAAAATTAATGGTTTCACAAAGACAATGCAAAAACTGAAGATTTCTCTAGAATAAGTCCGTCCATTGAAGTGGAAAAATACCACTGACGACTTTATGGAGTTCTTAGAAGAGATGACACTGTGAGACCAATGTCCCTGGCCTATTTGGAAAACATTGAATAGACTCCGAGTAGGGGTTATTAGATATAGGATGAACTAACAAATACAGGGTTTCTTGAATAAAAGAAGCGTTGAGTGGAATTGTTGTACTAAAAATAACACATCTTAACTTGTTCATTTTTCAATGGAAACATGCAGCATAATTAATAAATAATTGGGACATAGAAATTTAAGTACAAGAATTAAAAAATCTAGTGCGTTATCTTCTCATTCATTCTTTTAAAACTGCTTAACTATTTCAATATACTACTGTATAACTATTTCAATGTTGTTTCAACTATTTCATTTTCCGTTTGTCATTTTGTAAAATTTGGACTCCTTTGAGGCTTTTCTTTTTTTCGTTCTTGCTGACAGTTAACCGGAGGTGGTATATGTGGGTTTACTTTTTATTTGGTTTTCTGCCACACGTTTTTGTTTTTTTATTTATAATTTAATCTAGATATGCGGGGGTGTAGGATGGAAACCTCCCGATGCCCTTGGTGTCGGGCTCGCCCTACATTGGTGGGGTGTATCTCGGCCGGGGAATGTTTGTGGGATGAGTCCGAACCTTTTAATGTCTTTTCTCTTGAATGTATTTTTTTGTCATATATTTATTTCCTGTGTTTTTTTTTATCTTCTTGTTCTACGTGTTCAAGGGTGTGGGCTGAAAAACATCTGATGTCCCCGTGGCTGGCCTCACCTTATATTGGTGAGGTGTATCTTGGCCGGGGGGATGTTATTAGATGAGCCCAGACCTTTTGATAGCTTCTGATTTTAATGTATTTTCTTTTTAATGTGTTCTTGAAATGTGTCTAAATGTATTATGTGCATACTATGTTGCTATCAATAAACCTATATTTATTTATTTATTTATTTATTTGTTTATTTATTTATTTATTTATTTATTTATTTATATAGATGAATTTTACGAGTATCCTTGAAGCGAAGGGTTTACAACCAGTGCATCCTTCCAGTACTTACGTATGGCTGCGAGACATGGACGCTCACAGTAAAGAACACGCAAAAACTCCAGACCGCACAAAGAAGCATGGAGAGATGCATGTTGGGATATACTAAAAGAGACCGTAAACGAAACACCTGGATTCGCAATACAACAAAGGTAGAAGACGTTATAAAGGTGTGCAAAAGAATTATATGGTACCCAAGAGATAATCCAATGGTACCCAAGAGGCATAAAGAGGCCCAGAAGAAGACCGAAGATACGCTCGATAGATGAAATCAGGAAGCATGGTAGCATCACATGGCATCAGCGAGCAAAAAACCGAACTATTTGGAGCCAACTTGGGGAGACCTTCATCCAGCAGTGGATCGACCCTGGTTGACAATGATGATGATGATGATGATAGATGAATTTACCTTAAAATATATAATATTACATATTGTCACAAATAAATTAAACATACAATCGCATCACAACGAAAAAATAATTCAATTAAAGCGTATTGCAGATGTATCTTTTTAAATCGTTTCCCGTTAAAGCGGCCACAGTCTCACAGCATGCGAGCCCTGGGGTCCAGCACGCCACGTCTCGGACCCTATTAAAGTGATTACTATCCTCTGCCTTCCTGTGGTCCTAAACAGATGTTTGCAATATACACGCGACACCGCACCTATTTTTTCCAGTTCCAAATTGTTTTCCGATATAAAGGGAAAATTTTAAAATATAACTTTGCTTCAGAATTAACGAACATTTGCTTCTGTAAAGAAATTTAAAGATGATTTGAATTGTTAAACATAAACAATAATATTACTTCAAAGATTTTCACGACTGTTCCACTAGTTTAAAATATTTTTCTGAGTTGTTGCCTTGTTGAGTTAATTTAAATGATGACTGACGTTTCGGAGGCGTTGCATCCTTCATCTGTTTCTAGCGTATATAATTAAACTAACCTAGGCGAAATAAGTTGTCGTTGCTGAATCTCTTAGTCAAGAATCCCTTCACCATTCCAACCTCAATTCTGTTGGAAAGCAAATTTGTGACATGTAGTTTTTTTAACTCTTCCTTCCCTGTGATGTGTAACTAGTACACATTGCTTCAGAAAACGTTAATATCTCTATAAATATAATAAATACTGGGTTCAAATTTTAGGTATTTCTCCGTGATACATTTACGCATTGAATGAAAAAAAACATTAATAATAATTTGCACTTGTCGGCCACATCAGAGATATTTTGTGAAAATCGGGAATCAATTCACCAATTACAGTACGTTATGCTGTGCTAGTGTGTGACGTAGGATATATTCATTCTAAAAAACCGCTATGGGTGAGAAGCGACGCTATTCACGTCTCACTCTCACTCTACTTCGGTATATGGGAATGCAAGAAATAGAATCTCAGTTCGCTCGCTTCAGTAGCTCGCAGGCATTCATTTGAGGTGGTCTCTTCGCCCGTTTTGTCAACGTCGGCCGATGTTTTTTTTTTATGTTTTTAGCAATTAAATTTCAATTATTATCACTTTTGACTTATATTCTTATTTTTCCGATATTAAATCGCTCATTTTTACATGTGTATTGATGTACTCGTATATTGAACACAGCACCGGAACGCGCGGATTTCGCAGCACAGTAATGGAAAGGTTAAGTAAGTGAGCCATTGTTCACCAGCATATTTACTGACCACACAGCTGTTCTGGATCTGATAGCACACCGACTACCGGACTACACCGTTTTTTTTTTTCGTTTTAAAATTTCGCCTGCAAGTCTAATGTGTAACCGCGCGGCCATACATCTCATATGCGAAATTCATAGAATACATTGTAATGCGACCAAAAAAAAAACTAAGTAGCTTTTCTATCGAATCTTACGGAATCGCATATATCTGTGCAGATTTTTCTACCAAATGTAGCAAAATTAAAAATTAAAATGTTAAAATCTTATATATGTGTGTGATAGCAGAGTAACAAAAAAAAACATATCGAATAAATACAAAGGATAGAATATATAGCCCGGTTGTTCTTTATTACATAAAGTGCTCCGTTTATGTTGTTTTGTGTCGCTACCCTTAATTCAATATCCCTTTCGACTCACCCATTACAATTAAATATATTTCCCAGCTAATAGAACTCATCAACCTGCTCAAGTTTCACTCATGTAATTTATGTATTTGAATTAAAAAATATAAGTATTAATATAGGGTGTTTTTTGGGTGTGATAGGATTTATTTTTGAAATGAAACACATATAAATTACATAAAAGGAAAATAAGTAAAATAAAAAACTTATTTTATATTTTTGTGTTCACCACAGGTTTACTTTAGGTTCACAACTAGTTTCGAATACGACTGTCTTCATCGTCAGGTGAAGTTAAACGAAGTTGTTAAAATATATTCTGTACAAGTGTAAAAAATATAATATAAGAGAGATGAGATAGGGTGAGTGGGGAGAGATGTGATACAATGGTGAATGGGGCGGGGAAAAAATATGTGAAAGTTAATGTGAATCTTTAAGACAGGGGGGGATTTTAAATTGGAAACATATTAAGCAGAGGACTTTTATGAAAAGTGGTTTGGTTATTAATGATATTTAAACTTAATTTTATGGATTTTTTAATCTCGAGAATTTCCAAATTGTCAAGATGCAATCCCCTTCGGTTTATATATGGAATCCGCAAACCACTATTAATATCGAACAAATGTTGTTTTCAATTAGGTAGTTAGCGAACTCTGAAAAATTATTGTTGTTCAGGCATCTTAAATGTTCCTTAACTCGTTTTTCCAAATTTATTTTCGTCTTGTCCATAGAAAAATATGAACAATCATTATATTGTAATTTGTAAACTCTGGGTTAAGTTATTTTACTTTCCAAGTCTCCATTGTTTATTATTTTATTTTTTAATTTATTGGATGTATAAAAAGCTGGTTGGATATTTTAAGGTATTTCAACACACATAAATTATTTAAATGGCCGTATATTTGAATTAAATTGATATGTTGTTTAATGACAATATTTGTTTGAAGATAATTTAATTCATATGTTGACCGTGGCTGGCTCTTATGTACCTCTTATGTACACATCATAAGATGGGTTTCCCATTAAGAACGATAGAACTTTAAAATAAAATAACAACTTATAAACCAAAAATGTATCTGAAGATTTAATTTGAAAGAATATTTCATGACGTTTATGATTTAAACAAGAAATTATTCAAATGGCTTCCACGGCTCCTTTTGCACTGGCCAATTCGATCACGCTAATTTTCGTTGACTCGGTGGAGCATTTCCGGCTGTATGGCGTCAATAACACGACAAATGTTGACCTCAAGTTCATCAAGAGTCTTGGGTTTGTTGGTGTAAACCTGTGATTTAACATAACCCCAAAGAAAATAATCCAGAGGCGTTAAATCTCACGATCTTGTTGATCAATTAAAATTCTATCACACCCAAAAAACAACCTTCATAAAAATATTGAAAACTTCTGAATTTGAGTAAAATATACCTCAATATTGTGTAATAGAATTTAATTAATGCTTAAATCTAACAGTTCCCTCAGTATATTTGTTACATGAAAAGATTTCGTGTTAACAAAAAATAAAAGGTATTTTTAAAAAAACCTTACCTCTCTCTTCATGTATGAAGTTTTCATCCAATTTATAGTCAAATTAGGTTTATTTATGTATGCGAAATATTTTTTGCTCTAAGTGTAATGAAAATAAAACATGTACATTTACTCACTTGACAAAGGTAACAAAAAAGAGGAAAATTGAATTTCATTGTAATATGATCTGACGCTTTTTATTGACGTTAGAATATTTTTGACGGAATTCATAAGAAGATTGACATATATCTTACAATGTTTTTTTATATAAAAAATATAAACGAAAGTCCTTATTGTGGTCTTATTCGATACTTTGATCAGAAGTGACTTTCAATACGATACTTTGATTCGATACTTAGATAAGAAATGACTGTCGATACGATACTTTGATAAGAAGATTTGCATATATCTTAATATTTTTTTATATAAAAAATATAAACTTAAATTCTTATTGGGGTTTGATTCGATACTTTGATAAGAAGAGACTATCGATACGATACTTTGATTCGATACTTTGATAAGAAGTGACTGTCGATACGATACTTTGATAGGAATATTTACATATATCTTAATCTTTTTTATATAAAAAATATAAACTTAAATTCTTATTGGGGTCTGATTCGATACTTTGATAAGAAGAGACTATCGATACGTACTTTGATTTGATACTTTGATAAGAAGTGACTGTCGATACGATACTTTGATAGGAATATTTACATATATCTTAATCTTTTTTATATAAAAAATATAAACAAAAGTCCTGTTTAAGTGACTGTCTATACGATATTTTGATTTGATACTTTGATAAGAAGTGACTGTCGATACGATACTTTGATTCGATACTTTGATAAGAAATGACTGTCGATACGATATTTTGATTTGATACTTTGATAAGAAGTGACTGTCGATACGATACTTTGATAAGAAATGACTGTCGATACGATACTTTGATTTGATACTTTGATAAGAAGTGACTGCCAATACAATACTTTGATTAGATACTTTGATAGGAATATTTACATTTATCTTAATCTTTTTTATATAAAAAATATATACAAAAGTCCTGTCTAAGTGACTGTCTATACGATATTTTGATTTGATACTTTGATAAGAAGTGACTGTCGATACGATACATTGATTCGATACTTTGATAAGAAATGACTGTCGATACGATACTTTGATTTGATTATTTGATAAGAAGTGACTGTCAATACAATACTTTGATTAGATACTTTGATAGGAATATTTACATATATCTTTATCTTTTTTATATAAAAAATATAAACAAAAGTCCTGTCAAAGTGACTGTCGATACGATACTTTGATTCGATTCTTTGATAAGAAGATTTACATATATCTTAATATTTTTTATATAAAAAATATAAACAAAAGTCCTTATCGTGGTCTGATTCGATACTTTGATAAGAAGTGACTGTCGATAAGATACTTTGATAAGAAGATTTAGATATATCTTAATATTTCTTATACAAAATATATCAACAAAAGTTCTTTTCGTCGTCTGATTCGATAATTTGATAAGAAGTGACTGTCGTACGATACTTCGATTCGATACTTTGATACGAAGTGACTGTCGATACGATACTTTGATAAGAAGATTTACGTATATCTGAATTTTTTTTATATTTAATATATAAACAAAAGTTCTTTTCGTGGTCTGTTTGAATACTTTGATAAGAAGTGACTATCTAAAGCATTATGAAGAGGGCAACGAGTTTATCTACCTTGGTGCTCTTATTTTGAGGAATGGGGGATGTGAAGCAGATATTTGAAAATGAATTGGAATGGCAAAAACAGGTATGAGAAGTCTAACGTAAATGTGGACTAATCGTTCCGACTGAGAAAAACCAAAAGTCATCTGATTATGCATTAAGTATTCTCAATATTGATGTACGAGTATGTAGTGGAAACAAAGACGAAGATAAAGAAGGAAACATACATGATAGATTTCTTCGAGATGTGGTGTTGAAAGTGGATGTTCCGTATCCCATGAACTGCAAGGCGTATCAACGTCTCTATCATCCAACAATGAGAGATTTTCGACAAAATTTAGAAAACTAATTCTAACGCATTTTGGACTTGTTTTGAACTCGACAAGTAGGGAAAAGTTTCACAACCGTAGTAATCAATGCGTTTATATTATCAGTGACAATATGCTGGGCGCAGGTGTCAGAGGCGTAGCAAAGTGAGGGTTAAAAGTATTTTTTGTAAACTTTTAAACAATTTAGTTACAGCTTGTTGACATCAGATTATTTTTATTACCCACAATCCTAAATGATATTTGTTGATTTTTCTATCACCCATAGTTGGAACATAGAAAATATAGTATTACTTACAATTTCAAACAGTAAAAGAAGTAAATATATTTATTTTTAAAATATTATTCGGATATATCAGGTGCATTTGTGTGTAACTAATTATTATTTCCTTAAAAAATATATTATGTACCGTAATACATATTCCGTCATTCTTTATTTATTGATTGATTGAACACTTCATTATAAAAACACTGATCAGCTTATTACCAGGCGTCAATCTCTTCTAACCAACGAGACAATAGTAAATAAAGGAAGTTAGATGGTTACGAAAAAAATTCAATTGGTTATTAAATCTGTTTAAAATTTATTCACATATTCACAATAAAACTAAAACTGAGATATAACCAGTCAAAGGAAAAGGAAAGGACGAGGAAAAGAAAAAAAGGAATGAAACACGTTATATTATATTATGGGCTTTGTCCTCATAGTTGGGTTTCACCATATTACTTTCAAGGGGGCGCAAAAGATCATCGTTACGTCACTAAGACTGGCACTCGTTAAATTTTTGTATTCAGTAGGAAATTGAACTCAAAACCTTCGTCTTACTAACTAGTCCACAGAATTTCATTACTTATTAGAGGATGATAATTCTTGCATTGCAATTCAGAACCTCTTACAAACTATATAATGTACTATTATGTTAACTAGGCCGAATCTCTGACAAAGTATTTTGCTATATAATGTACTATTTGGTTAACTAGGCAGAATCTCTGACAAAGTATTTTGCTATATAATGTACTATTAAGTTAAGTAGGCACATTATCTGACAAAGTATTTTGCTATATAATGTACCATGAGGTTAACTAGGTAGAATCTCTGACAAAGTATTTCATTATATAATGTACTATTAGGTTAACTAGGTAGAAATCTCTGACACACTATCTTGCTATATAATGTAATATTAGGTTAACTTGGCAGAATCTCTGACAAAATATTTTGCTATATAATTAAATATGGTGCAATTCAAAATCCTAATAAAGTATCTGGCTTAATAATTTACTATTGTGCATTGCAATGCAAAATCCCAATAAAGTATCTTGCTATATAATTTTCTATTGTGTATTGCAAAGCAGAATCCCAATGAAGTATTTTGTAAAATAATTTACCATTGGTAGAATAAGGTTTAGAAGAATATATCAAAAGTATCTTGTTAAAAAATGTACCATTGTGCATTGCAATGCAGAATCTCAATAAAGTATCTTGCTATATACTTTACTATTGTGCATTGCAATGCAGAATCACGATAAATTATCTTGATATATAATTAACTGTTGTGCATTATAATGCAGAATCCCAATTAATTATCTTGCTATAAAATTTACTATTGTGCATTGCAATGCAGAATCCCAATAAAGTATGTTGCTATATAATTTCATGTCGTACAATGCAGAATCCCAATAAAGCATCTTGCTATATAATTTACTATTGTGCATTGCAATGCAGAATGACGATGAATTATCTTGATATATAATTTACTGTTGTGCATTACAATGCAGAATCCCAATGAATTATCTTGCTATAAAATTTACTTTTGTGTATTGCAATGCAGAATCCGAGTGAAGTATCTTGCTACATAATTAACTATAGTGTATTGCAATGCAGAATCCCAATATAGTATCTTGTTAAATAGTTCACTATTGTAAAGTATCTTGCTATATAATTCACTTTTGTGCATTGCAATATAGAGACCCAATAAAGTACAATGCTATATAATTTACTATTGTGCATTGCAATGCAGAATCCTAATATAATATCTTTCTATAAAATTTACTATAGCACATTGCAATGAAGAAACCCAATAAAGCATATTGCTATATTATTTACTATTGTGCATTGCAATGCAGAATCCCAAAAAAGTATTATGCTATATAATTTACTATTGTGTATTGCAATGCAGAATACCAATAATGTATCTTTCTATATACATATATAATTTACTATTGTGCATTGTAATGCAGAATCTCAATGAAGCATTTATTTTGCTATATAATTTAGTATTGTGCATTGCAATGCAAAATCCCAATAAAGTATCTTGCTTTATAATTTACTATTGTGCATTGCAATACAGAATCTCAATGACTTATCTTGCAATGTAATTTACTATTCTGTATTGCACTGCAGAATCCGAATAAAGTATCTTGATTCACTTTTATGCATTGCAATAAAGAAACCCAATAAAACATATTGCTTTATAATTTACTATTGCAATAAAGAATCCCAATGAATTTTCTTGCAATATAATTTACTATTGTGTATTGCAATAAAGAACCCCAATAAAGCATATTGCTTTATAATTTACTATTGTGTATTGCAATAAAAAACCCCAATCAAGCATATTGCTTTATAATTTACTATTGTGTTTTGCAATAAAGAATCCCAATAAATTTTCTTGCAATATAATTTACTATTGTGTATTGCAATAAAGAAACCCAATAAAGCATATTGCTTTATAATTTACGGTTGTGTATTGCAATAAAGAAACCCAATAAAGCATATTGCTTTATAATTTAATATTGTGTATTGCAAATCACAATCCCCATAAAGTATTTTGTTATTTAATTTAACTTTGTGCAGTGCTTGACAGAATCTCTCACTAAGGACCTTGCTATATAATTTATTTTTATACATTGCAAAGCAGAATCTTTCAAAAAGTATCTTGTATTGTATAATTTACTATGTATTGTAATGCAGAATCCCCATAGAGTATCTTACTATATAATTTACCATTGAGCATTACTAGGCAGAATCTCTCAAAACGTAAATCCCCATAAAGTAACTTGATATATTTTACCATTGTGCATTGCTTATCAGAATCTCTTACAAAGTATATTACTTTATAAGTTACTATTGCTGGCACATAAATAATTATAATCAAATCGCTGTATCTCATAGGAGAAATAAAGCCACGAAGTAATACCGACACGCAATAGCCGTCGCGCAGAATGCCGAAGATTTGTATGTGAATTTTCTTACGTGATGGCGGAATTACGTGATACGAGGGCACGTAAAATAAATGTTAATTGTGAGTATTTGGTTTGTTTAGCCTTAACAGATGAAATAAATAACGTACCACGCCTACGTATAATGCCTCAAACATAGTATTAAAACATTAATATGTTCAAATAGCCTAACCCACATTTTTTATTATTATAAGATAATTGAAAAAAACGTCACACTGATTTGTATGCATTTATATGTAATATTTTTTTATAATTGACGGGATTTGACCTATTTAATTATTTTTATATTATTGAACATTGAATTACCGTTTTTTTCAAATTGCGCTCATTGAATGCTCTACAAATTTCACCTTGCTTCTAAGAAATACAAGATGAAGATTTCTGTCAATAAAACAAAGTGCTTAACAATATCAAAAAAGCCACTCAGATGCAAACTGATCAACGATAACGTACCCATCGAGCAAGTCATGCAATTCACTTACCTAGGTGTAGAGATCTCCAGCAACAGTGACCTATATAGCGAAGTACGAACACAAACTAATGAAGTGACAGCTTTGGCTGGCTGCCTGCGGGACACTATATGGAGAGACAAACACATGCTAACCGAAAATAAGGTCAGGATATATAAGACATGCGTCCGCTCCATCATTACATTTGGGTAAGAAGTGAGAGCCGATACCAAGAGGACAAAAAACCTTCTTAGAGTGGCAGAAATGAGAAACCCACGTTCCATCGCAGGCAGAACTCTTAGAGATCGGATCACAAATGAGACGATTAAGTCTGTCTGTGGTGTTGAAGACATATTGAGGTGGGAAAGAACCAGAAGGCACTTCTGGAGGGATCATGTGGACTGCATAGAGGATACAAGACTGGCAAAAATTGCTACGACTGAAAACTCTAACAGCAGGAGATTACCAGGAAGGCCGCCGAAAAGGTGAAAGGACAGCTGGACTTCATCATCTTAGGACAGCCCATCGTCACAAACAGGTTATATGATCTAAACCAAGAGGAAGAAGAAGAAGAAGCGCTCATTGTTGACCGTCGTTCCCTGTTATGTATCTTATTTTCAAAGTACAGAAAGGTGATGGCTACAAACTATCTCTTGATTTATTCAATATACATTCATGGATCTGTGTGCGACCTATCCTCACCTATGGCATCGAAGCGAGGGCGGACACTGTCAGGACAAAAAGTATACTAAGGACAACGGAAATGAGAACTCTACATGCCATTGCTGGAAAGACTTTGCGTGATCGTGTAAGGAACTCCACAATACGAGAGGTCTGTGAGGTCCAAGATGTGGTCAGATGGGAACGACAGCGTCGACGATTCTGGTACCAGCTTGTACAGAGAATAAATTCCACAAAAATTACATACATAGCTCTGCATGGGGTGCCGGATAGACGGCGTCCACCAAAGAGACCTCCAAAACGATGGAGAGATAGCTGGAGCTCAGCACCACAGGAGGACAATCCTGCAGTAACAGACTCTTGAGTGTATAGAAAGTTTAAGAAGATAAGAAAAAAAAGAAGACATTCATGCAAAGCGCATCATGAAAAACTATTAGATGAACGCGAAACTGGTTCCGTCATAGGAGATCGTAAAGTCTCGAATAATTCGCAGACTGTACAATGGTTGCAGGGAACGACCAAGATGAGATTACCTATTTAATCGTTTTGATATTTTGACATATGGAATTCTCTTCATCTTCAGAGTGCGCACAATGCTGACCGTCGTCCTTTATAATGTCTCTAACTTTTAAAGTGCAGAAAGGTGATGGCTACAAACTGTCCCTCTATTTATTCAATATACATTTATGTTATGGAGAATGAGTCTCTAAGTAATATCTTCAATATAACATTTGCAGACTATACAACGCTTAAAGGTCATGACGAATAGGAGATGGCCGAGTTGCTTCATAGAGTTGTAATCGAGTGCCGCCGTCTAGACCTTGAAACTAACTGAAGTAAAACAAAATTCCCTATCATGCTCCGATTCTAAACTCTGCCAAGAAATGATTCGTAAACCCCTCCTTCCCTGTGATGTGTAACTAGTACACATTGCTTCTAAAAACTTTAATATCTCTATAAATATAATAAATACTGGAATCAGATTTTAGGTATTCCTCCGTAATACTCGTACATTTACGCATTGAATAAAAAAATAATATTAATAATAATTAGCACTTATCGGTCATATCAGATATATTTTGTGAAAATCGGGAATAAATTTACCAATACAATCAAACGCGTGTCACTGTGACGTAGGTATATTCATTCTAAAAAAAAATGCTATGAGTGAGGAAGCGACGTTATTCACGTCTCACTCTCTCTTTACTTCGGTATATGGGAACGCAAGAAATAGAATCTCAGTTCGCTCGCTTCAGTAGCTCTCGAGCATCCATTTGAGTCGAGCATCTCTTTTTCCGTTTTGTGAACGTCGGCCGATGTTTTTTTCATGTTTTCAGCAATTAAATTTCAATTATTATCACTTTTGACTTCAAATTTAATTAATTTAAGCGATTGGCTATGAACATTCTTATTATTCTGATTTTAAATAGCTCATTTTTACATGTGTATTGAATACACAGCACCGGAATGTGCGGATTTTTTTAGCACAGGAAGGGAAAGGCTAAAGGACAACGAAGAAATCAACGGATTTGTCTACCTAGATCATCTTATTTTGAGGAGTGTATGGTGTGAAACAGAGGTTCGAAAATTAATTGGAATGGCAAAATCAGCTGTGACATGTCCGTCTAATAAATATATGAATAGTCGGTCTATACTTAAAAGAACCATTAACCTTCTAGTTAAAACATGAACAGTGAGAAATAAGAAACGGAACATGAAAGATACCTTCGAGATATAGTGTTAGAGGCGGATGCTTCGTATCTTATGGATACCAAGGCGCACCAACGCATCTATTATCCAAGAATTGGAAATCACCGAAAGATTTTCGACAAAATGCAGAAAAATAATCCAAACATTCTTTAGCGAATGTCCTTGCAGGACGAGATGATGATAGTAGTTGTTGGTAAATAAAATACGTCAATTAACAATGCGGAAAGAGAGAGTGAATGAATCAATTAATAATAATTAATAATTAATAATGCTTTATTTATCGGTAAGTGGGTATTTATACTTTTCAGAATGGGCGCGGGAGTGCGCCCGCAATATATTTTTATCTCGCTTCTGTGCGTGCAGAAATGGTCGATTGAAATATTGCAGACATCGCAAATAGTATTGTGGGTAGACAATTTGTTGGCGAAAACGGCGAGACAGCGTGATGCGTTCTCTTTCTACTGTGGAATGTATCGTAAATAGTATTTGTGGGTAAACAATTTCAATGTTTTGGTATGCGACCTTTGGACATATCCAAAGGTCGTTTCGTCGGTCGTTGACCGTGTGTGTTGATAATATTCAGCGACGACCGTGGTTCCTACAATACTTTGAGCTTGTTGCTAGAAAAAATATTGAGAGTCTGGAAAATATGGTGATCACGGTGACAAGCCAGCAAGAGAAAGAAGTTAACAAGATCCTTTTTGAGGACCGGAAGGGATGGAGACAGGTGGTACACCAAGTCCGAGATATAACGAGAGGATCACAATGCTCTGCATTGAATACGAAGATTTCCTCTTAGAAATACAAAATAGGTGCATGGCCGCGCAGTAACGCATTAGTCTTCCGTGCGGAAATACATCGGTTCGAGCTCCGCGCTGTGCTACTCCCCTCTAACGACACAGGCACTTTTTCCGCCTAGTGTTCGAGGGTATAAGGATACCTATGACTTCGGTCACATCTATTCTTTAAAAAATGCACTTTGAATCAAATTTTCCATTGATTACTATCAATACTGTTTTTCTTCGTTGGTTTTAATTATTTTGAAGCACCTTATCAAAAATAACTGTTATTTTTTTTTTAAAGATTACCATGTGGCAATAAATCTTCCAAGTTTACATATCGCCTGTTGAGAATCATAGTGGCGAAACTACAAAAAATAAATTTTCGAGTTAAAACTTCCAAACGGCACTAAAATGACTCATTTTTTACGTGCGTAAGTGGCGAAAGTATATTTCAACTACTTGCCGCTTCAAGGAGTTGAAATATACTTACGCACGTAAAAAAGGAGTCATTTTAGTGTCATTTGGAAGTCTTAACTCGAAAATTTATTTTTTTGGAGTTTCGCCACTATGACTCTCAACAGGCGATATGTGTGTAATAAAAGTGTCATAAGTAAAATAAATAAATAATTAAATAAATATGATGTTGTAATAGACAAAAATATATGTATGTTCACTAATAGTTGAATCTAGTATTAATTCCCTCCATTCTGTGCCACTATGGGTCGCCATTGAAGAAGACCCTAAATAATAGCAAAAGCCTTTCATGCCATTATTCCTCTCGGCTGCTTCGAAGTGTTGAGAGATGATAAAGAGGTCACTTACCACCATTCATGCGATAAATTACCCCCATCCCTGGACCGACGTAGTATCTCTTCGTCCTTCTTGGATAAAGGACCAATACTCATTTATGACTCAATGTGCTCTGTACGCAGGCGGAAAATCTAAGAAGCATAATTTTTCATTACAAACTATATATTTTCTTAGTATGTACATATTTATTTTAATTTCGTCATTATCAAAGGATTAATAGGTTTTCACTTTATTACATATTTGCTCTAAACCTGACACCCTTCCCTATTTATTACAATACATAAATACCATTTCCCTGTTGGGGAAGGCAAAGAGGACAAAGCGCCATATTTTCCCTTTTTGACATATTTTTAATCTCCGACATCCATAATACACCTTCTCATATAACTTGTACAATTTATCTGACTTCTTCTAGATCTTGCGATCTGTTTCAACAGGATTTCAGTTTTGGTCCTGTGACGAAGATGTCCAACTTTCTCTCCATCTCTTTGGTGGACGTCTCGGTGGTCGACGACCCTCTGGAATCTCGTGCATTACAATCTTAGGTATTCTCGCGGGGTCCATCCTCTCAACGTGGTCCCTCCAGAATTGTCTTCTCTGCCGTCTCTACCTCACGATGTCCTCAATGTTACAGCTTCTGCGGATTTCCTCATTAGGTATCCTATCTCTAAGATAAAACCTACGATAGGCCGCAGTGTTTTCTTTCTGTTGTTCTGAGGAGGTGTTTCGTTCTTACAGAGTCTGCTCTTACTTCGATTCCATAAGTCATAATAGGTCTTATGCATGTTTTGTATATTCTGACTTTGCTTTCTACCAACATGTGTTTATTGCCCCAAACAGTGTTTCTCAGGCATCCGGAGATAACTGCTGCTTTATTGATCTGTTCTTTGACTTCATTATACAGATCATTGTAGCTAGATATCTCCACACCCAGGTATTTAAACTTCATGACCTGTTCTATAGGTTTATCGTCCACAGCCAATTTGCATCTAAGAGGCTGTCTGGATTTTGTTATACAATTTGTTTTGCCGATGGATATCGTCATGTTATATCTCTCAGATGCAAGATGGAACCTATAATGCATTTGTTATAGATTGTCTTCGCTTTCTGCTAGTATAGTTGCGTCGTCAGCATAGCATACCACATTGATGAGCTTTTTGCCCATCCTATATCCGAGATCAAGAGATGCGACCTCCTCTATGATCTTGTCCATGATCAGATTGAAAAGAAATAGACTGAGACTATCGCCCTATCTGATTCCTGTTACAGTAGGTATCTCTTTAGAAAGCTCGCCATTCACTTTAATTCTTGTTTTGCCATTGGTGTTTAGATCTTATATTGTTTTTATTATGGATGGCAATACACCCTTCTCCAACAGGATATTGACAATATCTTTTAGCAGCACTCTGTCAAACGCCTTAGTCAAGTCGACGAACCACACAAAGGCTGGCTTGTTGTACTCTGTAGATTTTTCTTTTATCTGTCTTATGATGAAAATTGCGTCAATTGTAGGTCTGTTCCTCCTGAACCCTTGCTGTTCCTACCTGTTTGTAATTGTGCGTTCTAATTTATTTTTCAAGATTGCTGTAAACAACTTCAGCACAGAACTCAGAAGGGAGATCCCTCTATAGTTTTCACGGTTGTTTTTACTTATCTTCTTGAATATTGGTATCGTCATACTTGTGTGCTATTCTTGTGGTATTCTGAAATTTTCCAGGACGCCATTGAACAGTTTATGTATTTCTGTAATTAAATTATTTCCCGCGTATTTCATCACCTCGTTTGATATGTCGTCTATGCCAGGGGATTTGCGATTCTTTAAGTTCCCTATTGCTGATGTTACTTCCAGTACTATGAGTGTATCTGGTGTTGTCACTTCTATGTTATGGGGGTCGTGTTGCGCTTTATCTTTGTACAGATTTTCAAAGTACCTTTTCCAGTCTTCCGTTGTAATTTTGGAGGTTTGAATATATTCATTAACTGATTTCTTCTGGTTTTTTAGCATCTTCCAGATCTTTATCTTTGCTCCATATAGGCCGTATTCCATATCCTTAGTATACTTGATTCAAAAATCTTTCTTTATTCTAGCTATTTCACTGTTTACTCGGTTTCGTACTATTTTGTATCCATTGTGTTCCTCTGTTGTTCGATTGCTTCTATAACTTAAGTAACTCTGCTTCTTTTCCTCTGCCAGTATTTTTATTCCATCACGGAACCATGGTTTATTGTTTTTACTTTTCTTTTGCCAAGAGCTTCAGAAGCTGTATTACATACTATATTTGACTTGAGTTTATTCCAAGCAATGTCGACGTCGTCATTTTGTATACGAATGGGGCACGAGTTTATCTTCTCATTTATTATATTACTATATAGATGCTTCGTGCTTTCGCTTTCGAATGATTCTATGTTGTACTTTTCCACAAATTAAGGATGTTTACGGATCTTCGGTTTCCAGTTGAGTATTTTAGCCAATATCAGGTGATGGTCAGTCCCAATGTTTGCGGATGTTAATGCCCGCACGTCCAAAATGTGTGTTGGATGGATTGTCCTATTTGTTAGAATGTAATCGATCATGGATTTTTCTTCTATTGTGTTTATAAAAATGTACTTATTTTGTTCTTTATGTTCAAAGTATGTTTTATCTGACTTATACATATATCATATAAAGAGCGATTTTTTTCGTTATAATGGGGTATTTTTCATTCAACGTTTATTTTTATTTCATCATGATCAAATAATTACTAGATATTGTATTTTATTACAATTGTGTTTAAAAAACGTTTTTCCCTTGCGTGTTTATTACATTAGTTTTTTTACTCGAGAACAGAATCGTTTGGCGCAAACAACGCAACAATGATAAAAATGTGAAATAATGCCTGAACCAAGTCCAAAAACCTCTCTAAGTAAAATAAAATCGTGTATCATTAGTTAGTATAACATCTATTTATGTTATATTTGAATTGTGGCGTGTCACACTTTCGTTGTATACAATTCGTATAAATAAAATCACAAATAAAAATTAGACTAGAACCCTTCCATAAAAATAGTTACTAACTTAAAGTATGCTCCGAGGCTAGAAGACTTGGATGTGAATGTATTTAGTTCCAAGTTGTCAGGATTTAGGAGAATATTATCTGAACTGATGGATAAATAAATGTTTTTCTCTCCATCTAAATAACTTAGCATTTTCAGTGACTCCATAATAAAGCTGAACTATAGTATGCGTGAGATAAACAGCAGTAATTTTAATATTTGGTATTAATTATAAATGATCTATTCATTGATTTACTGCCTATTAATATTCTATCAAATAAAAATATCATAAGGTATAATTTAAAAAACTTGTTCAGTTAAAAATATTTTCTTTTTGGATGAAAAGCATACAAATTCATGATATAGTTTTTAATTGTACTGGAGTTTAATTTCTTTAACTTACAACGTATCAATAAAATATATTTTTTTCACTTTGTTACTAAGCAGGGGCGGCAGTTATCCTAACGGGGTACTGTTTGATGCTTGAAAGATCGGTCCGTCCCGGAAGACAGTAGTTAATTTCATCCGTCCATCTGTCGTTGAATTTATACCCCTAGGTTATTATTTGTCACGTATCATTCTCTTCTATAGTTCATCCCTAGGAACATCTTCTTAGTATTGTTCTCAAAATAGCTCTTTAAGATTTTATATACTTAGTAAAATATGTAATAAATATATATGATATCCCGAGAAATGTAAAAGAAAAACACGAGACTTTGTTTGAAGGACCTGAATATTATTATAAAGACTTATTATTTTATTTTCCATAAAGAATGCGACATGACAATGTTACTAGTCAGGTTGTATTGAAAATGTCATACAGTAATACAATATCGCTGTGTAGGGTCAAAACATGTTTGCTTTTAAGGGAACTATAATGCCGGAAAATATTCCACGAAAAAGATGATAAACGTTGAAATTTTGTTGGAAGAGTTCAGTCGCGGAGCTCTCTTATGATCTGCATGATAATCAAAGGTTTGAAACGTAATACACATAGATCAGAGGTGGGCATACATGAGATCAACGAGAGCCACATTCTGAATTTTCATATCTAGAAAGAGCCACACCATAGTCACGTTCTCACGTAGTATTAAATACACTAATTCTAATTTATTATATATTCTACACAAATTTTAATTGCTATATAAATTATAAAAAATACACATATAAGAAAATATAAAAATAGCACAGAATACGGTTTGCGTGGTTTGCGCACATAAAGAGGCAGGAGATGCGCGCGCAACCTACACATTAAATTCACAGCACACACGTATACGCCAATACTTGCGTCTTTGACAGTTGCATTCATACATGCACATCTTGTCACTTACAACATTTAGAAAGGAAAATCGCGAAAATACAAGTATAATGGAGAACGAAAGTATCTATATTTTTATTGCATAAGAGACATTGGGAGCCGCACTTAACCCAACGAAGAGCCGCATGCGGCTCTCGGAACCGCATTTGCCCATGTCTGACATAGATGCATAATGATTACTTCAAAGACAAGGGACTCTGTGCACATCTCTGAGGTTCATACAACGGAAAAAAAAAGTTAAAATCCATCAATAATAATGAGAAGATATTTTATATAGCGCCATGTATGTAAGAGGACATATTTGGAACTATTTTCCCAATAGAGAACTATTCTCAAGGGTAATGACTTCTTATCCTTACACTAAACATACATTAAGAATAGAGAGCAAACTATTCTCACGGGTAATGACTTCTTATCCTTACACTAAATATACATTGAGAATAGAGAGCAAACTTTTCTCAAGGGTAATGACTTTTTATCCTTACACTAAACATACATTGAGAATAGAGAACAAACTATTCTCAAGGGTAATGACTGCTTGTCCTTACCCTAAACATAATTTAGAATAGAGAGCAAACTATTCCTAAGGGTAATGACTTCTTATCCTTTCACTGAACATACATTGAGAATAGAGAGTAAACTATTCTCAAGGGTAATGACTTCTTGTCCTTACACTAAACTTATATTGAGAATAGAGAGCAAACTATTCTCTATTTAAGTTTGGTGTAAGTATAAAAAGGTGGTGGATGTGGCCATGAGATAGGATAGTTCTTTGCATTTATTTGCATATGTGTATAAAAACATATTTGGTAAGAAAACTGCAGATAAATCACCAAGGGGAGACGAACTATAGAAAAAACTCGTAGATTGTTTTATTTGATAATTACTCCTTTGGTTTCTAAAGGAGTGTATACATACATGTACAGTACCCGGCGGTAAGTAATACACATCGGGCTTAAGAAAGAGACTGTCAGCCATAATCGGCTAACTTCGGCTTTGTAGAGCATCGTCTCTGTCATTCATAGACGTGTTACGTCGCTTATGAATGACAGAGACGACGCTCTACAAAGTGATTTTTCAGTCATTACCGGACTGGACTGTTAGCGCATCGTGCGACAGAGACAACGCTCTACAAAACCGGAGCTAGCTGATTATGGTCAACAGTCTTTTTTTTTAGCCCGATGTGAATTACTTACCACCGGGTACTGTAAGTAGTGTTCATATGTAAAAAATAATACTAACATAAGTTTAGAATTAAAAATACATTTTTCATAAAGCTAGAAAAAATAATGCAAGCGATTCAATTCAAATGACAACTTTTTATTGCGCCATTTAGAGTGAAAACTCTTCGGAAATGGCGCTCGAACTCAGGATTCGAAACCATTAATGAGAAACAAATCATGTCTGGCAGCTATAGCAGCGCCCAAACGTATCATGTACAACACTTGCTTTGTTAACAGTTCAACTTTCCAATCATGGATTAGCGCTACGCTCAAACAGGGATTGTCTATTGGCCTTTCCAGTTCACCACTCCTCTTTCTTTACATCGTCCTTTACTGTCCATGCAGTGAGACTTTGGAATCAGTTACAAATCAATATAAGACTCGCGCCGTCCTAGGCATGCTTTAAGAAGCGACTGAAAAAACTCTTAATTTCTAGTCAGTAAAATAACGTGTTTCATTCCTGATTTTTCTTTTCCTTTCCTCTCCACCATCCCTTCATTTCCTTTTGATTGATATCTCCATTTATGTGGAAAAAAAATGTTCTGGTGATTGTTCGTCTTTGTGGGGCTCGTGGGGTTAAATGCTCACGTATGTGTTTATGGATTTCATGGAGATGGATAGTCATTTGAATGATTTGTGCAACCACGTAACTTACTTCATTTACTTTTGTCTGGTTGGTTGGAAAAGATTGCCGCCTGGCAATAAACCCGCCAGATTATATTTGCAATAAAAGTGTTCAATAAATAAATAAACTTTATAGGATAACTGCCATGTGGCAATCTTCTCCAATTTACCAAAAACAATGTTTGAGGCTTTAATTGAAAACCAAATTAAAAAAACTTTTTAAAAAAAATGTAGGTTCCAGTGGAAACCGAACTTGCAACAGGCATCTCATCAACTAGAACATGGAGGTAGTGAACAAATAAATAGTAAGTATCCTTACAAATTACATATTTGTTTTACAATGATCGAAAAAAACATTTCTTCTTCTTCTCCCTGGCTCCATCCCAACTCACTGTCTGCGAAGACATTTGGGGTCAGGTCTCCTCGTCCTCAGGCTGTGTGCTCTTCTATCCCGGACTACGTCTCCCAGAGCATGCCTCTGCATCAAGTTATCTTTTCGCACCACCCATGTATTCTTTGGTCTTCCTCTGGTTGTTATTCGAGGAAGATCCATGGAGATTGCCTGGTTCACAATGTGATAAGGTGTTCTGCGTCCAACGTGCCCACACCATCTCAATCCATCCGCCTGTCCTCCATCTTACTGTGGCTGTCTGTAACACCTAGGCTTCTACGAATGCGTGAACTTTTTATTTTGTCCCCTTAGGGACACACCAGCTGACCATCTTAGCATATGCATTTCAGCTAGTTGCCTGGAGTTAGAGTTATACATCGTCCAGCAGTCGGAGCCATAGAGGAGTGCGGGTCTGACAATCGTTTGGTATACTTTTCCTTTTAACTTTACTGGCATTTTCAGATCACATAGATTTCCCGTCATTGATCTAAACTTCACACGATCGAAAAAAAACATTTGACAGCTAAAAAAGATAAAATATTTGTAGATCTGTTTATATATTGTAGATCTGTATCAAAGTTTTATAAATTTCTGTTATATTTTTTTTCAATGACAATTTACTAAACACATATTATTTATAGTTAAGGCATTATCGTTGAGGAAGATTAAAGACATTGTAATTTGTTTTATCAAACACTGTTTATTCCACTGTTACTCACCTATAAATGGATCAAAGTCCTATTTATAAAAAAAACATATCATACAAAATAACTAAAAACATTCACATAAATCCAGCTTTTTACACTAATTTTAATTTCCGAAAACTCTTATTTTACGGGAAAGGCAAAATGGAATACTTAGCGACAGTGGTATGTATAAACTTTTATGTGCTGACTGTGATAATTTCTATGTAAGAAAAATCCTTTGAAAAGAGATTTCGTGAACACAAATCCCCCTTAACAAATCCTAAAATTTATTTTGAAATGGCTAATCATTGTCACCGTGAAAACCATACATTTTCTATCGATGATGCCAAATTCTTACATATCAGTAGTAACAGAAATAAATTTGATGGATTAGAGGCCCTAGATTTTTTTAATCAGTGCATTGAGGTGAACATCTGGCAAACACAAATATAGGTACCAAGAATCTCTCCGCTGCTCGCCGAGGTCATCTCATGCCTCCCTCAGCTCCCAGTCGCCAGCCCGCATGTCCCCTTTTGGTGTTTGGTGCAGTGTCATGGCTGAAAGAGCTAACGGCCCCTATTTCTTTAAAAATGAAGAAGGTCAGCCAGAAATAATCAACGAGGCCCTGTATAGGACAATGCTTGAAAAAAATTTACGTCCAGTGGTCGAAGATAATCAGGAGGTATGGTTACAACAAGATGGAGCTACTGTGTATGCTGCCAGGGTGATGATGGACCTCCTGCAAATATAATTGTTTTATATCATTTAGTATTTCAGTAGCCACCCTATATTACAACTATAGATGACGAGATCCTCGACTTCAAGGATCAGTAACACGAAAACGCAATATGCTAGACTTTGGACCTAAATGGAAGTATTTAGTGTTCAATATTGGGGGATTTATTTATTTAACACTTTTATTGCAATGCAATTTGGCTGGCTTATTGCCAGGCGGCAATCTCTTCCAACTAACATACAAAATTAAATGAAGCAAGCTACGTGGTCGCATAAATCATTCAAATGACTATCGATCCCCACGAAATCCATAAACATACGAGTATATGTGAGAACATGCCCACGAACCCCACAAAGACGGACAATCACCCGAACATTATTTTTCATATAAAGTGAGATATCATCAACCAAAAGGAAATGAAGGGATGGTGGAGAGGAAAGGAAAAGAAAAATAAGGATTGAAACACGTTATTTTACTGACTAGAAATGAAGAGGTTTTTCAGTCGCTTCTTAAAGCATGCCAAGGACGGAGCGAGTCTTATATTGGTTTGTAACTGATTCCAGAGTCTCACTGCATGGACAGTAAAGGACGACGTAAAGAAAGAGGAGCGGTGAACTGGAAAGACCAATAAACAATCTCTGTTTGAGCGTAGCGCTAATCCATGATTGGAAAGACGCTGAAAAATTTCGGCGAGGTAAGAGGATGTGGCGGGACAGTAAATGATATTATACAATAGAGACAGTATGTAAATTTGGCGTCTATTTCTAACATTTAACCAGTTCAATGCCTTCTGGTATGAAGTTATATGATCGTTGAAAATAAATCTTAGACACACATTTGATGACGATGATACGAATATCCTGAAGTTTTGTGGAGTAGGATAAAAAAATAAAGATTTGGAAATACACGTACGTGTATAATACCCACCACATGCAAAGTGGTAATAGCTCACGATCATCTTTAGGGAATATTTGTGTGTATAAAAATAAAAGACGGAATCCGGGGGGGAATGAAACGAGGAATATGAAAGACATAAAATGAAATAGTTTGTCTGGTATTTATTATTTGCCCCATTTCAGGAACCCATACGTCATAAGCGGCAATGTGACGTACGGGTTTTAAGTTCCATCGCCGAAATTTTCACCATTTGTGAAGCTATAAAAGTGAAAAAATCCTTTTCTTTTTATTTTGGGGGAACTCGCGTCGAAAGATATAACGATTTTATGAAATGGTCCAAACGTTTTTTAACACATATCCTATACACACCATGATTTTTCTTTCGTATCCACCATCCCTTCCGTTTCCTTTGATTGGTGATATCTCATTTTCACTTTATTGTGTATATATTAAAAAAATCATAAAGATGAATAATCATTTGATTTTTTTGCAACCATGTACAGTACAACCATGTACAGTACAACCATGTAAAGTACAACCATGTAAAGTACAACCATGTACAGTACAACCATGTACAGTACAACCATGTACAGTACAGTACCCAGCGGTAAGTAATACTGCCCTCATAAGCAAAAACACAGCTAACGGCAAAAGTTAAGTTTTTCATTGCTGCTTAAAAATGTCGTGATTCATAAACAAAAAAAGCAGTAAAATGTGATTCATAAGCAAAAACGCAGCCAACGCATAGGCACTTGCTGTCTTTTTGCTTATGAATCACATTTAACTGCTTTTTTGCTTGGAAAAACCTATTATCTTGTAAAATTAAAAAATACATTATGCCCTTTTTTCGTATTGAAATAAATGATTTTCTTATTTTTTTATGGATTATGGTTCAGAATTTGGTATGAAATATTGCCTCATACTTAGTTAAATTTCTGATTTTTTTCCCATTAGCTGCGATTTTGCTTATGACGGCAGTATACACATCGTTTGTAGAGCTTCGTCTCTGTCGCACGATGCGCAAACAATCCGGTCTGGTAACGACTGACAAATCGCGACGGAACACGTGTATGAATGACAGAGACGATGCTCTACAAACTATGTGTATTACTTACCGTAGGGTACTGTAACTTGCTTTATTTACTTTTGTCTGGTTGGTTGGAACAGATTTCCGCCTGGCAATAAAGTTCGCCGTTTATTTTTGTCAATGAAGTGTTAAATAGATACCATCAAGCTTTTTATGTGGCATGATAGGTAGGGAAGCAAGAGCAACATACTTTTACATCCATACATTTTCTTATACAGCTTCTGCGATATCTGATTTTTTAATCATTAACATATCTTAATGTTTTTTTTTTTTTTTTTTTTTTTTTACCTGGCGAGTTTATTGCCATGTGGCAATTTCTTCCAACCAACCAGAAATATGTCTTTATAGGCCCTAAGTGTTAACCAGACTGGAATCCTATTTTTTAAAAATCTGAGTTCCAGCGGGGATCGAACCCGCAACCTCCGGATCGGCCGACAAGAGTCTTACCACCAGGCCACGGAGGTCGTTTGTAGTTTGTTTTTATCTAACACGGTTTATTCCACTTTTTATAACGGTATAACCCTACCGGTTTCAAGGCTTTTATCTCATCACCAGGGAAACATAAACAAGTAGGGTTATACCGTTATAAAAAGTGGAATAAACAGTGTTTGATAAAAACAAATTACAATGTGTTTAAACATCCACAATGTTAATGCCTTAACTAACATATAAACAATATACTCGTATTTGATTTACTAAAAGCCATATTTTTGCCGCGTCCAATGATAATATATATTTTAATATATTTAAAAATAAAATCGCTGTCAAACAAATTACACAATCGTTTTTAAACCATTGAAATGATGTTTTCGTGTCAATACTATATCTTTTGAAGTTTAAGTTTACTGATCGATATAATAGTAACATGAACCACCTAGCCGTTTTTTTGCCATGTGATAACCTTGCTATCAACTAAAAACATATTTAAATAAGCCTTCTGTGAAAACCAGACTGGAATACTTTAAAAAAAAATGTTACTTTAAAAAAAAATTAGACACTAACGAGAATAATTGCCCTAATCCTCAGGTTTAAAGACAGGCGGCGACTGAGGTCATCATAATGTGAGAAGAAAATAGAAGAAATGCAAGAATGATTCGTTTAATTTATTTTATATTTGTCTTCGACAAACGTTTACAATTATGCAAGACAATTTTCGTAAAACCTGCGAGCATATGATAAATTCATACATATAATCACGCCGTCCCCATACCGGCGTAGGCAAAGAAGAAAGCGCCAAAATTTCCTAACGCGAAATGTTTATTTCGATTCTTCCACATTCATACAGATGACCTTCGTGGTTAAGTTGGTAGGACGCCTAACTTCCAAATCACAGATAGTGGGCTAGATTCCAGTTGAAATACGATTTTTTTTAAAACGTTCCAGTATGTTTTTCCTTTAAGACCTCTTCAGTATGGCTTTGATTGGTTGGACGAGATTGATACATGACAACAAACTCGATAGGTTATGCTGTACACAAAAGGCTAAAAAACTATTCTAAGATAGATTATAATTGTATAGGGTTCTAAATATTTGCATTATAACATATTCTTACAATGGATGATATTTAATCGATCATTAAAAAAGTTTCTTAAATTAGAATTTATAATTCTCACGAATATAAATACAACGAGCGATAAAAATTATGAACATTTACATGAATCATATAAAAAAATTTAAAAGCTTGTACACACATGTATGACACCAACCACAAATATAATACGAACTTGAGACAGATCAAGGCTCAGGTAATCAAAGGCTCTAACGCACAAAATGAAGGAAAAAATTTATCTAAGAAAATAATAACAAAAATATACATACGTATAATTTATTCACTCAAATAAACAAAAAAAAATTAGATCTACATCGAACTTCATATTTGCAGATATCTCGATAAGTTTGAGAGAAAAAAAGTCAACGAACAGGAAAAGAAAAATCAATGAGAGTCACGCCTTGACGTCAGATTTATGGTTCATACAAATAAAAAAGCTCTATAAGAGGACTTTTAAAGGGATTAATACTGTTACCAAATATGTCTGAGACTGCAGCATAGTCATTACCCAATCGACGTAGTCTGGATACGGAAAAAAAACGTGTAATAATTAGTTCTACAACTTTCGCACCGGAATATATCCTACAGTCTCGTACTTTTCGTAAATCAATTCTAATAACTTCGGACAGTTGGACATTATCACATTCGTTATTTTAAAAAGTAGGACCAAATCAAATATCACTCTAAGATCATAAAGTCGCATCAAGTTCAAACGCCATAACACCATATTAAAGTAAATATGTAAAACAACATATAGTGCACATCGTAATTTCTAAAACCGAGCCTAAACCTTATATGACGCAAAATCTGTGCGACATCTTCTACTCCTTACATATGTTGTAGTTGATTATTATTGCTATTATTACGATATATATTTTTGTATATATAAGTATCTTTTTATTTTTAAGTAGTTTAATATAAGTAAATATTAATAAGTTATTTATTTATCCATTAATTTATTACTGGCGTTTAATGAGATGTTTCCAATAGAATGTTGCAATTTCTTTGAGAGACATAGTAGAGTACCTACAGAATACCATACATTTGTATTTATTAATTTATAACTGGCGTTTAATGAGATGTTTCCAAAAGAATGTTGCCATTTATTTGAGAGATATAATAGAGTATCTACAGGGTACCATATATTTTTATTATTACTGGCGTTTAATTAGATGTTTCCAATAGAATGTTGCCATTTATTTGAGAGATATAATAGAGTATCTACAGGGTACCATACATTTTTATTTATTAATTTATTGCTCAATAAGCTCGCCAGATTGTATTGCAATAAAAGTGTTAAATAAATAAATATGCATATTGAGAGCTTTTAGCATAATAAAGTCGAATAAAATCACAGAAAAAACAATTGTGTAATATTTGCTGACGTGAAATTTTGCACATATGGGATTGATGTATGCCTACATACACACCATCCCACCGTTTCTCTGCCTTGAAAACATATAGCTCATGGCCGTGGAGACAGTTTGGAGAGACTTGTAGTTACTGAGAGCATGGAAGAACGACGTATAAAAGAAAGAGCCCTAATGCTTTGGACTGGCTCAGTAAGAGACGCAACATCACTTCGCAGGGATGGATGGACAGGAGTCGTCAAGGGCTATCATATGAGTGACGATGCTCAGTCATGAGTTGCATGACAGGATGGATTAATATAAACCAAAAACATTTTTGTTATAGAATTAGGTTTTATAAATGTATTTCGTATTAACCTTTTGTATTGAGTAATCAATAAATATTTCGAAAATCGTGTGATATTTTCCTTTGAAGAAGTTTATATCTGTAATACGACATTGCCCAAATATCCTCAACTTTTGGTATTTATAACGCCACAGGAAATAAAAGCGGCTCTGAAAGTAAATGGCTTTCTACGCTGGTATGTTATTCGTTTGTTTAGGAGGAATTCCAATTGTTTATGTATGCAAATAAAATTTAGATCCAGCGGTGATGAAAAATCACAATCAGTCCAAGGGTCCAGGCCTACCTATGTAAATCGGTCGCAAACACAGGTTTATTTTGATTTAAAACACTAAAGTAGGAAAGGACCCGCAATAAAAATAAAACCCTTTCGGTATTTAAAGGATAAACGTGGGTTCCGAATGTTCCCTGCGGTACTTATCGACTTTTTGTCCTTTTTATGTAAGTAGGGAATTTTTCATCAAATTTTTACAGTGTTTTAGTTGTAACTTTATTTTTATGAAAAATAACAAAAAAGAGAGTTTTCTCATTCAAAGTGTATTATATTACTAAGTTTCAGTTTCATACAAAACGACCTCGTGGGTTTATTGTCATATGGCAATCTCATATAACTATCGACAAAGATGTCACTGACCTGAATTGAATACCAGACCATATATACCCTTTTTAAGGCTCTAAATTCAAGGGTTGCGAGATTAACTCCCTATTGTTTAAGATAAAAAGATCCAATCTGGTTTTTACTTAACGGTTGTTTAAAATCTTGTTTTTTTTTTAAGACATTTGGACCTCGCAATTAACCTGATACCGTGTACAACAAAAGTGCAATACAATACAATATAAATCGAACCTTTCCAAAGGGAGGCCATGTTAAATTTACAACAGAAATATGACAGCATTACTCATTATAATTCTTAGACATGGCGATTTAAATCTCGCAAAATAGGTTTTATTTTAACGCATGAGTTCTTCTACTTAGAATCAACCGTACTTCCATAAAATGGTAGCATTTCACTCAATGATAACGAAACTGATAAGAAAGTCATTAAATGAAATGATAGGAATAAATACAGACACTAATACAAGAACTTAGACGTTATCTAGCCAATAACGTTTTTCCAGAATTTACAAACCATATAAAAGAAATTAATCATAATTTCTGAGATAGCAAAGTGAAAGATTTGCATGCGTCATATATTAAACAATAAATAAAATAAGGTTACATACCACATAGAGAGAGCCACAAGCAAAAACAAAATAATAATTAATAACCAAATAATGCAAAAGATTTCACAACTATTAAACTTCTTCTTTTTTATCGATATTTTTAAATTCTTTAAAAATGTTCTTGTAAAATATTTTAATTAATTTATTATTTGCGTAATTTTATATAAAGTATTTGCGCCAATAGACCGCACAAAAATTATATGTAATAAATAACCAAATAATGTACAAAATTTATATAAAATATTTGCGCCAATATCACGCAAAAAAAAATATAAATTACCAAATAATGCAAGAGATTTCACTCCTTATTAACTTTTTTTTTCATCGATATTGTCAATTTTTTTTAAATATTCTGGTAAAATATATTTCTTCAATATTTGCGTAAATTTATATAAAGCATTTGCGCCAACAGACCGCGCAAAAACAAAATGTAATAAATAACCAAATAATGTAAAAAAAATTATATATAATATTTGCGCCAATAGATCACACAAAAAAAGTAATAAATAACCAAATAATGCAAGAGATTTTTCTCCTAATTAACTTTTTTTTTTCATCGATATTGTCAAATTCTTTAAAAATATTCTGGTAAAATATATTGATTTAATATTTGCGTAATTTTATATTAAGCATTTGCGCCAACAGACCGCGCAAAAACAAAATGTTATAAATAACCAAATAATGTAAAAATTTTATATAAAATATTTGCGCCAATAGAGCACACAAAAAAATGTAATAAATAACCAAATAATGAAAGAGATTTTTCTCCTTATTAACTTTTTTTTCATCGATATTGTCAAATTCTTTAAAAATATTCTAGTGAAATATTTTAATTAATTTAATATTTGCGTAATTTGATTTAAAGCATTTGCGCCAATAGACCACGCAAAAACAAAATGTAATAAATAACCAAAGAATGTAAAAAATTATATTAAATATTTGTATCAATAGATCACACAAAAAAGTAATAAATAATCAAATAATGCAAAAGATTTTACACCCATTTACCTTTTTTTTTCTATCGATATGGTCAAATTCTTTAAAAATATTCTTGTAAAATATTTTAATTAATTAAGTATTTGCGTAATTTTATATAAAGCATTTGCGCCAATAGACCGCGCAAAAACACAATGTAATAAATAACCAAATAATGCAATTATTTGGTTCTGCACACTTTTTTTGCGCGAAATTAATCGCACAATAATAAAATGTAATAAATAACCAAATAATGCAATTATTTGGTTCCGCATGCTTTTTTTTTGCGCGCAATAATTCGCACAATAAAAAAATATAATAAATAACCAAATAATGCAAAAGATTTCACAACTATTTAACTTCTTCTTTTTCATCGATGTTGTCAAATTCTTTAAGAATATTCTGGTTAAATATTTTAATCAATTTAATATTTGCGTAATTTTATATAAAGTATTTGCGCCTATGGACCGCGCTAAAACAAAATGTAATAAATAACCAAATAATGCAAAAAAATATATAAAGTATTTGCGCCAATAGACCACACAAAAACAAAATGTAGTAAATAACCAAATAATGCAACAAATTTCACACCCATTTAACTTTTTTTTTTCATCGATATTGTCAAATTCTTTAAAAATATTCTTGCAAAATATTTTAATTAATTCAATATTTGCATAATTGTATATTAAGCATTTGCGCCAATAGATCACACAATAATAAAATGTGATAAATAACTTATAATGCAATTATTTGGTTCCGCACACTTTTTTTGCGTGCAATAATGAAATGTAGGAAATAACCAAATAATGCAAAATATTTCTCACCTATTTAAGATTTTTTTTATCGGTATTGTCAATTTTTTTAAACATATTATTTTACAATATTTTAAATAATTTAATATTTGCGTAATTTTGTATAAAGTATTTGGGCCAATAGATCACACAAAAATATAATGTAATAAATAACCAAATAATGCAAAAGATTTCCCTACTATTTAACTTTTTTTTTCATCGATGTTGTCAAATTCTTTTAAAATATTTTTTTAAATACGAGCATTTTAATTCATTTAACGTTTACGCAATTTAATTAAGTATTTGCGTCAATAGATCACACAAAAACAATAAGTAATAAATAACTAAATAATTCAAAAGATTTCACACCCCTTAAATATTTTTCTTTTGCATGGATAAGATATTTGTACACAATGTTTTAATTAATTTAATAAAATAGAATCCCCTGCGCCAGTAGACCACACATATTTTCAATGTGCTGGCCCATAATACCATAGCACCAATCTAACCATAACACACCAAGATCATTCCGCTTGAAGAAAACTTTGGAATAAGAGCTGAAAACACGTGTAGCAAGAACTACGAGTATGTCATTGGTGGAAGAACACTTATTGTTAAATATTCTATAGAACGTATGGGTATCTTTTTGGTACCCCTTTTTGCATTATTAAAATATGACATAATTTTGATACATTAAGTTCACAATAATACATATATTTTGATTCTATTGAATCCGCAGTTAGAAATATAATTTTATTTATTCAATAAAAACTTTAAGAAAAACGGAAAAATAAAATCTTCCAGGAGTGATTTCACTGTTGTACCCAGTGCATTTTTTTTAAGAAAAAGGTACCGGAGTTTACTTCTTGTCAAGCTTTTTGTATACCGTAAAAAATAGTGGTTGAGCGTCACTCTACTGCTCCACCGCAAAAAAAGGTGCCGGAGCTCACTTCTTGTCAAGCTTTTTGTACACCGTAAAAAATAGTGGTTGAGCGCCACTCTACTGCTCCACCGCAAAAAAAGGTGCCGGAGCTCACTTCTTGTCAAGCTTTTTGTACACCGTAAAAAATAGTGGTTGAGCGCCACTCTACTGCTCCACCGCAAAAAAAGGTGCCGGAGCTCACTTCTTGTCAAGCTTTTTGTACACCGTAAAAAATAGTGGTTGAGCGCCACTCTACTGCTCCACCGCAAAAAAAGGTGCCGGAGCTCACTTCTTGTCAAGCTTTTTGTATACCGTAAAAAATGTGGTTGAGTGCCGCTCCACTGCGCTCCACCGCAAAAAAGCATTAGTTGTACCATATCTTTGTTCATAGCTGCTGCCTCAATGGTCAAGATAGCTACGATGCTCACCAACCTACGAAGAGGTTATTTTAAAGAATACATTTTAAAGAAGACTCCATCTACTGGGATTATGTTAAGCTGATAAGAGATACATTTTAAAGAAGACTCCAACTACTGGGATTATGTTAAGCTGAGAAGAGATACATTTTTAAGAAGACTGCATCTACTGGGATTATGTTAAGCTGTGAAGAGATACATTTTAAAGAAGACTCCATCTACTGGCATTATGTTAAGCTGAGAAGAGATACATTTTTAAGAAGACTGCATCTACTGGGATTATGTTAAGCTGTGAAGAGATACATTTTAAAGAAGACTCCATCTACTGGCATTATGTTAAGAAAATTCTTTGCTTATTAAGGGAGAGGTGGACATGGAGTGCTGGGCTATGGACCAACCTGCATGAAGGCGTTTTGGGACATAACTGTATTACTTACGATACGAAAAGGGAGTTTGATTTGTTTGTAATATATTACAAGGAAATTTCCGTGTTATTGTGCAGACCTTCCGTACCATTTTCTGAACTCGTAGAGCTTATGTAGGAAATCCTTCGTAAGCCGGGTTACCTCAAGGAAAGAGCAAAATCACTTAAGTGCTCTTTTACATAGCTTATCAACAATATTGGAATTTATTTTTATCAAACACTGTATATTCCAAAATAAAAAAAAAGTGGAATAAACATGTCTTTAAACCTCCACAACGTTAATGCTTTAACTATAAACAACAAAACTTAACAACAATACTAACAAGTTAACAAAATATAAGCTTATTCTTCTCAGACATCGAGAGTAAAGAGTTATATCATATATAAAAATGACGACTTGAACTTTGTGGGATTCCATAATATAATCATATTTAATTTTCGGGGTCATGGCATTACGCAAATTATTTTAATGTATAACTTTCGTAATGCCGTGATCCCGAAAATTAAATACAGTGAATAAAATATCTAATTTCGATGCACGTGCTATCGAAATAAAAAAACCGGTCGATAATTGGAAGACCGGTTCTTTTAATATTAAATTAGGTTGTGTATTTTTCTTAACACGTTCGCTGCTAAAGACGCCCATGGGCGTCATCACATTTTTTGTAGAGACGCTGATGACACCCGTTGCGCTTCATTCGATTCTCTTTGTTTGTATGGTACCGAATATTTTAAGATTTTAAGGTTTCCGTAAGATTTTAAGGTTTCGAAAATACCGTAAGAATTTAAGGTTTCGAAAATATGATTTTTTTCAGTACCTCTACACTATTCTATAAATACATGCCGCAGTCAACGTGTTAAGTAACATTTGTTTTATATTTGTAATTTAGTTTTATCAAACACTGTTTATTCCACTTTTTTGTGACGGTATAACCCTAAAGGTTTCAAGGCTTTCACCTCATCTTCAGGGGAGCGCAAACAAGACTAAATTCTGTTCAAACTGGTACCGATATACACGCTTCAACGGTTGGGGGCTGAGGGGTGAGGGAGGCATGGGACGATTTCGGCCAAGAGCGGAGAGATTTTTGGGATATAACTGTTCAACAGATGTTCGGATCGATGTACTGACTGTTTATACTTTTTAAACAAACATGTTTACTTCAATGGTCCTTATTAAGGCAAATTAGGTTGTGTATTTTTTTTAAGTAGGTTGTGTATTTTAAGGTTTTTATTTTCTTAAGTAGGTTGTGTATTTTTCTTAAGTAGGTTGTGTATTTTTAGATTGTATAAATTAGGTTGTGTATTTTTCTTAAGTTACATTTGTTTTGTACTTTTAAACAAATATGTTTACTTCAATGGTCCTTATCAAGGCAAATTAATAAATTGATCTAAATCAGTATTCACAGAAAAAATTGTACATAAAGAAATAATTTCAGAAATTAAAACTACTTACTCAATCGGGCGCAACTCATCCAACAGATTCAAACGTCTGTCACGGAGACCAACGGTGCATTAGATAAATAACAAAGATACCCTTGTGTGAGGGGTAGGGAGTCAGGAAGCTACTATAAGCCTCACACCTTTGTCGGTAAACCTCGCCCATTGGCACAAAAAAAAACTAGGTACCTCATCTCACAGATTAGAGGCACCCGCCCAAGAATAAAATGAAAATAAGACTGGAATCTTTTTCTAAAAAAAACGCAAAACGAACTCACAATTCCCAGGCTGAAAAACAGGCAGGCGTCTTTACCATCGTGTAAAAAGTACTGAATTTTCAGGCACATTTATATCAAAGGGTACTATATAAAATAGAAAATCTTAATCGACTATATATTCGACCACGAATACCAAACCGAGAGAAAAATAACTAATCGAGTTATTTTAAACACAACCTGTTTTATGTAAATGGATTTCTAATTAAAAATGTACAGCCTCAAAAGCCATACTGTTCGATTCGTCTTTTAACTTGTCAACCCAACTCGAAATTTGAGATAATGAATAAAACGATATACATTCTGTTAATTAAGTTGTGCTCTTCATTGTGAATATTGCAAAAAAGGCTTATTTTATCTCACAATATTTTTCGTCCCTAACTGGTATTGAATTCCCTACCTCACCACTATTTACCTTGAATATGTCTTTTGTTTTCATTCCCAGTATTAAACTGTTACTCAAATATAACTTTTCAATCCACATGCTTTAGACCAGGGGTCGGCAAACTATGGCCCGCGGGCCAAATCCATCCCGATGCCTATTTTAATCCGGCCCGCGAGCTAATAATAACCAATCTTCTTCTCCCTGGCTCCATCCCAACTCACTGTCTGCGAAGACTGTTGGGGTCAGCTCTCCTCGTCCTCAGGTTGTATGCTCTTTTGTCCCGGACTACATCCCTAAGGCCGTGCCTCTGCATCAGGTTATCTTTTTGCACCACCCATGAATTCTTTGGTCTTCCTCTGGTTGTTATTCGAGAAAGATCCATGGAGATTGCCTGGTTCACAATGTGATCGGGTGCTCTGAGTCCAACGTGCCCATACCATCTCAATCGCCTCTCCTCCGTCTTACTGTTGATGTCTGTAACACCTAGGCTTCCACGAATGCGTGACCTTTTTATTTAGTCTCTTAGGGACTCTTAACACCAGCTGACCATCTTAGCATGCGCATTTCAGCAGTTTCTAGTTGCCTAGAGTAAGAGTTATACATCGCCTAATAATAAATTTAATTTTTAATATTTTTTATGTGTTTGTTGTGTTAAATTGGTTAAGTAAAATGATATATGTATAATGTTGTTTTATTTAATACATAGTTAGTTTAAGTTTATTACAATACTTTAATTAAATAAAATTATTTTATCTTGAACATAATTTTATTTTAAGAAAATTTTCGTTATTATAAAAAAGGTGTAAATATTCAAAAATTAAGTACGTCAACATTAGCAGATGACCACCTGCAATAAATTTTGATTGTAAATGGTAATCTGCTAAGTAACATATTCCTACTAACTTCGAAGTACAAACTTCGAACCCTAGTTTGATGAAATGTTATCTCAGAAAAAGCAATTACATTCATCTCATTATAGATTAATGTAATTGCTTTTTCTATTATGTAACATTTGTTGTTCAATTTATATTATGTAACATTTGTTGTTCAATTATACGAAAATTTTGCCTGTTTCTATAATTGTTTTTTTGCTACATAAGTAGAATTGTCTTTATAAATATCCTCGAGTTTGCTTACTGGCCTGCCGAGCCTAAACTGTTAACGATCTGGCCCTTACCAAAAAAAGTTTGCTGATCCCTGCTTTAGACAATGTCACAAATGCCAATAATGTTTTATGAAACACGAGTTGCTTTGCTGGAAAATAAAATATTATAATCACTATCGCGTCATGCCCTTATTAATATAGATAGTTAGAAAATATATCGAATTCATTCTATCTTGGTACAAACCTTTCGTTTCTGCCCATCCTCACTACATCTCAACTTCCATGGCTTTGTTTATAAAACATTTGTCTCCTGATCCTAAGATTGAGGGTTCAATCCACGTTGGAACTCTAATTTTTTCAAATATAGATTGCGGTCTTGTTTTCACTCAAGGAATCTTGAACATCTTTCTGATTAGTTGAAAGAGGTGGCTACATGACAATAAGTCTGCCAGATTAGACTGTATACAACAAAACTGCTATGCATAGACTTCACAATATATACTCTCCTTTTATAAAGGTCTTTCACATATCTCTTTCAAAATTTGATTAATTTGTTCATGTCACGTTTTTCTAGGGCTTTTCAAATTTCTCCTATCTTGTTGGGGATTGATTAATTTTTGTATACGAAGACTCTCGTCAGTGAAAATTATGTTTGAAAACCAACTCTTGAAATACTGGTTAGTCAAAAAGTTTTGAAAGCGGAAATGAAAATACATTTTTTTTGGGGGAAAATCACTTTTATTGCTAAGTATAGTCTCCCATAAGATCAATACACTTGGTCCAACGATCTTCCAACTTTGTTGTCCCATCACGGAAGTGACTTTCTGGAAGGCCTGCAAAATACTCCTCTACGACGGCTATAACCTCTTCGTTTGATGAAAAATGCTTTCCACGAAGGAATTTTTTGAGGTGTGAGAACAGCCAGAAGTCAGAGGGAGCTAAATCTGGCGAATAGGGTGGATGCTGCAACAATTCGTACCCCAATTCACTGATTTTCGCGATGGTTCTTTGAGCTGTGTGAGCAGGTGCATTGTCTTGATGAAAAATGATTTTTTTCTTCTGCAAACCGGGTCTTTTTTCACAAATGTTTTCATCCAACTGGTCCAAAAGGTCACAATAATAATCAGAGTTGATTGTCTTACCAGTTTGGAGATAATCTATCAATAAAATTCCTTTTGCATCCCAAAAAACTGACGCTAACACCTTCTTGGCCGATTTCTGGACACGAACTCGCGTCGGAGCCAAAGTGCCTGATTCACACCACTCCTTAGCCTCTTGTTTTGATTCAGGATCATGGTGGTAGACCCAAGTCTCATCTATAGTGATGAATCGACGCAGAAAATCCTTTTTATCCTTTCGAAATTGCTCCAAATGTTGCTCAGAAAGTCGCATTCGAACGTGTTTTTGTTGCATTGTTAGAAAATGCGGCACCCATTGTGAACAGTTTTTTGAAACCCAAAACTTCAGCCAAAATATGCCACGTTGTTCCATATGAGATGCCTATAGTGTCAGCTTTCTAATCCACAGTCGATCAATGATCTTCCAAAACAATATCCTGTATTTTTGCTATGATTTCTGGTGTTGATGCACTTTTTGGACGTCCTGAGCGTGGACCGTCTTCAACGCTTGCACGGCCACGCTTAAACTCCAAAACCCATCGGTGAACTGTTGGAAATGAAGAAAAAGACTTTTTTAATACTTTCATCATCTTTGCATGGATCTCAGTAGCCGATAAACCTTCCAAAACAAAGAATTTAATCACTGCACAATATTCGGATTTTTCCATTGTTAAAAAATACACTGACACGTCAACTTCAAATGGCTTGTAAACAAAGAATGAATTGAGATCGAAATGAAATTTTTAATACGTTCTTATGAAAGATGAAATATTAAAATGGCGTAGAAATTTTGGTTTTCTACTGGTCCATAGATGTCGCTTCCAAAACTTTTTGACTAACTTATTATATGAGAAAACAGTAGTGGGAACATGTCAAAAATAAAACCCCTCACTCAATATTGGTAAACGCGTATGATAGATACATAAACGTCAAGAATTATGTATTGTATATAAACGATATTACTCATAGACAATATTTATTTATCATATATAGTAATAATAAGAAATGAACGATAACGAGTTATTTTATTTATTTTGAAAATAAGAATTACGTGTAAGAAACCAGGCGCTAGAAGGAATTTAGGGCACATAATATGAAGACCGCATTTTTTCAATTGATATAGGTTTTAAAGAGCCCAAAAATTATTAATTTGAATGGTGCCAGCTCATTTTATGGTCCGTTTGGTTTTTAAATATTTTTATTTCAAGTAAAATGGCATCAAAAAGTAATTTTAAGCAAAAAATGCTTTTCGCAGAACAACGACGATATGTAAGGAACAGCAGATGTTTTGAACCATTTCTTTCCATATATTTAACTTGATAGGAAATAAAATGATATATCTATCACGATTTCTTAAATTTTATTTTAAAAGCTCTAAATAGGCTTCAAGACCTATGTATGGAGTATCTTGATGTACGGCTGCGAGACATGGTGCCTATCCGAAAGAGATAGACGAAGACTAGAGGCTTTTGAGATGTGGTCCTATAGAAGACTATTAGGAATTTCCTGGAGAGACCGCATCACAAATGAAGAGGTTCTCCAACGAATCGAAGGAGGAAGGCACCTGCTCAGGATCCTGTCCGAAAGGCGTGCAAGATGGATCGGTCATATAATACGACAAGAGGGCCTCTTGCATGCCATAATGGAGGGCATGACCGAGGGGACAAACTCTAGGGGACGCCCACCATGAGAGTACCTGGAGGACCTGTTGGTGGACGTGCGCTGCTCAACATACACAGACTTAAAAAGAGCCGCACAGGACAGGGGGGAATGGAGGAGGAGAGTTCAAATTGCTGCAAACCAGTCTTAGGACTGCAACCACGGAAGGAAAATAGGCTTAACTATAAATTATTCAAATCAACTCAGGAGTCTGAAGACAAAATAAAGATATTTCATACTCAAATATTTGACGCATATTAATTTTCCTGCCAGTTAAAATTCTCAAACAAATCTTCCAGTCAAGTTGTGAATAGTTTGGATAATATTTTGTGAATGCTATTAAGTAAAGGGGTACAATGTTAATATTGTATAATAGAATTTTGACAGAGCTTTTAGTATCACACACATCTGATATCTTGACTGAGTGAAATAGCTTTTCATAGTTTACGAATTTTGTGTACAAGGGTAACTCCTTGAAAACTTTTCGACAGTATTCAAGAGGTTTTCTTAAACATGGTTGCATTACATTGTGTCTTAACTTTGTCTAAAACTGGTCCAATTTCATGTTTGGATTTAGTCTGGCGTTGTCCTAAACTGGATAAATGGTTTTAAATGTACGTTTTTGGGTAGTTTTTAAGAGGATATTCTACTCTAGAAATTAAAAAATTTTTTTTTAGTATTTTTAAAGTTTAGATGTGTAAAAGTTTGTTCTCAAAAGCAAATTTAAAATTTTTTAATATTTACGAAGTTATAGCTATAAATGAGGCAGGAATTACGCCGCACCGGTATGATTCAGACAATAATCTCAAAACTTTAAACGCGTTTTTCTCGAAACTACTTTTTTCGACCTGGTCGACATAAAATCTTAAGTTTTATTTGACCGATTACCTTTAAATTTAATACGAAACTTTAATATATGTTTATATCGTTCCTACTTTGCAAAAATAATTTTTTTTGTAAAAAAGGGTAAAAAAATTGATTTTTTTTTCAGACAGCCGCCATTTTCCGATTTTTTTGTTTGGTACCAACTATAACGACTTTATTTTTTATTAGGAAACGGTGTATATTTTTTGCTTCAAATTTACCAAAAAACTTTAATCATGTCGACCAGCTTACCCCCTTTTTTACGACAAGATATACTCGTAGATAACAGCTGATAACATCTTGAATTTAATATATATATTTTTTAAATTCTTTTGTAGATACATTCTCAAATCATCAATAAATAAACTGTAAAAAAATGCACAGGAAAAATGTTTTTAGTTTTTTTATTAAGTTTTTGAAAAAAAAACCGCCCGAAATTCATGCCTCTAGAGAAGAATACCTACTTAATTAAGATAATTGAAGACTTAAGAAGGATATTAAAGCGATAGGAAACTAAGTCTTTGAGGCACTAAATATATATATTTTGGAATCAAACAGCATCAAAATCTGGTTGATATTTTAGTAGAAATTTTGATGTGTGGGAAGGAAATATGGATGTGGAAAAGACTAAAAAGAAGACGAATGAACGCTTTAGAAATGCTTGCATCGAGAAGAATACATTGGGTGATAGAAATTGTATGGTAGGATACCTAATTAGGTGATTAGAAACGAATGTGAATGAAGAGTGATGTGTTGAATAAGATAGGAAAAAGCACTCTGAAAGGTTTGAATATGAAAAAGAATGAATGAAAAATGGCTAATAAAACAAATATATTGCGCAAATATAAATCGAAAGCGTTATAAAGGAGAAATCGTATTAATTGTATGAGAAAGTTTATGAATGTAAAATATGTTAAGGGTGTGTGTCGAAGGTTGCTTTAACTGTCCCGCGATTTTAGAGGCACTAAGTTTATATGTACCCAATAAATATAGCCGTGCAAGGAATCACCCTCTGTTCTACATACCAACTTATAGGACGAATATCATGACTAAACACTCAGTCACGCGTGATATAGATATATTGAACCAACTGAATGACACTGTTGATATATTCTCAGTACCGCCTGGTAGTATGAGCAGAATCCTGGCTGATATTCTTCCTAACTAATAAGCTAACGCTAGAAGCGGACCCTCTTTGTGTAACAGGAGAAATCCGTGCAAAGTGAAAAAAAAGAGGAAAGTATTACGCTCTGTTCTCTCTGCCTACCTCAACAGATAAATGGGGTGATTGTATGTACAGTACCCGGCGGTAAGTAATACACATGAATTTGTAGATATACACATATGTAATTTATTTTTATCAAACACTGTTTATTCCACTTTTTTTTGTAACGATAGAGTCTTGTTTGTGCTCCCCTGAAGATGAGGTGAAAGCCTTGAAACCGGTAGGGTTATACCATTACAAAAAAGTGGAATAAACAGTGTTTGATAAAAATAAATTACAATGTCTTTAAACCTCCACAACGTTAATGCCTTAACTATAAACAACATACACATATGTACCTACAGTATAAATTCATACCGTGATGCCATTTTCCTGTCAAGGTAGCCAGAAATGTAGGTTTGCTATCGCGATTCTCATTTTCCTCTTTTCTACATCTATAAACCTTCTCGCGCAACTCATTTTATTTATGTGACTATTAACTTTTTCTTCTAACAGAATATAACTTACTTGATCTTTTCATAATTTCTTCAGAGTTACTATACGAAGTCTTACACTCAAATGTAAATTATATATTTTTTCGTCAGTCTTTCTTCATTAGCTCATTCTTCGAGTACATACCCAATCTATTTCAGAGCGCTCTTCTTCGTCCTACTTAATCCTTCAGTCTTCAGTTCACATTCATCCCTAATGATTTTATTTCGTTTTCTATCATACATTGTCATCCCACATATTCTTCTCAGTGCAAGCATTTAAATATAATTAATTTGGCTCTATTCAGTATTTTTTTACGTCCACGTTTCACTACCATATATCACTGATGACCTCCGTGTCTTAGTTAGTAAAATGCTACTCTTCCAACTTAGAGGTTGCAGATTTGACTGGAGTCAACGTATGATAGAAGGTGGAATGAAAGCATGAGAAATGAATGTGTGGATAAAATTTATCTTTTGAGAAAGATAAAAAAAAATAGGTTTAAAATGGTTTGAATGTGTAAGTAAGTAACGAAAGAATAAGTAAGCAAATATATATGTCAAAAGTTCAAGGTATGCGTTGAATAATGAACTTGATTTGAATTTAAGTAAAGCAAAAAGCATGAATAATTAAAGATAACGAGAAAGATGAATGCGGATGAGGTGAAAGTTGTGTGTTTGTATTGATAAGTTTTGAGATATGTGCTCTCTGCCTATACTGTAAGGGACACGTCGTACTGACATTTATGAATGTACAATACTTATCTATCTGTCGTATTAATTTGATAACATTTAGAAATGCGTAATAATGTAACTTTTTCGTATATGTTATTATAGATTCCGACAGGCTTATTGTAGCAATTCGTATATTACATATTCCAGGTGTTACAGAGATTAACAGTAAGATGGAGGAGAAGCGATTGAGATGGTGTGGGCACGTTGGACGCAGAGCACCCGATCACACTGTGAACCAGGCAATCTCCATGGATCTTCCTCAAATACCAACCAGAGGAAGACCAAAGAATTTATGGGTGGTGCAAAAAGATAACCTGATGTAGAGGCACGGCCTGGAGGACGTAGTCCGGGACAGAAGAGCATACAACCTGAGGACGAGGAGAGCTGACCCGAACAGTCTTCGCAGACAGTGAGCTGGGATGGAGCCAGGGAGAAGTATATTACATATTCCGGCAGGCTTATTGCTATGTATTGTAGCGATTCGTATATTACATATTCCGGCAGGCTTACTGCTATGTATTGTAGCAATTCGTACATTATAGATTCCAGCAGGCTTATTGCTATGTATTATAGCAATTCGTATATTACATATTCCGGCAGGCTTACTGCTATGTATTTTAGCAATTCGTACATTATAGATTCCGGCAGGCTTATTGCTGTGTATTGTAGCAATTCGTATATTACATATTCCGGCAGGCT
This sequence comes from Odontocerum albicorne, assembly GCA_949825065.1. Lineage (NCBI taxonomy): Eukaryota > Metazoa > Arthropoda > Insecta > Trichoptera > Odontoceridae > Odontocerum > Odontocerum albicorne. Next base: position 47,199,413 of record OX463844.1, on the reverse strand, counting down.
TACTGCTATGTATTGTAGCAATTCGTACATTATAGATTCCGGCAGGCTTATTGCTATGTATTGTAGCAATTCGTATATTACATATTCCGGCAGGCTTACTGCTATGTATTGTAGCAATTCGTATATTATATAATAGATTCCGGCAGGCTTATTGCTATGTATTGTAGCAATTCGTATTTTATAAATTTCGGCAGGCTTATTGCTACGTATTGTAGCAATAGTGACGTGACGATTATATTGCGACTTTCATTGTAAATATTGCTAAAATACCTCTTTTTCTCAAAATATTGTACATCACTAACCATTACACCTTTCCCAACTTTGCTGTTATCGTTTTTTTCTGTTCTTGAATTTTATCTAATGTTTTATATTCCTATTATTCAACTATTACTCAAATATTTATTTTCATTTAATACACTTTTGAAAAGGTCATGCATATCGATATTGCAACATAAAACACGAGATGCTTCGCTGGAAAATAATATATTATGATAATCACGCCATGTCTCTATTAGGGTAGCTAGTGAGAAAAGATCTCTACTCCAATATATCTTGGTGCACTTCTTTGGCTTATGCACCTCTCATATACGCCATCATGCAAACTCTCCTATTTTAAAGAGCTTTCGCTTCTCTCTTTTTTCAGAATTTGATTCATTTGGTCGCGTCACTTTTTGTAGACATTCTGCAACTTCTCGCACTTTCTATTTTATTTATTTATTAATTTTACACATGACAAGAAATCAACACACTTTGTGAAAAAACAACAGTTAATTTAATTTGAAAACACAATTTTAATGGATCTGGGTTTGTTGCCTTTCATTTGTCGTGTCTCCATTAAACTAGGATTTTGCCTGTATCTCATTGAGGACATCTATACTACTTGTATATATATAATTTATCATTTATTATTTTTGTCTGGCTAAACCATCTAAATACTATTTTCTTTGTTGAAATACTGCATCTTATTTCAAACCGCTTTTTTCGATTATAAATTGTTTTTTCAAACATTCTTTGTGACGATTTCAATTTGAGCTGGAAAATAATCTAAAAACGTCCCTATAATAAATAAATTTAAATCAAAGAGTGCTATATATATAAATACAAAAAACCTTTTCGCTTGACAACCTATTTGTCCGTGAGACCAAACCGTGGAAAAAAATAATTATGTAACGAAGATATTTTTAACGTATCCAGCTTTATTTCAAATACTTTTTTAATTAAAAAATATACCGCGGCAAAAGCCCGACCTCAAAAATACCAACACATAAAAAGGTATTCCTGCAAGTAGACCACAACCTCTCAACCATGTTTTTTTCTAGGATATTTACTGACAAGCGTGTGCTTAACAAAAATGTTCTTATTTTTAATAAATACAGAATTGTGAAAAGAAAAGTAAATGTGATATAACAGTAAATAATGTGACATAACAATGAATAATGTGACATAACAGTGAGTAATATGATATAACAATGAATAATGTGATATAACAGTAAGTAATGTGACATAACAGTGAGTAATGTGATATAACAATGAGTACTGTGATATAACAGTGAGTAATGTGACATAACAGTGAGTAATGTGACATAATAGTGAGTAATGTGGCATAACAGTGAGTAATGTGACATAACAGTGAGTAATGTGACATAACAGTGAGTAATGTGGCATAACAGTGAGTAATGTGACATAACAGTGAGTAATGTGACATAATAGTGAGTAATGTGGCATAATAGTGAGTAATGTGACATAACAGTGAGTAATGTGACATAACAGTGAGTAATGTGACATAATAGTGAGTAATGTGGCATAACTGTGAGTAATGTGACATAACAGTGAGTAATGTGACATAACAGTGAGTAATGTGGCATAACAGTGAGTAATGTGACATAACAGTGAGTAATGTGACATAACAGTGAGTAATGTGGCATAACAGTGAGTAATGTGACATAACAGTGAGTAATGTGACATAACAGTGAGTAATGTGACATAACAGTGAGTAATGTGGCATAACAGTGAGTAATGTGACATAACAGTGAGTAATGTGACATAACAGTGAGTAATGTGGCATAATAGTGAGTAATGTGGCATAACAGTGAGTAATGTGACATAACAGTGAGTAATGTGACATAACAGTGAGTAATGTTACATAATAGTGAGTAATGTGGCATAACAGTGAGTAATGTGACATAACAGTGAGTAATGTGACATAACAGTGAGTAATGTGGCATAACAGTGAGTAATGTGACATAACAGATATTAATGTGACATAACAGTGAGTAATGTGACATAAGAGAGAGTAATGTGACATAACAGTGAGTAATGTGGCACAACAGAGAGTAATGTGAAATAACAGTGAGTAATGTGACATAACAGTGAGTAATGTGACATAACAGATAGTAATGTGACATAACAGTGAGTAATGTGACATAAGAGAGAGTAATGTACCAGTGAGTAATGTCACATAATAGTGAGTTATGTGACACAACAGAGAGTAATGTGACATAACAGTGAGTAATGTGACATAACAGTGAGTAATGTGACACAACAGTGAGTAATGTGACATAAAAGTGAGTAATGTGATATAACAGTGAGTAATGCAAGATTGGAACAAGTTTAAGAATTCTGCTATTCATGGAGTATTTTTTCAGAGGACAAAAATGCGGAATGATTTGATTATTTATTTATTCCATTCACGACACAACAGTGTATTTGACATAACATGGAAACGAATGCACATAGGACAAGTTAACTCAAATTAGTTAAATTATTAAAGAAATTACAAAACTTTATCTAAAACTAACATGAAGATACAATAAAGCGGTTATAATTATTACCAAGTTATTGTTTTAATTTTTTTTATGAACAATGTTTATTTAAATTCAATTTATGTATGTATGTTATATTACAAAATATTACCAAATTTAGCCAAGTAACGTAACAGTAGAAAACATACTTTATAGGGAAAAAATGTAGTGTGATTTAATTGTTCCATAAATAAGTTAGTTAAAACTTGTCAATAAAAAGTCAATTGAAGCTTGTCATGTTATTTTAACGTGCATTACTATCAGTGATAATTTTGGTAAGCAGAATATGCTTTGTTATAAGTGGTACAATGCTTACATATAATAATCATTTTCATTGCGCGATACGTTAATGATACGGGTTTTCTCTCGATCTCAAAGCACTCATGCAATTCGCATTCTCGCATACGACAATTCATTCCAAGACTAGAAAGCTGGCAAGAGACTGGAAGGTGAAAATAAATCCTTCCAAGAATGCAGGAGTCCGTTTCTCCAGAAAACGCCTGGACTTCATCCGACCTCTCCAACTTTTCAACCAGAGCGTTCCGTGGTGCGACAAGGTGAACTACCTCGGCGTAATCCTTCAAGCGAAGCTGTTCTGGAAGAAGCACCACCGGGAAGGTGTACAGTTTTCTGAAAGCCTTCTTTCCACTCTTGGGCAGATACAGTAGGATGTCACCTCGTAAATAGTTTATTTTGTATAAATACGTCCTCAGATAATGTCCGCCATTGCGGTCTGGGGCCACGAGGCCGAAACCCACAAGCGCAAATTTCAGGTTTTGCGAAATACACAAAGAATGCGAACTAAACACATATATTCCAAGAATCTTGTCACTGCTCGCTGAGGTTGTCTCCTCCCTCCCTCCACTCACAATCCCCAACCCGAATATTTACCGTTAGAAGCGTGTATGTCGGTACCAATTCAAACACAATTGAGTATTCTTTGTGCTCCTCTGATGATGAGGTGAAAGCCTTGAAACCGTTAGGGTTATACCGTTATAAAAAGTGGAATAAACAGTATTTGACAAAAACAAATTACAGTGTACATATTTGTGTGCGTATATTAATATACAACATGTAAGCATTATCTAAAATCAATATACGTAAAAAATCTATTATTTTCTCTCCAACTCCATGTTTTTCTTCATCACCCAAAATATCAAAATAAAATATCCCATGCCCGTCTCACAATGTCCGATAAAGGATTAAGAAGGTAGTTCAAAGTTGGACCAATACTCTAAGTTCAAAGTTGGACCGATACTTTAAGCTCAAAGTTGTACCGATACTCTAAGCTCAAAGTAGAACCAATACTCTAATCTCAAATTATTCAGTAGTACATAGAATAGTAATAATTTATTGATAATTTTAATGGATATTTATTTAAAAAAAATAACGAACACATGGGCTTATTTGTAGCACGATTTTGATGTTGCTGTGTTTCAATAAAATATTCCACATGTTGATGCAGAGTTACTCAACTCCAGAGACAAAGTATTGTCCTTATATTATATTGATTAGGGATGAATGTGAACTGAAGGTGAATACATTGAATTATACGAGTAGTGAGAAGAGATTAAGACATGTAAAATGAATTAACGAAGAAATACTAACAAATATACAGTGCAAATATCAGAAGAAGGCGTGATAGAGGAAGATCAATGGAAGTAGGGTTGATCAAGTCAATGAGATTTTGAGAGAAAGAAACGTAAAAGTCAAAGAAATCATAGGAATTATATGTGAAGTTAAAAGAGACCAAATTTGTTTGTGCTGATAGGAAGTTTGGCGTTCTCTCTTATTCGCCTACCCCGGCAGAGAAACGGCGTGATGGTATATACATGTTATGTATGATTCACGAATTGAAAAAAGAAAAAAAAATGTACAGGCGAAGATAATCTGCTCTCTAAATGGCACCATATAAATGTTACTTATTATATAATCTTCCTTTTTTTTAATACTAGAGGAAATATAACATTGCGTTTTACATTTAAGTAAGTATTGAATATTTAACTGGTTTTATAAAGCACAAAAACGATGGATTTGTTATCATTCGATCTTTGAAGTAAACCGGAAAAAAATGTTTTTTGGTTGTGTACGCCCTCGAGAAATGTACGCCATATTTATGTGTTTACACAAAAGGATTAAACCCACTTAATGGTTATTTTGCTTATTCCAAATATTAAAAAAGTAAAGACCTATAATGTATGTTTGAAAATATGAAGCCAGTTAACTGGGTATTTCATTATATTTTTGGTTCGATACTGGCCAATAAAAACGGTGTGGTTTTACCTGTTACCAGATAATTTTTTACCTGTTCTAAGATGAATGAGGAAACATCATGCCACTTTGTATGGACTAATCATGATATACTCAGATATGATCACGGTTGTTTTCCACTAGTCAAAAATCTTTTTCGGATTTCTTGCCGTGTTAAGTTGGCTCTAATGATGTACATTATTGAAGCAAACAACTCCTAAAAACATTTCATAATAAATATTAACCTATGTAACTGTCTTGATGTTTTCAATTGATTTCGGTTTATAATTACTAAAGGCGTGAAGCAAGGGTGTGCAATGTCAACTTGGTTGTCAAATTAGTAAATAGATCCATGCGTGATTTAAAGGATGATGGAAGATGTGTAAGGATTGAAATAAATGTATGTAGACTTACGCATACTGATGGCATGGGTATGCTTGCTAAAAATGACGGCGATTTAAGATATATACGAGTAAGTGAGCTATATGAGAAATGCCTGATAAAAGGTTTGAAAAGGAACCTAGCGAAACGAAAGGTTTTAGTTATCAAAAGAGGTGTTGTAAAAGTGTGTGCGATGTATGGGTTAACTCAGAGAAACTGGAAAAGGCTGGTGAGCTCTGTTATCTGGACGGTGTGTTTACGTGTGATGAGCTGAAAGGGACATTAAAAGAAAAGTGACGACAAGGAACAAGATGAATGGCGACAAGGACAAGAAACAAGCTATAGCAAAAGTTGATTTATTTAACACTTTTGTTGCAAATACAATCTGATGGGCTTATTGCTAAGCGGCAATCTCTTATATCCAACTAGACAAAAGTAAATTAAGCAATTTATGTACATAGTCGCATAAATCATTCAAATGATTGCCCATCCCCACGAAATCCATGAACACATACGTGAGCATATATTCACGAACCCCACAAAGACGGACAATCGCCCGAAGATTATTTTTCATATAAAGTGAGATATCACCAATCAACAGAAAGGGAAGAGATGGTGGAGAGAAAAGATAAAGAAAAATCAGGAAATAAAGACGTTATTTTACTGACTAGAAATTAAAAGTTTTTTCAGTCGCTTCTTAAAGCATGCCAATGACGGAGCGAGTCTTATATTGGTTAGTAACTGATTCCAGAGTCTCACTGCATGGACAGTAAAGGAAGACGTAAAAAAAGAGGAGCGGTGAACTGGAAATGCCAATGAACAATCTCTGTTTGAGCGTAGCGCTAATCCATGATTGGAAAGACGCTGAAAATTTTCAGCGAGATTTTTTGTCAATAATTTTAAGTACTTGTATAACTTGTCATATGCTCATTTGTATATAAAAGACACTGTTGAGTCGTTAATTAAATAAATAAATATGTTCTGGTCAGAATCTGATTGTTGTGGATGATATGGCGTTAGTTCCTACAGGAAATACGTGGCATAATTAATCGTCTGGACGAAGAATATCTAAAGCTGTTTAAAAAAATACTGAAAACACATTAATCCCATCATTCCTCGCTCTATCTCATGTATAATGGTTTATTGAAGAATATAGAAAGAATTTAACTTTTTTTTTATAAAAAAAGGCAAAAAACATTCAACACAAAATTGAAAGAGAATCTAAGTGTTTCAACAAAGGCTTTATTCAAGGCATTTATAGTGAATAAGTGTTTAGGAAAACTTTCTTTAAGCTCCGAATTCATCCACTCATACAATTTTAATCTTTTTAGGAATGGAAGCTTTTGATAAGCAAAGTTGTGAAACATTCTAAGAAATATTATTACAGATACAACAACAACCGCGAATTTATTTCGGCTTTTGAATTTTGATTTACTCCTTAGAATTGAAATAAAAAAAAACTGGCATTAAATAAGAACTGTTCCTTATTTCTTTGTTTTTTTACTTATTTATTTGCTGTATTATTTATAACATTCAAAATACGATAAAAATCTTTGAGTGGGCTATAAAAGGTAGTTTAAGAGATTAACAAACAGTAACTTGAGTTTATGAAGGAAAAGGAAATGTTTGTTTCCATCCCAATCTTCAAAATAATCTTTCCTATTTGCAGAAACTTTCCACTAATATTATTGAGATTTATTTAAGGACTCAATCAACAAAACACATTGTTGTCGTTTATTCTTAATATCGAAAAGCAATGGATCAATCTTGTATGCGCCAAAATATCAAGCCAGTTTCGTACATACTCGTATGATACATATCACCCGTATCCTTTGTTAGATACCCGTATATCACCCGTATCCCTTGTTGAATACCCGTAGATCACTCGTATCCCTTGTTGGATACCCGTAGATCACCCGTATCCCTTGTTGGATACCCGTAGATCACCCGTATCCCTTGTTGGATACCCGTAGATCACCCGTATCCCTTGTTAGATACCCGTAGATCACCCGTATCCCTTGTTGAATACCCGTAGATCACCCGTATCCCTTGTTGGATACCCGTAGATCACCCGTATCCCTTGTTGGATACCCGTAGATCACCCGTATCACTAGTATGTCTAACATGTTTGTCTAAGATTTATTTTCAACCTACGAAAGTACGATCATATAGCTTCATACCAGAAAGCCTTGAACTGGTTGAATATTAGAAATACACGCCAAATTCACATACTGTCTTTATTGTATAATATTCCTAACTGTCCCGCCGCCTCTTTTATCACACGTCAAGTTTTAGCGTCTTTCCGATCATGGACTTGAGCTACGCTCTCGCAGATATGTTTTACTGGCCTTCCCCGTTTACTGTTTTTTTGTTTACGTCATCCTTTACTGTCACCTCATCATCAGGGGAGCACAACAAGACTTTTTTTGTACTCCCCTGATGATGAGGAGAAAACCTTGAAACCAGTATGGTTTTACCGTTACAAAAAGTGGAATAAACCGTGTTTGATAAAACAAATTACAATATATAGAAATACTTACAGTTAGAAGAATACATGATATGATAATGTATGTCAGAATACGAAAGAAAGGAATTAGGGATTAATGTATATTTACAGCTGATAAATTGAACAAGAACATGACAAGCACTCTGAGATGGTCAAGGCATGTTTAACGAATAAATTATTAAAAAATATGCAGTGTAAATGTAAGTAGTAGAGAAATACCAAGGAGTTTATAGTTTATAGAAGTGAACGCTATTTTGAGAGAAGGGTGTGTGAAAGTGAGAGAAATCGTAGGGATTGTACGAGAAGGTGTGTGGATGCTGAAAAGTTTCGTGATAGTAAAGTTTGACGCTCGCTCGTATTTGTGTCCTCCGACAGGGAAACGGTAAAACGTTATTATAAAAATATTTGTTTGTTATTTCAAAACATGAGGTGTATTTAGAAATTTTATGAGGTGTATTTATTATTTTTTTCAAAACAGGCTTAGCCCAATGACTTGGAAAAATACAAGACATTAAAAAAGAAGAAAAATTACATAGAAAAAAATTAAAAAATTACATATAATAAAAAATAATTTGTATGCATACATACGAGTATATACACACAAACATATGATACACATATATTCAGTCACTTAAGTACGTTGATGAGTGCTTTCTAACACGCTCAATCTAAGAAGAAAATTTACTTTTGCTTGTGACATGTGTTTTTGACATGTGTTTTGACATTTAAAGCATGTGTTTTTTGTGATGGGTCCTTTTTGCACACATATGATACGTCCAATTGTTATTTGAAATGATAAACATTGTGTTGAGGGTTGAATGTATCTTCAATAGATTGTTGATATTCCTCATGCATTTAATTAAATTTCGTTATTTGAATATAACAAATAGTCTGAAATTGTTACTTAAGCACAATTCTCTCCCTGTCGAATTTAAAATGGTTTCGTTTATTATCTCTCTTCAGTTTTTATTTTATTTTTAAAGGATATATTCGACAATACTGTTAAACGTTCACATCTGAAAGAAAATCCTTTATTTCGAATCCTCGAAACTATTGGAAATGTGTTGTTACTATGTAACAACACATTTTCTGTTCGAGGACTTTCAAGGGTATTATTTAGTATTTTAAAATGTTTTTTGGAGTTGCTGCCCCATTTTTTATTATGGTATTTATTTTACATTTAATACATGTTTCATCCCAATTATATCAAATGACAAGAAAAAAGTAATAATGCATTTTAATGACAACAGAAACAATGATACTCCTGCTAAGTTAAATTTTTTATTTCATCATCGATGTATGGATTACATCACTATCGGGAATGTCTTTTGACAAGATCATTCCGTGTGAGAGTTTCATTGCAGTTTAATTTCAGTTTTTGATTATGGCACCGAAAACGAATCATAATTCCCGATAACGGAAAATGATTATATGGTATCTTAAATGGCGATGGCGAAAATAATTATATGGTATCTTAAATGGCGATTGCGAAAATAATTATATGGTATCTTAAATGGCGATTGCGAAAATAATTATATGGTATCTTAATTGGCAATTGCGAAAAAATTATATGGTATCTTAAATGGCGATTGCGAAAATAATTATATGGTATCTTAAATGACGATTGCGAAAATAATTATATGGTATCTTAAATGGCGATGGCGAAAATAATTATATGGTATCTTAAATGGCGAAAATAATTATATGGTATCTTAAATGGCGATGGTGAATATAATTATATGGTATCTTAAATGGCGATGGCGAAAATAATTATATGGTAACTTAAATGGCGATGGCGAAACTAATTATATGGTATCTTAAATGGCGATGGCGAATATAATTATATGGTATCTTAAATGGCGATGGCGAAAATAATTATATGGTATCTTAAATGGCGATGGTGAAAATAATGATATGGTATCTTAAATGGCGATGGCGAAAATAATTATATGGTATCTTACTTAAATGGCGATGGCGAAAATATTTATATGGTATCTTACTTAAATGGCGATGGCGAAAATCATTATATGGTATTTTAAATGGCGATGGCGAAAATAATTATATGGTATCTTAAATGGAGATGGCGAAAATAATTATATGGTATCTTAAACAAAAGTTCGCCAAGCGATAAATGAGTTTGCTATTTCTTATGTTAGCAATTTATGTGCGAAATGTAAAGATATTTTTATTTCTAACGCGTAAGAAGTAAAAATTATTAAAAAATATGGGATAGTTATAAGAAGATCAAGCCCATACATATGGTGACATACTCGTAAGTTCAATATGGGATAGTCATAATAAGGTCAAGTCTATACATATGGTGACATAAGTCCAATATGGGATAGTCATAATAAGGTCAAGTCCATACATATGGTGACATAAGTCCAATATGGGATAGTCATAATAAGGTCAAGTCCACACATATGGTGACATAAGTCCAATAAAGGTTATGGGAAATTTTTGGTATTATTAATTTATTTATTAATTTTTTCAAAACAGGCTTAGCCCAATTACTTTGAAAAATACAAAACATATTAAAAAAGAAGAAAAATTACATAGAAAAAAAATATATAAAATAATGTATATGCATACATACGAGTATATTCACACAAACATATGATACATATATTATATATTCACAGTCACTTAAGTACGTTGATGAGTGACTTCTAACGCGCTCAATCTAAGAAGAAAATTTACTTTTACTTTTGGCAATGTGATATGAAATATGTCAATATCCGAAGCAGTCCCGTTCAGAAGAGTTAAGGCCTTTCCAACAGGCATAGCGGCTGGAAGACTCGTTCTTGCGTATGTTATTGAGAACAGTTCTTTGCCGGAGCAGTCTAGTGGAATTGTTAGGAACATTTATTGCTAATCTTTGTAGTAATGCTGGACAGCTCACAGCTCCTCGAACGAGTTTGACAACGTATACCAGGAGACGCAGAAATTATCAAGGAACTCTACTTAATGATTTTGAAGAGAAAAAAATCACGTTTATCGGCGAGTATTATACGTTATTAATGCACAAATAAAAGAACACCATAAAATCAAAACGCTGAGTAAAGTGTCTATATTAAAAGATAAAACGTATTTGTTTGATTTGACGAACTAGTGATCCCGCAGTGTTACATAATTTCATTTGACGAACTAGTGATCCCGCAGTGTTACATAATTTCATTTGACGAACTAGTGATCCCGCAGTGTTACATAATTTCATTTGACGAACTAGTGATCCCGCAGTGTTACATAATTTCATTTGACGAACTAGTGATCCCGCAGTGTTACATAATTTCATTTGACGAACTAGTGATCCCGCAGTGTTACATAATTTCGACTACAAAACTTCAGAATATTTTTTTCATTGGTATCAATAAATGAATTCATCTTTCGGAAATCTATTGAACTGTAAGTATAGCTGTATTGAAAGGTTTGACGTATTTGTTTAATTCAATCATCATTTTTATTTATATTTATTTATTTAACACATTTATTGCAATACAGTCTAGCGGGCTTATTGCCAGGTGGCAATCTTTTCTAACCAACCAGACAAAAGTAAATGAAGCAAGTTACGTGGTCGCATAAATCATTCAAATGACTATCCATCCTCACGAAATCCATAAACATATACGTGAGAACATGCCCACGAACCCCACAAAGACGGACAATAACCCGAACATTATTTTTCATATAAAGTGAGATATCATCAATCAAAAGGAAAGGAAAGGATGGTGGAGAGGAAAGGAAAAGAAAAATCAGGAATGACACATGTTATTTTACTGACTAGAAATTAAGAGTTTTTTCAGTCGCTTCTTAAAGCATGCCAAGGACGGAGCGAGTCTTATATTGGTTTGTAACTGATTCCAGAGTCTCACTGCATGGACAGTAAAGGACGACGTAAAGAAAGAGGAGCGGTGAACTGGAAAGGCCAATAAACAATCTCTGTTTGAGCGTAGCGCTAATCCATGATTGGAAAGACGCTAATAATTTTTTATATCTTTGGACTGAAAGCTTTTGGACCTTGCAATGTTATACGAGTATTATACCAAACAATTAGCTTTTTTTTCTGTTTGTAAAATGAAAGTTTTGCATAATCATTCAGCTTTGATAAAGGTACAATTAAACTATATACAAATTAATGGTGTTTTCTTGTTTTGATAATACGCCCTATCAAGTTATTCCCTTTCCAGCTTCAGTTGTTAATTATACGTTTTCCCAAATGTTCTAAGTATTATACAAATAAAATTATTCAAAGACGAAGTTGTGAACTAAAATAATGTATGCAAAACATAATTTTAATGTATATGTAAATGTTTAAATTCATATTTCAGATTTTCTCGCTTTCGTTATTATGAAAACTTTGCAGTAACGTTAAATTTTAAACCCGATTTGTTGTTTATAAATATTCATTATGGCTGAATATCTCAGCCAGAGGATGTTTGTGTTTCATCTTAACATATTGACAATGAGCAGGTTGGCCTTAATTTACTTGAGAATATTGAAACTGCTTTTAAGTAAACGTGAACGTACGAGTTGAAGGGAAGAAAGAATTTTCGAAAAGGCATTATGTCCATTTTTGTCGGAATTGAGTCGCATTATTGAGAATGTTTTCAAATAACCTACGTCAAGTGAGGACTAGTTTTGATAATTCTTTAGTTATCTTATCTTAATAAGTTAAAGAAAAATTAAAGGCAAATGGTGGGCTTATTTATTTTAAACTTTATTGTTAAGTGTATTGCGTCCTGGGTTTATTTGCGAGTAGAAATCGTACTCAATTGACGATACGATTGTTTTGACAAAGTTTTGTCTGAAAGGTGGTTTACATAATGTCTTTCCCAAAGGCAATATGCTTATTTGGCTCCCATGACGTACAATGGCGTGCCGAATTCAATAAAGATAAAGGAAGGAAAACCATTTAGACATTCGATCGGAGCGTGGTTGTTATTGCGACAGGATTTTAAGTACTTGGGCTTTCAGGGTGAATGACGTGTGGAAAAGATTTGTGTGGGCTCTTGAGTGGGTTTCTTCTTGTTGTTTTGATTTTTGTTGCTTTGTATTTGTGTTTCTGTATATTTTTGTGTAAATTTTTATTCTTATGATTTTGTGCGGTATATTATGGGATGAACATATTTGGTTTTACTTTTGTTTCATTTTGGTTTCATTTTTGGTTTTACTTTTGTTTTTGTTTTTATTCTTATGATTGCGATATATTATGGGATGAACAAGTTTGGTGTTTCTGGAGTGTTGATATGTGAAGAGTTTGCTTCCGCATGATGTTTCCAGTTGTAATTGAGTGTCACTGTTTGTCAGGTTGATGAGAACCTGCAGCGGGGTTTTGTTTTTGTGTAATCAAAAATCGGAAAGAAGTATCGATTTATTTTTTCATGCTAAATATCCTCAGTGAGATACAGGTAAAAGCCTAGTTTACTGGGGATACGACAAATGAAAGGCGACAAACCCAGATCCATTAAAATATTGCATGTCCAAATTAAATTACCGGTTTTTTTTTTCGCAAATTATGTATGGTTTGGCGATGTGCCAAACCCTAGATGGAGATATAGGAACAAATGGAATGGTACTCACGGGTGTTGAAGACGGGAGTCGGAGGTATCGGCTGATCTTCCAGGACTCTTGGAGCGTCACGGCGGTTGATGATTTCGTTCTTCGGGCGATGAAGCGTATCGGTTGCTATTGGTCCTCCTGAAGTGTCACCCGAGTGATGGTCTGTGCACAAGTGACCGAGGCGACGGAATCTGTCCGACGTAACGACGCGTTACAACTTACGCCAATACGATCTTTAAAACTTGCGGGAATAATACTACATCGCGCGACAGGGTCGTCCGCGACGACAGGGCGGCCCAACATGACGGGGCCGGCAGCGACAACAGGGGCGGCCCAACATCGGGATGATATTTCGCGTCACGCTTTGGCGTGGACAATGTATATTTCTTGTCATGTGTAATAATAAATAAAAATAAATAAATAAAATAAATAATTGATGTAGAAAAATGATTTACATTATTGATGTCGAGAAAAATTAACTTGGCAATAACAAACAAAGCGATGAAGATTTTAAAAAATGTTAAAAATTAACAACTTCCTGGATCTGGATGACCAGGAGAAGGGAGACGATTTATAATTTAATGTATAGTTATTATATTATAGTTTTGTTGCATATAGTAAAATCTGATTTATTGCCATGAGGTAATCTGATGTAAATATCCAGTTAACTAAAGATAAAATAAGCAAAAATTAGGCTATTTTTAATAAAATTTAGTAGCAACTGGCATTGAACAGTACTATCGAAACACACGCTGTCTTACTCACTATGTAGGTCACGTATTTTTTTTCGGTTCCACCAGAATTCGAATCCGAAAATCTCGTATTGCAAGACAAGCGTTCTAACAACAAGACCACAACGGTTGTTATTGAGATAATGAGATAATTTCAAAAAGGTCTAGTCCTCTCTGCTTACCCCGAACCAAATATAACGTTATGATGGTATGTGTGTTATGATGGTATATTCAATTATGATGGTATATTCAATTTATTGATGGCATATTCAATTTATTTTATTGTTTACTATGAATAAACCAGAATATCTTTTTACGTGTGATGGTATGATGGTTATGATGGTATATTCAATTTATTTTATTGTTTACTATGAATAAACCAGAATATCTTTTTACGTGTGTAAACGTCCGATGATTCTTATTATAATGAAAAGGAAGATTCGTGCCAACGTCAATTAAAATGAATGAAAGGAGTGTGAGAAAATGAGGATAATTAATACATAACTAAATATAAAAGTGTTTTTACAATAAATTCATATACGTGACATTTCATTAGTTAATAATTGAGCACGAGTAGGCGGGCCATGTTGAAGGGCGGTTAATATATATAATTGAGTAAAGATCATCATGACGTGTACAGGGCAGTCAAATAAAACGTGGTCAAGTGTTTCTCTCCCATCTCATCTCAGTACATGTATCCATGTCTGGATTTTATAAAGACGGTTTCCTTCCATCATGACATATGGTATAGAAGTGAGAACCGATACCAACAGGGCAAAAACCTTCTCAGAGTGGCGGAAATGAGAACCCTACGCCCCATCGGCATCAGGCAGAACTCTTAGAGATCGGATCAGAAATGAGACGATAAAGTCTGTATGTAATGTTGAAGACATGGTGAGGTGGGGAAGAAGCAGAAGGCGCTTCTGAAGGAATCATGTATACCGCACGAAGGATACGAGACTTGCAAAAATTTCTAGGACTGAAAACCCTAGCAGCAGGAGATTACCAGGAAGACCGCCGAAATATGAAAGGACAGTTGGACGTCATCATTCCAGGACAGCTCACCGTCACAAACAGGTCATACGACCTAGACCAAGAGGAAGAAGAAAAAGGTTTCCTTCTTACATCCTGCTATGGTAAATTCAAGTCGTTTGAATGTATTTACGTGCGATTTTAACCGGAATATTCTTGTGTCAATCCCCATTTTCATAATAGGAAACCCATATCTAACCTTTCTATGGTAAATCAAGATAAATTACTATATAAAACAGTAACCATATATTTTCTTAACATTTCTAAAGATTATTTCAAATTATTATCTAAATACTTCAATTCAGATACAAATTTAAGATTCTATAATCTAAGTGACAAAAATATTCTGAAATCGAATATTTCTAATCGCACCCTCAAAGTCTCGAATCGGATGTTGGTCTAAAAATAAAGCTAAATAGAATTTCTCTCGGTGACTTCACCGCGCACACAAAACCTTCTTGATGAGGATACGTTATCCGTCATGGGTGTTAGCATTTCTCCAAAAGATACCATCAAATTTATTGGTAGTTAACTCCATTTTGATAGGTAAAGAAAAATATATTTCGATAGGTAATACAGTTTCTTCGCACTTCTATAATCTCAACGAGTTAAAATTTGTAAGTCGATATCTTCTAACAAAGGAAACAAAACTTCTTATTAATCAATGTATTTTATCATGTCTGATTTGTTGTAATTCTGTGTATTCTGGTCTGCCTGATTTGCCTATTTCTAGACTCCAGTTTCTATTCAATGCAGTTGTTAGACTGATGTATCTTCTTCATGGCACTGTCCCAACTCATGGCCTAGATAGACTGTTGGGGTCGACTGTTCTCGTTCTTAGGCTGTATATTCTTCGGTTCTGGGTGTCGCTTTCATCTAGGCCGTTTCTTTGCTGGATTTTGGAGCATTGCGTCATCCAGGAATTCTTTGGTCTTCCTCTGGATGGCTGTCGAGGAAGATCCACAGACATTGCTTGATTTACCGTATGGTCTGGTGGTCTGCGTCATATGTGCCCGTACCATCTCAGCTGTCGCTCTTTCCACTTACTATTTATGTCAGTGACCCCCAGGCTACCACGAATGCGTGAGCTCTTAATTCTATATTTTAGTGATACTCCTGCCGACCACCTAAGCATTCGCATTTCTGCTGTTTCATGTTGCCTAGAGTAGGAACTGTACATATTCCAGCATTCTAAGCCATAAATAATTCTAGCATAACTTTCCTTTCAGTTTTATAGGCATTTTTGGGTCACACAAGACTTCTGCTACCAATCTGAATTTGATCCATCCCACACTTATTCTATGGTCAACATTTGATGCGCACCTTCCGCCTTTGGGAATGAGTGAGCCCAGATACTTAAATGAGTCACAGCCGGCTAATATTTCCCCATCCAGTTGCATTGAAGGAGTTGTGGCATTTGGGTCTTTAAATGGCAGGTACAAATATTCTGTCTTTTTCAACTAAATTTTAAGCCGTTTTCCTCCAGGATCTTTCTGCATCTCTCCAGGCTGCTCTGCAAGTCACAATGGTTATCTGAAATCAGTAAAACATCATTTGCAAATTGCTTGGTCTTAAGGATACCGTTCATTTCATGATTTGTTAGATAATTCATGACAATTAGTTCCTAGACTGGTGTATGCTAGTCATAAATATTATCGTATTAGTCCGCTTGGCTTAATGTCGCGATTAGATGATTTCAAACATTGTCTCTTTGTATTCGAGCCTCTTAGTGAGATGTCTCCATTGTATTATATATGATATTTAGATTTTTCATTATAAAAAATCCACGTTTCTTCTATTTGCTGATGACCTCAAAATGTTAAAAAAAATCGTTCTTATACCGACTGCTTAGACCAACAGTCAGATCTCAACAACGTTTGAGAGTGGAGCCACAATAATAAATTATATTTCAATGCATCAAAGTGCAAAATAATGTCGTATTATCGCTCACACGTCTTGAAATTCCATAGATATACACTTGAATCTATACCTATTCCCCGCACAGATAATATTAAAGATCTGGGTGTCTTGTTCCACAGCAATCTCGCGTTTGGTCCTCACATAGAAGTTATGTGCAACTCAGCTTATAAAACTCTAGGATTTGTTATGAGAATCTCTAAGTCGTTTGAAAACCAATTGGTGCTCAAAACGTTGTTTAATTCATTGATCCGTAGCAAACTAGAAAGCAATGCTTGCATTTGGAGCCCGGTGGGGGCGCAGAACTCACTCTGCTACTTTTTTTCTATGTAATAATTGTAACTATTTTTTTCTATGTAATTTTTCTTCTTTTTTAATATGTCTTGTATTTTTCAAAGTAATTGGGCAAAGCCTGTTTTGAAAAAAAAAACAATAATAAATAAATTTCAAATCTGTGTCTGAATGGAGATTAGTCCCTGTGGAGAGAAGCAGAATTGTGATTTGAATTTCATGTTGTTATAATAAATAAGGAGTTCCAAATCGATCCAATAGGGGCATATCAAGTATTATGATAGAGTTTTGTTATTGCCGTGCCATGGAATGGTCTACCTCTTAGTGTTAGATTTATGAGTGGCGGCTGCAGTTTTAGGAAGGACTTAAATAGACCCATATATATAAACACTATTAACTACACCTTAAACGGAGTGTATTACTAACACATATCGAAAGATCTATAAAGGTTCTTGTGGTAAATTTTCTGTGGTTTTCTTACCAAATTATTTTTTTTAATATATTTAAACCTTTCAAATGGCAGCAGCCTCCACCTTCTTGTCACATATCGGAAGATCTGTAAAAAAAAAATATGGCAAATTTCCGCAGTTTTCTTACCAAATATGTTTTTTTTTTCTTCAATATATGCCTATGCGGCATACTATCTATTTAAATGGTTCCACCTTCCGATTCTTAAATACAACTTATATACGAATATATATTTATTTTGTATTATTAATTTATCAATAATAGTGGTTTTGAATCCCGAGTTGTAACACCTTTGAGGAGAGCATTCTTTTTAAACAACGCTATATAAATTTACCTATTTTTATCATTACTTCAAGTAACTATTCGTTTTTTTAAGATACCTTTGAAATTACAGAGGCTGCGATGTTGCAAAGGCGTTGGGGACCAGAAAACCTTAGGCATATCCTAATAAGGATTGTGAAAAATAAAAAAGCAGGGAAAGAACGGTTAATCAAGTTAAAATTATTTAAGGACTATAAAGCTGGTGGTGTTTATTTTTATTTTAATTTTTTTTAATCTGGCGAGTTTATTGCCATGTGGCAATCTCTTCCAACCAACCAGAAATATGTTTTTATAGGTCCTAAGTATTAACTAGACTGGAATCATATTTAAAAAAATCTGGGTTCCAGCGGGGATCGAACCCGCAACCTCAATTATTTATGGGTGACAAAAACTTTATATGAGCATCTTTAACCCTTGCCGATCTGTGAACGGACAAGAGTGACCAAGACGTATATTTTATTTAATTTCTCGAAATATACTACTTGCAGGGTCTTCATACTTTATGTATTCCTCATCAAAACCTCTATGATTTGAATGATGTCATTACGAAATAAAATCATTAATAAATATCAACAGAAATGAATGATAATAAATCGAGAATTGACGAAATGTCAAAACACTCCGTATGACTCATTCTTTGACAGTTAATATTTTACGAGTACATTCGTTCCAGGGATTGGTTACCAGTTTTATCAAACACCTGTGCGTTTAGTACATAGAATAGAAACAAAAGCTATTTCGTGCCCCATTTGCGATAGACTTTCTCCACAGGATTAAATTTTGTATTTATGATATGTTTGTCCTATTTTCAAATTTTGACCTATTTTCAAAGTGTTTATATTTTTCAAATGGCATATTTTATTGATTTGAATTTCGTGTTTGTTTTTATATTATTATTTTTAAATTTATATATTCATTTTATATTTTGTTAATATGTTAATTATTGTCTTAATTCGAATTATACTTTTATTGCCAAAAAATACACGCTATATTTTATTGTATAATTTTATGATTTTTTTTTTAAAAGGTTGGAGACCTCTTTTCAGTCATGCGCATTCTGAACGTTGCGCAGACCGAACGACGCAGTGGGAAAATTATATTCCTATAGAAATGTCCCCTCTCTGTTTCAATTCTTATTTTATCATTTCTTACACTTATTTTATATTATTCGACATTTTATTACATAATAAAATGATGTTTATAGCTTATTACAAAAAAAAAACTAACAGATTTTGCATAATTTTAATTTAAAACATACATGTTTACTGTACCCTCAGTGTCCAACACCGTTACTGGCGTAATTTTTTAGCACAGTAAGGGAAGTGTTAATATCAAGAGAGAAGCAGATTATGAAAGGTAAACCATTCAAATATATTCGTTGAATTATTACTTACTAAGTATAACCCCTTTAAAATTTACGAGATATTAATTAAGTTGCTAAGCTTTTGGAGACTTACATTTTACTTTACATAAAGAGGCTTTCTCGTATTCTGATGATTACTCGTGTTAAGGTAACTTGATTTGGTACTGGAAGAAAATTCACATAAGTTTATTTTTATTTCTCTCAAAAATATGTAACATAATGGACAAAATGCAATTTAAGTAGTCGCACTTGAATTTTCTTAATTTATTATAATTTCTTAGTCAACAAAGTAAATCGTCGAGTTCAACCCCACTTATTCAACAGGCAATACTTACCCCCATTCGGAAGTGGCACATTAAGAAGAAAAGTTTTCACTCGAGTTTGATTTACGTTTTGTCGATTCAAGCCTCATTTACAACGCCCTAAGTCAGGCTTTCTCAAAGTATTCATCGCGTTCCGGAACAAGATCGTGAAAGCTACATAACACCAGATCAATGTGTTTTTTTTTATATTCGTTTACCAGATCACATATTGCCAAATAGTTTCGAGATTTAACTCTGATGGAAGAATACCAGTAGAAAAAGGTATAAACCAAAATAAGACTCGCTCCGTCCTTGGCATGCTTTAAGAAGCGACTGAAAAAGCTCCTATTTTCTAGTCAGTAAAATAACGTGTTTCATTCGTGATTTTTCTTTTCCTTTCCTCTCCACCATCCCTTCATTTTCTTTTGATTGATGATATCTCACTCTATATGAAAAATAATGTTCGGGTGATTGTCCGTCTTTGTGGGGTTCGTGGTCACGTAAGTGTTTATGGATTTCGTGGGGATGTATAGTCACTTGAATGATTTATGCGACCACGTAACTTGCTTAGGTTACTTTTGTCTGGTTTATTGGAAGAGATTGCCGCCTGGCAATACGCCCCCTAGATTGTATTTGCAATAAAAGTGTTCAATAAGAAATAAATAAACAGCACGAAAAAAAAATAAACATGTGTGGCGCTGTACTAATAACTAAATATCAACCCAATAGTGACAGCAAATTACAGTCATTATATAAATTCTGATGAAATTTACATGAAAGTTAGTTTGAATCTAAAATACACTGATATATAATTTTAATGTGTTATCAATAACGTGTTAACTATTCCCAAGAATATTTGGGCAAGTTATGTTCACTATGTTTTTTGGCTCCAAATATAAAAATTAAAGGACTGTTTTGTATTTCGCTTTCGCTGTATACAGTATAACTTGGAGGATTACTTATAATGTGAAAATCTCATTCTAAGTAATCCTCTCATTGAAATCAAGAGAGATGTTAAAAATATTGAATTGAAAGTCAGATTTACAAAAAATGGGTCTCAACGGGAATCAAAAACATAATCTCGGTTTGGAATATTTATTTTCTAAAAAACAGGCTTAGCCCAATGAAATCGAAAAATACAAGAAATGTTAACATTAAAAATGAAGAAAAATTATATAAAATAAAAAATAATGTATATGCGTATATAAAATAAAAAACATTATATATGCGTACCTACATACAAACATACACATATATTCAAAGTCACTTAAATACGTAGATGAGTGCTTTCTAGCTCGCTCAATCTGAGAAGAAAATTTACTTTTCCTTTTGGTAATGTGATATGGAATATGTCAATATCCGAAGCAGTCCCGTTCAAAAGACTTAAGGTCCTTCCAACAGGCATAGCGGCTGGAAGACCCGTTCTTGCGTATGTTATTGAGAACAGTTCTTGCCGGCGCAGTCTAGTGTAATTGTCAGGAACATTTAACGCTAATCTTTGTAGTAATGCTGGACAGCTCACAACTCCTCGAACGAGTTTGACAACGTATGCCAGGAGACGCAGATCTCTTCTTACGCTCAAGGAGTTATACCCGAGCATGCCCAGCAGAAAATGAGTAGGATAAAGCCATGAATAGACCCCAAACTCATTCATATAGAGATATCGTAGATATTTTTTTATGCCTTCTCCACCTTGAGTGAGTTCTGCGCCCCCACCAGGCTCCAAATGCAAGCATTGCTTTCTAGTTTACTACGGATCAATGAATTAAACAACGTTTCGAGCACAATTTGGTGTCTTACAAACTAAGCTACGGAAGTCACCATTGGACGACATTATGAGACGATTATTCCGACACAATAATAAAGTATGATGAAAACTCCAATGGGTTTGTATAGAAAAGAACTCCGTGGCAATTTTTAAAGACTGTTTTTTCTCGAAACCGGGTACAGAAAGGCTGATAAAGAGATGACATAAACAAGTGGAGAACTTATGCCTGTAAAGAGTTTATATGAATCAGCTAATAGAGGAACCGTGTGGAACAAAATACTAACAATATTGCAGCCGTGACCTGAAAGGAGAAATAAACTATGGTACAAAAATATTTTTTCCGCAAGATAGCGTATTAATATAAACTATTGTATTAGAAAAAAATGGCTTTACACAGGCAGGCTAGTTACTATGTGATATCTCATAGAACCAAAAAAGATAAGTATTTTAAACAATTAAAATTAGGTATTTTTAATGCTGTGTTCTACTCTTATCAAGTAGGAGAACAAATTCAAAACAAATTGCAAAACAGATTACCCTTTTCCATGGTTTGTTTCTTGAACTATAAAAGTGTTATTCTCATCTATATCTAGATTGTTTTTTTATGTTTCTTTTAGGGATGAGAGCATTTAATTAACACATGTGATAAGCTGGTTGGCTTAACCTTTTCTTCCCTGTGATGTGTAACTAGTACACATTGCTTCTAAAAACGTTAATATCTCTATAAATGTAATAAATACTTGGTTCAAGTTTTAGTTTTTCCTCCGTAATACATTTACGCATTGAATGAAAAATAACAATAATAATAATTAGCACTTATCGGCCACATCAGATATATTTTGTGAAAATCGGGAATAAATTCACCAATACAATCAATCAGATTGCATATAAATACTGGTCCCCACATAAAAAAAAACTTTGAGATAGACTGCATTAAGTGATGCCGGATTAAATATTTGACTCACATTTAAACGGTTTAATGAGTTATTAACCTACTAAATGTCAAAAAAAAATTATTCGTCAAATGTTTATTTTAAAAAAATGTGAATATACTCGTATATCTGCTTTTTAAATTGCTCGATATTCTGAAAAATATGGCATTATTACGGACTTGAACGTGCTGACAACATAAATCGCGGACTTTTAAGTCTATATTATTTAATATTAAGATTATTAATAATAAAATTACGTATAGGAAATTAAAATTAAACTAGTTAATAATGATAATATGTACATTAGATTAATTCTTAAGATACAAATTTGTATATGGGTATGGCATGAGGAAAATATTTGTGTTATATTGGGTGTTAACATAAGTTTTGTCTGTTTTTTTTTCCAATGAAGAGAACAAGAGGACACAACAAAAAAAAAATTACAACAAATTAGTCAATAATGTATTCTCCTTCAATATTTTCTAACAATTAGTCAATAATGTATTTTCCTTCATTATTTACAACTTCTTGCCAACGTTCTACAAGTTTTTCAATGCTTGTGCGATAAAAACCATCCAGTCTTGACTCGAGGAATTCGCCCAACCATGTCCGCAATTCGACGTCATTATTGAAGGAAAAACCATCTACGAGCTGTCCTTTCATTCATAGCATCTTAACCGTACACTTCGCAAATATCGCGAGCAGCTTTGGCAGCTTTATTCCCTCGATTGAACGCGAACAGAAGGAGGTGTCGAAAATGCTCACATTCGTCAACTTGACATTCCATTTTGAAGGCTTGTAATCAAATAAAATAATGTATGTAACGTAAAAGCAAACACAATATCTTGTAGAGCAGAAAATTTTCTTTCGAATGACGTATAACATTCACCATTTTGTTTTACTTTTGGTGCTCATTTTTAAATTTGGAAAAAAATGGGCACATCTTATGTTAACACCTAATAGATTACTTTATTAAGTAATAAAAAAAAAAGAATTCGCCTCATTTAAAGCATAGATATAAAAGGCTAAAAAAAGCGTTATCCACACAGTTTCCAATTAGTGTTGAGAGAATTGGTTGCCTCCGCATGTTTAAAGTTGGTATAGTGTAAATATCATATGAACACGTGATTACCATGCGCTTTACTGTATGTTTACATTTCATTTGACTGTTAGAGACAATTTTTACCTTAAAAGGTATCGAAAAGTTTGTAGAATATTTTAAATGACAAATATATTTGAATTGAAGTATTTTATTTTGCTGAAATTACATGCAAAAAAAGCCAGTCAACATTTAACCTTCTCCTATATATGTTAACTACGGTAACACCAAACTACGCTGTATGGGCTTATATCTTTTTTTATGCTTTTGAATATTTTACAATTAAATATGCAAAGCACTCTCTTGCCTAACTAGGCGTATGCCCGTCCTAAGGCAGCTGGTTTACATCAAATAAATAATAAAGAAAAATAAAAAAAGTTAAAGAAAATATATACAAAGTATAAAAGTATTAATTATAGTAGTATAATTTTTTTTAATCATAAGTTTGAAAAATCCGTGGGCACTGAAATACTGAATGAAATTGAAAAATTTCTCGCAGGAGGTCCATCGTCGCCCTGGCAGTGTGCGCAGTAGTTCCACCCTATTGGAACCATACCTCTTGATTATATCATCTTCGACCGCTTGGCGTAAAATTTTTTCAAGCTTTCTGTCTGTCCTTCCTCATTTTCAAAGGAATAGGGGCCGATAACTCTTTCAGCCATAACACCGCACCAAACAGTGCAGTTTTTGGGGATGCAATTGATGCTGATGTGATTCCTGAAATTCTCAGTACCCCTAAATCTGCAGTTTTGTTTGTTGATGTACCCGTTTAAATGAAAATGGACCTCATCTCTCATTATCGAGTTGTTCAAAAAGTTGTTGTTATCTCTGACTAGGTGTTGAAATTGAAAGCGTACTGTATAACCTGTAAAAATGTGTGTCTATAACCTGTAAAAAAAATTTAAAAAGATAAAAAGTAAACAAGTTAAGACTTTTTCAAACCATTCAGTTTTTCAGTGGCCACCCTGTATAAGAGTATTTATATTAAAAATATTTATTTTCTTAATGATCATTCACTTATTGGTATTAACAAAAACGACATTTATCAATCTCCAAAAAAAAATAACGAAAAGTAAAGTGCACAATAAATATTTCTCCATTATATAATTACATGGTTTTGACATGGAACAATTATTTAAAAAGGAATTGCACCATTAATACTCACATATTAATTTATGAATTGATCTTTTTGCATATACAGGGTTAATTTATACTAACCCACTTTATAGATTATTACACATAAATACCATCACACCATCTCCCTGTTAGGATAGGCAAAGAGGACAGATCCAGTCTTTTCTATCTCGACACACATCCTTAGCCTCTTCTACATCCATACACCTTCTCATACAATTTTTACGATTTTTCTGACTTTCTACGTTTCTTTCTTTAACCCTTCCTTCCCTGTGATGTGTAACCAGTACAAATTGCTTCTAAAAACTTTAATATCTCTATAAATATAATAAAAACTGGGTTCAGATTTTAGGTATTGCTCCGTAATATATTTACGCATTGAATGAAAATATAATATTAATAATAATTAGCACTTATCGGCCACATCAGAGATATTTTGTGAAAATCGGGAATAAATTCACCAATATAACCAAACGTGTGCCAGTGTGTGACGTAGGCATATTCATTCTTAAAACCGCCATGGGTGAGAAGCGACTTTCTACTTCGGTATATGGGAACGCAAAAAATATAATCTCAGTTCGCTCGCTTAAGTAGCTCGCGGGTATTTGTTTGAGATGGTCACCAATACAATGAAACGTGTGCCAGTAAATCATTCTAAAAAACCGCTATGGGTGAGGAAGCGACGCTATTCACGTCTCACTCTCACTCTACTTCGGTAAATGGGAATGCAAGAAATAGAATCTCAGTTCACAGTTGTGTTTCTTCCTTCGCGATATAACATACACAGTGTTAGTCCGTCTAAGGTCTCAGTAGCTTTTGGGCATCCATTTGAGGTGGTCACTTTCCCCCGTTTTGTGAACATCGGCCGATGTTTTTTTCATGTTTTCAGCAATTAAATTTTAATTATTATCACTCTTGACTTCAAATTTCATTTATTTAAGCGATTGGCTATGAATATTCTTATTTTTCCGTTTTTAAATCGCTCATTTTACACGTGTATTGATGTGTATTGAATACACAGCACCGGAAAGCGCGGATTTTTTTTAGGACAGGAAGGGAAAGGTTAAGAATATCATTCACTAGATACAACGATATTTTTTATGATCTTCCTATCACACGCATTTCACTCAGATTTGCACTATACATCTGTTTTGTTTATTATTCTTCATCTTACATAACACATCAGCCTTAAGGTCACATTCATCCATATTCATAGTCATCGTGGATTATTATCTGATCAATATATCGATTATTTATATTATTTAACTGTATCAAACAATTGTTCAAATATATTTTTTTTTGACAAAGTTGAAATATCCAATATCTGAAAATGTCAATACAATTATTGAAATGTTTCAACCCACTATATGTTATGTTAGCAAACATAAACTTGAACACTGTTTGAACAAATCTTAACTGTCATTAGTTGCAACCCGTGAAATATTTACGAAAGTAAAACAAATTATACATTTTTGAAATACCGAATGGAGCAAGCTCAGCTTAAAGTTTTTTGAGTTCATTAATGTTTAAAGTTTAAAATACAATAAAAAAGGTACATCTTGATTGATGAATTATTTAATTCTCAAAAATCTTTTTATACACAATGTTTTGTGTATAAACATTACTGTTGTTCAATTTAAATCGTTGATAAAGTTTTCCTTGAAGACTTGTTTCAGATATATTGACTGTGATGTTTTCGCGTTTCCGACATCTTGAAAAAGCCACATATAATTGTCTGCATTAAAAAAAAAGAGCATAAGATAAATAAATACAAGCAATTATAAGGTTCAATATAATAGGAAATAAATGAATTATTGAATGAATTACAATTTAAAATAAATTGGCGTCGTCCCATTTTACACCGGTTCGTTCAGTATAATTTCAATATGTTTCGAAGTAGTAAACACAAGTAATTATAAGGTTCAATATAATAGGAAATAAATGAATTATTGAATGAATTACAATTCAAAATAAATTGGCATCGTCCCCTTTTACACCGGTTCATTCAGTATAATTTCAATATGTTTCTAAGTAGTAAACACAAGTAATTATAAGGTTTAATATAATAGGAAATAAATGAATTATTGAATGAATTACAATTCAAAATAAATTGGCATCGTCCCCTTTTACACCGGTTCGTTCAGTATAATTTCAATATGTTTCGAAGTAGTAAACACAAGTAATTATAAGGTTTAATATAATAGGAAATAAATGAATTATTGAATGAATTACAATTCAAAATAAATTGGCATCGTCCCCTTTTACACCGGTTCGTTCAGAATACTTTTAATCTGTTTCGAACGACAACCGTACGGGCTTTGGCCTATTTATACTATGATACGGCTCAATGCTAAGAGATTTTGATGAGAAATTATTTTAACACAATATATTTT
The DNA here is from genome assembly GCA_949825065.1 of Odontocerum albicorne. Taxonomy (NCBI): domain Eukaryota; kingdom Metazoa; phylum Arthropoda; class Insecta; order Trichoptera; family Odontoceridae; genus Odontocerum; species Odontocerum albicorne. The sequence continues at coordinate 47,172,165 of OX463844.1, read as the reverse complement.
TCTTAATAATTGTTAAAATAAATGTTGTCTTATTTGACAAACACTGTTTATGCATTCGAAATGGATTATTTTCTAAACGAATATTTAAGTTGAAGCTTTGCGTCAAGTATGTGAGATAAGTTAAATAAAAAAGTATGTGAGATAAGTTAGATAAAAAAGATAAATATAAAAAAGGAATTAATAATAAATTGTAGCATGCTGCAGTAATTAACATAAAGAAAGAATGGTTCGGACTCGTAAAATGAATGAATGATGAAACATTTACAAAAATTATCTATAGGAGTAAATTAAAAGTTTTGAGGAGTTTGAAAAGACCTAGAACGTAACACGACCAAATCAATCAAATTGAAATAGTGAAAAACTGTTAGGGATGACGAGGTGTATGGAAGTGAAATATGATTTTTTTTAAACCTGGCGAGTTTATTGTCATGTGGCAATTTCTTCCAACCAACCAGACAGTTGTTTTAATGAGCCTTAAGTGAAAACCAAATTGTAATCCCATTTTTTAAAACAGGATCCAGTGGGTATCGAACCCGCAACCTCTGAATCGGCAGACAAACGTCTTACCACCACGACAAGGAGATTTTTTCTAGAATATAATGAATTGAAGATCTGTTTTCAATGCTTGTACCAATAGTAACATAGTTTTATGGTGATGATGATGAATATATATTTTTTATAGTATACATAAAAAAAAACAAAAAAAATACAAATATAATTGATAATAAGAAAAAACTTGATAATTGTTTTTTGGTTAATATTTTCGGTTTATATTAAAAAAACACGCAAAGTAAAATGTTTCCCTCGAAGTTGAAACCTCAGTGCAAAGAGCTAATATAACATAACACATCGATCAATAAGTCCCGGGACTCACTACTTAAACAACACTTATTTGCCAAAACTCTTCTTTATTCATCAACATAGTCTCCTTCAAGAGCGATACATTCATTCCAACGCTTTTCTATGCCAGTCATGTAAAACGATTTATCTTTGGTTTCAAAATAGGCGTTAGTTTCGGCAATCACTTCTTAATTGCAGCCAAATCTCTTTCCCTAGAGCATCTTTTTGAGGTCTGCGAACAGCCAATAGTCGCTGGGGGCCAAATCTGGAGAAAATGGTGGGTGCGGAAGCAATTCAAAATTCAACTCATGCAATTTGGCCATCGTTACCATCGACTTGTGACACGGTGCATTGTCCTGATGAAAGAGAACTTTTTTTTTCTTCATATGGCGCCGTTTTTTTGCAATTTCTGCCTTCAAATGCTCCAATAACGCTATGTAATATTCGCTATTGATAGTTTTTCCCTTTTTAAGATGATCGATGAATATTATACCATGCGCATCCCAAAATACGGAGGCCATAACCTTCCCGGCCGACTGTTGAGTTTTTGGTCACTTCGGACGACTTTCACCGGCTGCTCTCCACTCAGCAGACTGCCGATTGGATTCCGGAGTATAGTGGTGGATCCAAGTTTTATTCATTGTTACATACCGACGCAAAAACTCCTGTTTATTTTGCATAAACAGTGCCAAACGGCGCTCTGAATCATCGATGCGTTGTTGTTTGTGAGCAAACACGGCACCCATTTCGAAAAAAGCTTTTTCATGACCAAATGTCCATGCAAAATAGCGTAAACACTACGAAATGATATCTTCAGGATATCAGCTATCTCACGCAACTTTGCTTTGCGATTTTCCATTACGATTTTATTTTTTATGTTTTCTGGTGTAACAGCCTCATTTGGACGACCAGAGCGTTCATCATCATTTGTGTCTGTACGACCGCGTTTGAAATCAGCATACCATCGAATAATGGTTGTTTTCGACGGAGCAGAGCCCGGATAACACTTTCCAAGCCATCACTGAGTTTGAACGGTATTTTTTCACATTAAAAAACAATGTTTTATCAACACACGAAATTCGGTTATTTCGATTGTTTTGAAAATAGCAAAAGTAGCGTCACTTAAACCACTGTAACTCAATGACACAATGTATGAATATCATAAAAGTTTGACACGTAACTTCTAAAGATGATTGATACTAACTGAGAATGGTATGGATTTGTTTTTAGATACGCCATCTGTTGGTTAGTCCCGGGACTTTTTGATCGATGTTTTATATAGATCCAGAGAAGCCAATGTTCCGGAATTTGGCGAATGTTAAAAAATAAGAGACATTAATTTTGTAAATTAACATAAAAATTGCAAAAATGTTCTCGCAAATTATGATACAACCGTTACTTAAAGAAAATAAAATTTAATCTGTAATAAAATACCAGGGCAAGCTTATACTGTCTTGGAAAAAAATATTGTACCTAAAATATACGACTATCACAAGTCTAATAAATATATTGTTTTAGTGGTAGTTTCTTTCCTTTTGTTTCTTCTTTTAGTGATTTTTCCTTTACTTTTTCTTCATAAACATATGACAGTTAAACTTGATAAAGGTATTAAAAGCATTCGTGCAAGTTGTTTCTTCAAAACTACTCTTTTCTTGTCCTTTCCTTGTCTTTGCTACTCGTATTTCTCTTTACTGTTTTTTTATTGGTTTTTTAATGCTTAACGTATGTTTTTCTTTTAATGCTTAACGTATGTTTTTGGAATGTGCACGAGAATGCGCTCGCGATATGCTTCTGTCTCGCTTCTGTGAATGCAGAAATGGTTTATTGTCGTATGTGGGTATTCATCTAAATACGGAACTGGTGAGATAGCCGTGGTGCGTTCTCTCTCTCTGGCGTGTGGTGCGGTCGCTCGGCCGGCGTCAATGGCCGGCATGTGACCTTCAGACTGTTTACTATAATTTATCGAGGAATCCGAAGGTCGTTTCATCGGTCATTGACCGTATGTATGCGACAATATCATGCAACGACCGTGGTTCCCCACAATGTCATGTCATCAAGGCAATAACCTGTCTTCTTAAATATTTCAAAACAGATAAAATATGGATTTGGTCCTTTTTATATATTTGCGTCAAACATTATTTTGATTGTAATTATATTAGTCAAACACTGTTGATTTCACTTTTTAAAACCATATAGCCCTACCGGTTTTAACATTTTCACATCCTTATCAGGGGACCACATAGTAGAAAATTGCCGAATAGGAATATGCCTACTAGGTTGTACATGACATAAAAGTAATACAAAACATATATTTCCATATTTATTGTAATTCGTTGCAGTAATGAGTAACATTTAATTTTATGACAAAAAATTGTAATTGTAAAAAAACGCTACTTAATATTAATAAAATGTCACTCAACCATACTAAAATATCACTCAATAATCATCATAAAATGCCGCTTAGTGACAATAATAAATTGTTTATATGTTTTGAATTTGTAAAAATGATGACAATGAAAACACCATAAAATATTTTGTATCATCTAGTCGGGTAGAGCTTATCGGCCAAAGTAAATTATAACAAAACATGGTCAAAACAAACAATTAAACAATAGACAAAGAAAGGCAAATAGTTAAACGGCATGATACTCCCGTTATGCAGAACGGTACAGGAGATTACAGAATCTGGAAAGATATTCGTTAAAAAATTAATGTATACCAATGAAAACCATCTCAACCCACCAGATTTAAACAAAGTTGATAAAAATGTAACGATTTTTCATTAAACATACATCACATAATTTCCCTATCAGAGTAGGTAGAGAAAACAGAGTGCCAGGCTTTCCTATCTTGACAAACATCCTTCACCTATTCTACATTTATACCCCTTCTCAATAACTTACGATTTCTCTGACTTATTTTCCGTTTCCTTCTTTCAAAATATAACTCACTTGATCCAATCATATTTTCCTTGGTCTTCCCCTACACATTTTTCTACATTATTTTAATTGTTATATGAATCATTATTCATTCATTCGTTCCACGTGCCCAAACCATGTCAGAGTGCTCTTCATCGTCTTACTCAACACAACAACCTTATGTGCACATTCATCTCTTATCACTTCATTCCATACTCTGTCATACATTGTCACCCCATGCATTCTTCTAAATATCTACATAAATATCTGGCATATCTACAGAATTTATTCGACTCATATTAGTCTTGCCCACGTTTTACTTCTATATAGTTATCAAAGTTGACACCAAAATACTTTATAGACTATCATCATCCTAGCAGATTTTGGCAGTGCATAGTTCGAGTCTAAATGTTTAAGGACATCATTTTTCATTTTAAATTTCTGTGTTGATTTATCACAACTCATTTCAAGAAAAGTGACTTATTGATATGCCTAATACATTTTATCTTAATAATTTTTTTAACAAAATCTTGTTAAAAAACCCTTTAATCATGTCACATGAAAACCGCAATCAATAACAAAATTGTACCAAGCTGAAAAAAAAACATCTTTAGATAGATGGATCAATCAGTAATCCCTGGTGATCGAGTATAATTATAAGTCATTCTTTAAATAGAAAATACACGTACGTGTTTTGGTGCATTGTCGTTGCCGGGCCTCGCAGTCGAGGATCCCCTCGCCACTACAACGTCAGTCTTGAACCGTTCTCCCACGTCAAGCGTGTGATCTGTGAAAGAACAGCCCGATCCTGGATACGCACTCACTTCCGCAAATGCAACAGACATATGGACCCTGCTGAGCCGCCTAGCCATGTTGACGCATATTCGTAGCGCGCAGACTGTTTCTCACACGTCTAGCCGCTGAGATGACATCAGCCCGAGAACATACGGCTCTCCACCCCTCACGGTCCCAAACCACCTGCTCCCAGTCCTCAGGCGCCCCGCACAAAGTTAGCAACTCTTGCAGACTGTCCTTTTAGTGATTCATCTGCCCACCACCACTTCCCCGTACAAGACGCGTTTTGGGAGTCTGTGATCGTCCATGCGTATCACATACCCGGTGCACCGCAATTTCGCCTTTACAACCATATCCTATATAGGTTTACAGTTGGTGCATTATGTGTAAGCTGTTGCACTTCAACAAGATTACAGTCTTGCTCGTAAAGTTCCGATGGCTAGGAAATGTAAGTCTCAAGATGATCGGTTGTTCTAATTTTCAAACTCAATTACCTCAGAAAGTAACTCATTTCGATTTGTAACACTAAGGGCGCGATATAAATCGCAATCGCGATACGTATGTAACATTAAGGGTGCGATACGTATAATTCGATTTGTAACATGCCTTGCATTAAGGGCGCGATACGTATAAATCGAAAATTCCCATTTCGCCGGGAACTTGACTTTATACTATTAAGCGTGGTAAAAAAAAGTAAAAAACAGTATCGTAAAGTATCCTCCCCCAAATATTGACATTTTCCTCGATTCAGCGTATCGCTTTATCCTTTTTCCTTTAAGTAAGCCCTTTTGACTTAATATATCGGTTCCTTTTGTTTCATCGTTGGCATATTGAATTGCTATTTCTTAATCCACATTGTCAGCGATATTTATTTTTACATAATCCTTGTAGAAAATGGAAGATTTGGGCAATATTATTATCAGCAGATATAAACATATTTTCATCAGCATTTTTTGTTACCAAAAAACCATCGTTAAAACCGTATCTTATTATACTCGTATCATATAAGAAAGAGATTGTGTGTTGGTTTAACTTTTACTTTTGAAAACAGAACTAATTTTGACGAGTTTTTGTAAGACGTTTAATATATTTATTTATTTATTTAACACTTTTATTGCAATACAATCTGGCGGGCTTATTGCCAGGCGGCAATCTCTTCCAACCAACCAGACAAAAGTAAATGAAGCAAGTTACGTGGTCGCATAAATCATTCAAATGACTATCCATCCCCACGAAATCCATAAACATATACGTGAGAACATGCCCACAAACCCCACAAAGACGGACAATCACCCGAACACCATTTTTCATATAAAGTGAGATATCATCAATCAAAAGGAAAGGAAAGGATGGTGGAGAGGAAAGGAAAAGAAAAATCAGGAATGAAACACGTTATTTTACTGACTAGAAATTAAGAGTTTTTTCAGTCGCTTCTTAAAGCATGCCAAGGTATAATATAGTATGTTTCAGGAATGTTTCAAGCTATAAATCATCATTAAAAAAGATTTTTTAGTGTTTGTTATTTTTCTTTTGGGGTGTATCAGACGTATGCGTCACCATTTTTTTTTTACTTAAAAAAGTAAAATATTGTACAAACATTTGTCAAGGCTATACCTATATACAAATTTATTACTTAACTAATCTTAATTGTACGAGTATGTTATAATTTATGAACTTACTTAATCTTATTTTCCTACATGTCATTTAATTTAATTTTTACAATCTTAATATATGATTTCTTAGAAATAATTAACACCTACAAACTACTTGTAACTAGATAACAATTCTTACAATAATTATTTAGCAAAAACAAGTCCACTCGTTCAGGCTACTTGTATTCCATCACATTCACTCAGACCTTGGTCGTCCCAGCTAATACTGTAGGTGGACTAGTCAGGCAACAGATAATGCTTCGGGAGCTTGTGCTTATAAAGGAAGAGTAGGTCGGATTTACTCTCGTAAGCCCCCAGGGCAGCGACTAAGGGATTGCTGTGATTTTGTTGACTTTCATAGAACTTCACGGTCCAAGCGAGGATGTGGCGTTGTAGGGTTTCTTCTCGCTGTTCGGCGTGAAGTCGGGTAAGGTTTGTTCTGGGATGGGTGCTGTATGCGTCACCAAAAATATGATTGATGCATATATTTTTGTTTATTTTATATTTAAAAAATATTTTGTTTGATGTACTTGTTTTGTAACGACTGTAATGAAATGTTCCTTATGCGTGGCCTTCGCAAGAGCTACTATCGAAAGTCAGTCGACACATGCATGCGAAAACGTGCGAGATACGTTATTATATCTTGCAAGCCATGACGGCATGCACGGTCGAAAATAAGCGTTTACGATGAGCGATTGGTCGCAAATAAGAAGCGCTAAACACCAAAAACATATTTTTAGTTTCACTACAGTCTACTGTTTTTTACATACTTCCAGCATTGTATTTTGCGAGGTAGGCAGATGGAATATACATATTTCTAAATATATCTGTGCAAATACGCAATTTTCCCCTTTTTCGCAATGATACATCTCGTTATGCACAATCTTCTATTATTTATATTTTTCACTTTACTTTCTTACAAAACTTAGCCCATTTGGTCAAACCTCGTTTTCCTCGGTCTTCCTCTTCCATGCACACTTAACACTTCAGGCTTGTATATTCGCTTTGGCTAAGGCCACACCAATGTGCTTCGTTTAATGCTAAGCTAGGTGCTACGTGACTTATAGACTAGGTAACTTCAGGCTTGACCACACCAAAGCGCTTCGCATAAATTTATTTGACATTTGAGAGCGGTTGAGTCAACAAACGATGCCACTCTCAAAACTAACCAGAAAGCTACTTCTCTCAGAGAATTTAAATTTAAAATTTCGAACATCTCAAATTCGAACTTGTTGGGTGCATAATGTTAATTTATCTAGAAGTATGGAGTGGAGAGTTTCAACTTCTCTACAAAGAATTGCGGAATAAAACTTCCTCCATATTGTAAAATCACTTGGTGACACAATAAAATTAACCAACACTCACAATAAAAATAACCGAGACTCACTAGGTGACTAATAGTCACGTAGCGTGGTGCGAAGCATGTAGTGGGGCCATTGTGATATTATAGGGTGGATTGGTTCGCTAGGATACGTCCCCTATCTCGCAGCGTAGATCTAAGTACCAGTTGAGGCTCCTACCTGTATGGCCGAGGTCTTAGTCATTCTTTCATCAATCATTCTCTCCAAATGTCCAAATCATCTTAAAACTACTTTCTTTATCTATCTTTTCTTATAGCATTAATAAAACAAATTAAATAAAAACAGCTCAACACATTATTTGCAAATTAAGTTGGGAAAGCAGAAGTGCATGTCGCATGGTAATGCACTGGACTTCCGTGTGGAAGATCGCCACTTTTAGCCCCGCGTTACGCTATACCCCTCGAATAACACAGGTATTTCTTCCGCCTATTATTTGTGGGCATTAGGATACGTATGACTTTGGTCATTTATATTCTTTTATATAATAAAAGAAACAATATGGGACAGGGCACGAAACTAGGAATTGTGAATTTTTCCAAGCCATTTTGTCATTGGAGATCATTCATGACCTCCGTAGCTAATTTAAAAAGCCGCCATTGTTCCATTCAGTTCGATTGCTTTTAAATTCCAGAATTTTTTCAAATAAATTCCAGTCTAGGTTTTACTTGTTGGTCGGAAGCACTTTGGTCGGAAAAAAATACTTATGTCGCTGTTTGAAGCAAACCAACGACACAGGAACAAATTTTTATATAAAATAAAACTTTTTCATGATTGGGTGATGTTATTAATTAAACTGTTGAGAATTTACCTGTAGCGTTGCTTCCCGGCTTATAACCGAAGTAAATTTCTTCGCCATAAGCGCCAAATTCAATTTTCGATGAAGGTAGTTTAGGTGAATTTAATTTAAACTTTCGGGATTGATTCTGTGTTACTTTGAGATACTTACCCTTCAGCTTGTATCGATTATTGGTAATTTCAAAATTAAATTGGTCAATTCATTTTGTCAACACGTTTATTTTTTTACTACGCACATATTAAAATAATTTGATTATATACGTACGGATGACTTCCGTGGCCTATTTAGTAAGACACTTGTCTTCCGATGGCGAAGTTGGGGATTCGATGCCAGGTGGTACCCATTTTTGTAACAAATATATGTGGTTCTCACTTAAAACATCTCAAACTTTTTTCGGTTAATTGGAAGAGATTTCTACTTGACAATAAATCCGCAGGTTGTTATGTTTATCACGACAGTATTATTAAAAAAAATTAGTCAAATATATTCATTTGTGATATTTTTAACATGTCAATACGTAATATTGGGCTCAAATTCTGAGTTAGAGTGCCCTTGACGAAATTCTGCTCTCTAAATGGCGCTATAAAAATACATCTATACCATCTCCCTGTCAGAAAAGCTAAAGAGAAGAAACCGCCAGACTTTCCTAGAGTGAAATACATCGCTCACATCTCTATCATCTCTTTCACTTCTCTATCATATCTTTTACCTCTTTATCATCTCTTTCACCTTTCTATCATATGTTTCCCATCTCCATCATATCTTTCACCACTCTTTCATCTGTTTCCCATGTACATCATATATTTCACCTCTCTATCATCTCTTTCACCTCTCTATCATCTGTTTCCCATCTCTATCATATATTTCACCTCTCTTTCATCTATTTCACCTTTTTATCATTTGTTTCCCCTCTATATCATATTGTTCACCTCTCTATCATCTATTTCACATATCTGTCATCTGTTTCCCATCTCTATGATATATTTCACCTCTGTATCATATGTTTCACCTCTCTATTATATCTTTAACCTCTCTATCATCTGTTTCCCATCTCTATGACATTTTTTATCTCTCTATCATCTCTTTCATCTCTCTATCATCTGTTTCCTATCTCTATGATATCTTTCACCTCTCTATCATCGGTTTCCCATCTCTAAGATATATTTTCCCTCTTTATTATCTCTTTCTCCTCTCTATCATATGTTTCCCCTCTTTATCATCTCTCCTACTTCTATCATATGTGTCCCCTCTCTATCATATATTTCACCTCTCTATCATATCTTTCATCACTCTATATTCAAGTACCTTCTCATATAGCTTCTACATTTTATTCTTTCAACATAAAATATACTTGATCCAACCATACGACCTCCGTGGCCTAGTTCCTAAAACGCCCGTCCCCCAGCCCAGAGTTTACGGGTTCAAATCGTGCAGAAACCCAGATTTATTTTTAAAGATTCCATTCTGCGTTTCACTTACTCGTAAGTCCTCTTAAGAATATTTCTGGTTGATTGACAAAGATTGTCACATGGCAACACGCCTGCCAGATACTAGTGTAAACAACAAAAATTTAATACAAAATAATACAATAATGCTTCCCTTGGTCTTCCTTTATAACACCTTTCAATCACATTTGCTTTGCATATTTGTTTATTTTAATAATTCATCATTAACTTCTTACTCAACACATCATCATTAACTTCTCACTCAACACATCATCATTAACTTCTCACTCAACACATCATCATTAAATTCTCACTCAACACATGATCATTAACCTTTCACTCAACGCATCATCATTACATTCTCACTCAACACATCATCATTAACTTCTCACTCAACACAACATCATTAACTTTTTACTCAACACATAATCATTAACTTCTCACTCAACACATCATCATTAACTTCTCACTCAACACATCATCATTAACTTCTCACTCAACACATCATCATTAAATTCTCACTCAACACATGATCATTAATTTTTCACTCAACACATCATCATTACATTCTCACTCAACACATCATCATTAACTTCTCACTCAACACATCATAATTAACTTCTCACTCAACACATCATTATTAACTTTTCACTCAACACATCATCATTACATTCTCACTCAACACATCATCATTAACTTCTCACTCCACACATCATAATTAACTTCTCACTCAACAGATCATCATTAACTTTTCACTCAATACATCATAATTAACTTCTTACTCAACACATCATCATTAACTTCTCACTCAACACATCATCATTAACTTCTCACTCAACACATCATCATTAAATTCTCGCTCAACACATGATCATTAACTTCTCACTCAACACAACATCATTAACTTTTTACTCAACACATAATCATTAACTTCTCACTCAACACATCATCATTAACTTCTCACTCAACACATCATCATTAACTTCTCACTCAACACACCATAATTAACTTCTCACTCAACACATCATCATTAACTTTTTACTCAACACATCATCATTAACTTCTCACTCAACACATTATCATTAATTTCTCACTCAACACATCAGCCTTTCGTTCACATTCGTCCCTCAGCACTTCATTCTATCACTGTATTATATTATCATACACTGTCACACTATATATTATTCTAAGTGCGCGAATTTCTGCAGCATTTATTTAGCTTTTTTCAGTCTTATTACATTCCACGTTTAACTCCCACGCATCAAAGCTATATAAATGGTACTTTTAATGTTATTATTGTTATCATAAATAAAACCTCACACTAAGAACGAGAACAAGAATCTCATCAATAACGGTTCCTCAACTGAGAGCACAATAAAGAATTCTCTTCATTAATAAATATACGCTGGGGAGTTTCTCGTGTGATTGATTGCAGAATTTCGAGGGAGCAAAACCAACTCTTTAATGTTATTCTCGTGCTTCGTGTTGTTTTATGAAAGAAGATTTAATTGTTTTGTTTTTTTTTAACGAATTCAAAATTTTATTATTTTATTCGTATGATACTCTTCAAAGAATTCTCATTAGTGACACTAATAATAAAAAGAACAATTTATAAAGCAACGTTTAGAGATCCCCCTCAACGGAGCTCTTACTTTATAAAGCAACGTTTAGGGAATCCCTTCAACGGAGCTCTTACTTCATAAAGCAACGTTTAGAGAATCCCCTCAACGGAGCTCTTACTTTATAAAGCAACGTTTAGAGAATCCCCTCAATGGAGATCTTACTTTATAAAGCAACGTTTAGAAAATCCTCTCAACGGAGCTCTTACCTTATAAAGCAACGTTTAGAGAATCCCCTCAACAGAATTCTTACTTTATAAAGCAACGTTTAGAAAATCTCTTCAACGTAGCTCTTACTTTATAAAGCAACGTTTAGAGAATCCCCTCAATGGAGCTCTTACTTTATAAAGCAACGTTTAGAGAATCCCCTCAACGGAGCTCTTACTTCATAAAGCGACGTTTATAAAAATCTCCTCAAGCTTACCAGAGTAAATCCGACTTATCTATCCGTTATAAGCATTTAGGAGCTAGTCCTTAAGGGAAGAGATGATGATGATTTGTTGATAAATTAAACTCGTTAGATCGCAATGCGGAAAGAGAGGAATTTTATTAGTAACGTAGGTATTTATATCATTTTAGAAGTGCGCGGGAATGCGCTCGCGATATGCCTACGTCTCGTTTCTGCGAATGCAAAAACGATTAATGCTGTATGTAGGTATCATTCAAATACGGAACTGGCGAGACAAGCGTGGTGCGTTCTCGCTCTAGTATGGAGTGCGGTCCGCTCCGGGCTATGGGTTGAACTTTGGACTTGTTTATTTAGATTTGTCGAGGAATGCAAAGGTCACTTCATCGGTCATTGACCGTGTGTATGGACGCCCACAGTGTTGCGAGTGTGCGACTGAGTGTACGACGACCGCCACAAGCACAAGCTTCCGAAGCATCATCTGTTGCCTGACTAGTCCACATACAGTATTATTAGAGACGATTAAGGTCTGAGTGAATGTGGTGAAATGCGAGTGGACATTACGTGCTTAATAATCAGTGTTAAATAATAAGTAGTAAGACTTGTCATTTACTTAAAAGTAAATATGTAGTTGTTAAATATTTAAAAAAAAAATAATATTAAGATTATTGAAAATAAAACAACACGAAGGAAATAAAAATTATGTTCGTTCATAGTTATACTACAATAATATATAAATAAAATTAGTTTTTAAGATATAAATTTATATACAGGCATTATAAATTGATATATAGCCTTCGGGCCATTTAAGTACTATAGATTAATTAATTAAATTAAAATAAGCAATATGATTAATTTAAAATCCTAAAATAATTTTTTTTTCTACCACCGGGAGTCGATAGAGAAACAATTCACATTAAAGACAAACGACAGGGTCACAGAGTTCGTGTATAATTAGAAACTGTTTACAAATAACAATCATCTTAATGACTAAGTCAGGACTGTATAGACTACAATATTTCAGTCCAGAAGACAGAATGAGACACAATATCGTCTTATCTTCAAGCTGTCCAATTCCAGGGAGAGGGGACATCAAAGAAGTGTCTCGGAAAGGAGGAGGGAAGGAGAACAGGTGGGTTGGTCTGGACCCTCGGGAGCAGGCAATCGGAATAATCGATGAGGACCAGAATTATTTAGCAGATAATGGCAATCTCTGGACTATGCCACCGGAACACAAAGGGAAATAATTTATATGGCAATTTGATAGATATAATTATTGAGAAGAACCTTCTGATTGAAATGTAGGGAGATGGAGATATAGATGATATATTTATGATTATCTTTCTTCTCTGATTCTCAATCAAGATTTTTTAATTATCTTTTCTTTAACACATTTTAGCACACAAAATGTACATAACTTTTTCTTGAAATTGAATATTTTTTTTTATCAAAGTCTTGAACTTTTTAGAACTCTGTATTGGAATATTTAACAAGAAATTAAGTTGTTATTCCGCTAGTTATATTTTTTATCAAAAATTGATATTTCTACTTCCTATTTCAGTTCAAGTGATCACGTTTTATAACCAGAACGAGGTAAAGGTTGAACGGGTGCCATGTTTGCTGTAATTCTGTAGATACCAGGAGCGCATATCTAATTACACTGATCTCTAAGCAGGCGTTCGCCAGGGTGTAATTATCTCACCGGTCTTCTTTTCTACATTCATCAACTCATTAAAATTGTAATTTGTTTTATCAAGTACTTGTTATTCGACTTTATGTATAACGCTACCGGTTTCAAGGTTATCATCTCATCATCAGGGGAACACAAACAAAACTGCATTCTGTTCTAACTGGTACCGAAATATACACTTCTAACGGTAAACATTCGAGTTGGGAATTGTGGGTGGAAGGAGGTAGGATACAACTTCAGCGAGCAGCGGCGAGATTCTGGGAATATATGTGTTTCACAAATGTTCACCAAGATACACTGACTAAGAAATTTCTAGGGCCTCTAATTTGTCTAATTTATTTCCGTTACTACTGATATGTAAGAATTTGGCATAATCAATAGAAAATGTATGGTTTCCACGGTGACAATGATTAGCCATTTCAGAATAAAAAATTAGAGGATTTGTTAAGGCGGATTTGTGTTCACGAAATCTCTTTTCAAAAGATCTTCCTGTCTTTCCTATATAGAAATTATCACAGTCAGCACATATAAGTTTATACACACCGCTGTTGCTAAGTATTCCAATTTTGCCTTTCCCGTTAAATATTGGGTGTTAACATAAGTTGTGTCCGTTTTTTTTTTCAAATTTAAAAATGAGCACCAAAAGTTAAACAAAGTGGTCAAAGTTATGCGTCATTCGAAAGAAAAATTTCTGTTCTACAAGATATTGTGCTTGCTTTTACATAACACATATTATTTTATTTGATTACAAGCCTTCAAAATGGAATGTCAAGTTGACGAAAGTGAGCATTTTCGACACCTCCTTCTGTTCGCGTTCAATCAAGGTAATAAAGCTGCCAAAGCTGCTCGCGATATTTGCGAAGTGTACGGTGAAGATGCTATGAATAAAATAATAAAAGGACAGCTCGTCGATGGTTTTTGCGTTTCAAAGACGATAATTTCGACCTGAAAGACATGGAGCGTTCCGGACGACCAGTTGACTTCGATGAGGACCGCTTAAACCCTATTATTCATGAAGATCCCCTTTAAACCACCGTAGAATTCGCCGAGGAATGGAATTGTAGTCACATGACTGTATACCGCTATCTTAAATCAATGGGAAAACAAAAATCAACGTTCGACAATTAATCCAGAAAGAGGTGTCAAAAATGCTCACTTTCGTCTATTTGACATTCCATTTAGAAGGCTTGTAATCAAATAAAATAATACATGTAACGTAAACCAAACACAATATCTTGTAGAGCAAAAAATTTTCTTTCGAATGGCGTATAACCATTACCATTTTGTTTTACTTTTGGTGCTCATTTTTAAATTTGAAAAAAAAAAACGGACACAACTTATGTTGACACCTAATAAGTTTCCGATGATTAAAAGTAGAATAAAAATTACTTGGAATTTTTGGTTCTTTCAAATATGTTTTTATAAATAGGACTTTGTTCCACTTATAGGTATGCTTACAGGTGTCGTTAAATATGTGATATTTTATAAGTTTCTTTTTTGTTTTGTTTTTTAAATGTGAATCAATGAGGCGAGGCTTCCAGGGTTATTTGTTTCTATTTTTAATTCCTTTTTAAATTTATCGTCGGTAAAAGAGTCACTGAGCAATCTATGAAGCATACAGTTAAATGTAACTATAAATAATATATAATATACATCATATATGAAGTGTTCTAGTCTTTATGCGGATGCTCTGCAGATATACGAGTATAATCATATTGAATCCAATTGCTTTTACACTGCGTTAGACGATTTAAATGTGAACCTTCAATCAATTTCCGAGTGGACTAAGGACTATGACTTATTCACTGATCTGACAAGTTCTCAATCGATCTTCATTGACATTTCTCGACTTTTCAGTAAATTTAATTGGAATGTGCTGACGTTTATTATTGGATATTACAGAGAAACAGTTTGACAAACTACAGCGTTTTCAAAATGTTCTTCTGCGATGAATATTTAGCCTAAGAAAGTAAAATTATATCCCTTCGTATTAGAAAGAGTTTAATTGATTGAGTGTGAGAGATAGACGCAAAAATCACATTTTGTCACTTTTATATGATTTTTTTAATATCTTACCATCCATTTAACTCGCCAAAAATATTCAGTGTTTTTTCGATCATAGACTTATGTTTTACTGAAGCAAATGTTGTTTATTGTATTTTACAGTTCACCACTGTTTTATTTTTACATCGTCATATTTATATGTAGCCATACAGTTACTTACTAATGTAACATGTTTCATTTTAGATTTCGCTTACCTTTCCACCATCCCTTCATTTTGCTTACCTTTCCCCCCTCCCTTCATTTTTCTTTGATTGATGATATATCACTTTTGTTGTAGTTTTTTATATTGTTTAAGAAAATAAATAAATAAATTGTCCAAGAAAATAAATAAATCAATTAATTTTATTGTACAAGAAAATAAATAAATCAATTAATTATATTGTCCAAGAAAATAAATTAGAAACATTACCAAATTGTGGCTCCTTTAAGTATCTTGGGTCACTCATCCATAGCGATGGAGGATGTGCAGCAGATGTAACACATATAATTAGTGTGAGATGGAAGAAGTTTAGATCAATGAGAGGAGTTCTTTGTGATCCGAAAAAGCCAGTAAAGTTAAAAGGAAAAGTATACCAAAAGATTGTCAGACCCGCACTCCTCTATGGCTCCGAATGCTGGACGATGTATATAACTCTTACTCTAGACAACTAGAAACTGCTGAAATGCGTATGCTAAGATGGTCAGCTGGTGTGTCCTTAAGCGACAAAATAAAAAGCTCACGCATTCGTGAAAGCCTAGGTGTTACAGACATCAACAGCAAGATGGAGGAGAGGCGATTGAGATGGTATGGGCACGTTGGACGCAGAGCACCCGATCACATTGTGAACCAGGCAATCTCCATGGATCTTCCTCGAATAACAACCAGATGAAGACCAAAGAATTCATGGGTGGTGCAAAAAGATAACCTGATGCAGAGGCACGGCCTGCGGGACGTAGTCCGGGACAGAAGAGCATACAACCTGAGGACGAGGAGAGCTGATCCCAAGTCTTCGCAGACAATGAGTTGGGATGGAGCCAGGGAGAAGAAGAAAATAAATTAATAAGAGTAAACATTTTTGCACTATTTGGTAATTTATATTTATTAAAAGAAATGAAAAGTGTTTTGACGTCCTTTCTTTCAAAGGAAAGCGTTTAAGAAGATTGTCGAATATATCCCTGAAGGATAAATTCAAGACTGAAAGATAAGATAGTGAAAAAATATTCAGTCAACGTAAAAATTAGAGTTGTTTTTATTTAAATCCAAAACAATTCTAAGTCAAGTGTACCATATATGTGTATCGTCACATAAATTTAATAATATACATTCAACCAGTGGTATAAGTCCTATTCAACCAATTCGATTTAACGATGCTGACATGTTGAAGGACGTGGCCTGTATACTTAATTGTTTTGGGCCCTATTAATCGAGCCTTTGGGTCAAGTACCTTTGGGGTATGCACGAAACGTGTTGGTAATACTATCGCACATTGAGGCAAGCACACTCCTACATGTTAAGCATATAAAGATATTGTTACTTGACGAACTTTCATTTATAATACTCGGATTATTATTTTTTCGGATACAATTGAGAATTGAATCTGTAACCCCCGGGAGTAGTCACGGCTGTCACGGTAGTCGTGGCAGATATATTATGTAAAAAAAATTCTATCCTCAACACAATATTTACAATTATTACTGTTAATGGAAAAGCAAACTAAAGAGTACACGTAAACAGCAAATTAACAAACCCACAATTTTGAGTTTATAGAGAACTATTTCATTAGATGAGACCTGTAAAAAATATGTATCATCCCTTAAAAATCAGTATCGTGTATATAACCTGAATATTATTTTAATAAACATAATGGGGCACTCAAACATAAAAGAAGTCAAGATAGTACTTATAGATGTACGAGTATACTCGAACCTGACAGTAATCAAATCGGTTTAGATGATTGTCCAGAATAGTGTTTTAATACCAACTTTGATTTATAAGACTGAAACGTTGGTATTGAAAAATAATGAAAAGAATATATAGATAAATAGATGCTGTAGAAATGTCTAAACTGAGAACAATAACGTGTGGCTTAAGGGATGAATGTGAACTTGAAGATAACTCAGAAATAGTTTAGAGGATGTAGAACGAATGAATGAAGAACGAAAAAATAAACAAATGTTAAGTGGAAATGTAAGTGGAAGGCATGGTAGAGCAATACCATATAAAATATGAAAGTGAGAGAAATCGTAGTTGAATGAAAAAGTATATGGATGGGGGAAAAGCGAAGGATATGTGTCGAGATGGAAAGGTCTGGTCGTTTGTCCTTTTGGCCTACCCCGATAAAGAAGTGTGATGGCATTCTGTTGAAACATTGATACCCTGCATACACATCTTGAAATATACTCACGCAGCCCATTTTACACAATCCCACGATAAAAACTTCAAATCCAACAATTATTCATCATACAGTCAACATTCACATCACTCTTCCACTCACTGTACGTAGATGCCAACAAATATATCTCCCAACACTAATATAATAATTTAACCCTTAATGTGAGATATCACTATTTAATAATAAATTAACACTTTATTGTTGTTTATAGTTAAGGCATCAACGTTGTGGAGGTTTAAAGACATTGTAATTTATTTTTATCAAACACTGTTTATTCCACTTTTTTGTGACGGTATAACCCTACCGGTTTCAAGGCTTTCACCTCATCTTCAGGGGAGCGCAAACAAGACTAAATGATGTTCGAACTGGTACCGATATACACGCTTCAACGGTTGGAGGCTGGGGGGTGAGGAAGGCACGGGACAATTTCGGCCAAGAGCGGAGAGATACCGTCACAAAAAAGTGGAATAAACAGTGTTTGATAAAAATTAATTACAATATAACACTTTACTGGATGAAAATCTAGCGGGTTCGTTTCAATGTGGCAATCTTTTCAAACAAACTAGGTAAAATAAAAGTAAGGAAATTGTATGGTCGCTAAAATATTCAAATATTTAATTGTTAATTTGTATAGAAAATAAAATCAAAAGACAATTTATACAGCACAACTTAGAAAGCAGACTCTCTTTAAGGGCGTTTTAACTCGGAATTCGAACTCACTTTTACTGACAGTTTAAAAGAATATTACAAAATAAATATATACCATATATAAATTGAGTGTAAGGATAGGAAGGGGGGTTTCGGTCATCAGATAAGGTAATTGTACACATCTGCATGTTTAGAAAAAAAATATTTGGTAAGAAAACCGCAGAACACTTACCAAAAGAAGACGAACTACAAATAAATCTTAATAGATGCGTTAAAATGTGATAATTACGTATTTGGTTTCTTATTCACGAGCAATATAAATAACAACCAAATAAAGAAGATTTGAATAAATTATAATGTATTTATCGGTTGTCCTTTGTGAAACTGATTTAATTTACTAAACATTATTTCTTCACCGCATCCAATGAATGTGGCGTTTCTTTTTTATTCGAAGAATTATGAATTTTTGAAGCTTAATGGTTTGAAACTTTCAAGTGATTAGAATTGACATTTTTTTTATATTGACTCATATAATTGCATAGTGATTTTGATTGACTCATATAATTGCAATAGTGCTTTTAATTGACTCATATAATTGCAATAGTGCTTTTAATTGACTAATATAATTGCATAGTGCTTTTAATTGACTCATATAATTGCATAGTGCTTTTAATTGACTAATATAATTGCAGAGTGCTTTTAATTGACTCATATAATTGCATAGTCCTTTTAATTGACTCATATAATGACATAGTCCTTTTAATTGACTCATATAATTGCATAGTGCTTTTAACTGACTCATATAATTGCATAGTGCTTTTAATTGACTCATATAATTGCATAGTGCTTTTAACTGACTCATATAATTGCATAGTGCTTTTAATTGACGCATATAATTGCATAGTGCTTTTAATTGACTCATATATAATTGCATAGTGCTTTTAATTGACTCATATAATTGCAAAGTGCTTTAAATTGACTCATATAATTGCATAGTACTTTTAATTGACTCATATAATTGCATAGTGCTTTTAATTGACTCATATATTTGCATAGTGTTTTTAATTTAGTGGCACAAATCATCCTAGTTTGAGTGAATTGTGTATTAAAAACTAAAAAAATCATCAGTCGATTGAAAACACAAGGAGTTGTGAGAAGAAAGGCAAATTGATAATGCAACACGTTACATCACTGGTTTCAACTTAAGAATTGCCATTCTCAGTCTAAAATGCATTGTTAATCTTGTTTCAAGGATTTGAATTGTTCTTCGACCACTATGATACGTGAGCATTTAGTTAAATACAAACATATTATCATACATTTACCGGTAGACAGTTATCTTCTTTGGAATATTTTAATGGAATAAATTCGATGAACAAAAAACATTCAAAAACTCGAAATTAACAAGTTTCTTTTATTATATTACATAATAACAATTAATACTAAACACGACAGTTAATATATCAGTAAATTTTTTGCCTTTTATTCGTTAAAACACATTTCCGATCAGTTCATCGACTCAATCCGAAATTCGGATTGAATAACCATTGATTCGTGAGCCCTTCCTTACAACAAAACAGAAGTCTTATTATCTGAGACTTATCAGAGAATTTCTCATTGAATTTTATAGGCCAACCCAGAAGAAAGAAGTCACCACAAATACCCTACATCTGTAGGGTATTTGTGGTGACTCCTGGGTTTTTTCTTCTTTAAAGTTACTCTGCTCATCAGATGTTGACGATTATCATGACTATTTATTTTGACCTTTAAAGTTGCAGCTCTAAATGAAAATATTCACCACTTCCGTAAGTTCTTCGACCAGGAAATGCGTCTTCTGTTTTAATTATTCTCCTTCAATGGAAGTAAAATAATATATATTTTTTTCTTTGTTGCATGTGTTTTAATAACTCAAATATTCTTATTTTGATGGTAAATAGTACTCATGTCAGTTCATCTATTTCAATGTGTAAACATTTCGGGCTAAGTCTTAGGCCTGTTAGCTTGTTATGGTCCTGCATCATCGTTTCCTTCTTGTGACGTCGACTGCCAGCTGTCCTTCCATATTTTGGGAGGTCATCCTGGACGTCTGCTTGCTTGGGGGATACTGCCCCTGGCCATTCTTACGGCTCTTGGTTCCGCCATTATGGATGCATGTTCGTTCCAGAACCTTCTTCTCTGTCGTCCCCATCTGACGATATCTTCAACTTTGCACATCCTTCGGATTTCTGTGTTTCGTACTCTATCAAGAAGGGTTTTGCCAGCGATACTCCTGAGTACCTTCATTTCGTTGCTTCGAAGGAGATTTTTGGTTCTGACAGTGTCAGCTCTGGACTCTATGCTGTACGTCATTATGGGGCGGACACAGGTCTTGTAGATCCTCACCTTGCTTTGGATGTTCATATACTTGTTTTTCCAGATAGAGTGTTCTTTAAACATCCGGAAATAGCTGCGGCCTTTTGTGATTGTTCAAGTACTTCGCCATAAAATGCAGGCTAAGTCAACCCACGAAATTCTCAACACTTTTTGATAACAAAATAAATAAAATATGTTTTGGAAACTAATTAAAATAAAATATAATCAAGTTAAGAGGACGCCTATTAGGACCTTATCAAAAAGTGGCGTGGTTCGCTGTCTATATATGGCTCGTATCCCATAGGAGTCAATCTCACATTCAGGCGAGACAACCTTATTATATTCCACATACACAAGACAATCATACTAACACCATACATTACACTCCAGAAGGTTTCAAATAAATGGTTGGAGTAGTTGGGTGGAGAAATGCTAAATATTGACTGAATGCCAAAGAATTTTCCCAAGATCAAGGATAAATGGAGATTTGTGTTGGTAGCGAAGCTGTAACTGCAGTCAAAAAGTGGTAAGTAATACACATCGTTTGTACAGCGTCGTCTCTGTCGCACGATGAGCTAACCGCATCGCGACTACGATACCGGACTGTGACAGAGACGACGCTCTACAAACGATGTGTATTTCTTACCACGGGGTACTATTATACATTTAAAGGGACCTCTTTTCACACTTCTGATATAGCAAAAGATGTCAAATTTTATTTGAGTTTAATTGGACAATTTAAGTAGCTGATACGATGATATATAGCCTCGTGTGATTGAGTTAGATTATGTGACATCATACCTACTCGTGCTATACAGTTTGATTATCTGACATCATACCTACCCGTGTGACTGAGTTTGATTATCTGACATCATACCTACTCGTGCTTGTATTGGTTAATTGTGTACAAGGTGCTGCAATTCAGCGAGCGCACAGTCTTGATAGTTCAAACCTAAAATTTCGATGTCCAGAAGATCAAAGTTCCAAGATGATAGACAGCTTTCATCAGCTACAGCCTTTCTCATTAGGTTGTTATTTTATATGTGCTATATTATTGCATTATTTAAAATTGCTCTAAGAATATATAACGAGTATAGCTATAAGGTATCCGGCAGGGGTATGTCGTCTCTGTAATTCAGAAGAGGCGATGGTCCTTGCTGAGACATGTTTTGAGAATGCCCGATGATAGTTGGCCAAGGAGAGCGCTGTTTTTCTGTCCACTGGCGTCCCGGCAGCCTGGAAGACCCTTTCTCACTGTGTACTGTTCATATGACAAGGAAGTCAGAGCGTTAGGAATGTCGCGGATGGAGATTACCAGCACCGCCCAAAACCACTCTGAATGGAGAAGACTGGTGGCCTCCCTCTATGCTCCCTTGTAGAGCTTTAAAAGAAGGGTGAATAATAATAAATAATAATATAAGCTACAGAAAAAAATATTAATTTATGTATTATATTGTTTATAGTTAAGGCATTAACATTGTGGAGGTTTCAAGACATTGTAATTTGTTTTATCAAACACTGTTTATTTCACTTTTTTGTAACATTCTAACCCTACCGATTTCAAGGCTTTCTTTTAATCATCAGGGGAGCACAAAAAATACTTGTTTGTGCTCCTCTGATGATGAGGGGAAAGCTTTGAAACCGGTAGGGCTATGCCGTTACAAAAAAGTGGAATAAACTGTGTTTGATAAAACAAATTACAATAAATTTAGGTGTAAAATGGTCTAAAATTAAAACAAGTCGGAGAGTGAATCCACCAGGAATCGAACCTGGGGTGCCCGCTTGTTTAGAATGATTGCTAACTATTAGACCACAGCTATCGACATGTGGATGCAAAGGTGTGTAGCTACCTTCATAGATGTGGATGCATAGGTGTGTAGACCTATGGAGGTAGCTATATGTAACATACATGTATGGATATTCTTAAGAGCAGGGAATTTGAACGAAACGCTAAACATGTTTTTGTGATAAGGCATGACAAACAAATTATGGATGACATAGGGTGGTGTTAAATACATTTTTACATTTTCTCCCTTTAAGGACGCAACAAATACGTTTTGTTTTGCACGGTTCGTAAATTAAATATAAATACTGAAATACATTTATTTGATCAAAGAATAACGAGAATTTTTGAATTTCGCGGGCCGTTTGTTTTTGATTAAGCCCATCTTTTCTTCTCATGTTGGCAACACTGTTTTAGATGTACATTTAAACTTTCTCCCATATTGGATTAGCATTTTGTGTTTTTTTGGCAAGTATTTACAACGCGTTTTGACACGTTTGTGATTTTTTTTTCTTTGAAAATGACTGAATTTGTGGTAAATTTAACATGCACAATGGAATACAGTGCAGTGAAATAGTACAAATGTAGGAGAAAGGATTTTGGTGAGGACGTTTTATCAAAACCATGTGCTTATAAATGGTACAAACGTTCTCAAGAGGGTCTTGAAGACGTTGAAGATGACATATGGGCGTCCTAGCATATCAACCACTGATGTAAACATTTAATAACAAATAAGGATATTGTGCTTAGTAATTGCTGAATCACTTCATAGGAGGCTTCTGAGCAAGGTGGTATCTAATACGGTTTGAGCAAAGCGAAATTTTTGAACTTTCAACAAAAGCAGGATCGCTAAAACATCGCTGAGTAAATGCGGTCTGAAGTCAGTGACGACCCAGGATTACTCTAACGCGTCACAATACGTGACAAAATGTGGATGTATGGCTATACATAACATTGAAACCAAGGCCCAATTGTCCCAAGGGAAGTTTCCTAATGCTCCAAGACCAAAAAAACTCGCCAAGTTCTATCAAATGCCAAGGTTCTCCTTACTGTTTTCTTCAATTAGAACGGTATGGTCCACTATGAATTTTTACTTCCAGGCCATACGGTCAATAAGAAGTATTATCTTGAGATTTAACACCGATTGAGTAAGGTGATCTGAAGAAAATGATCAGAATCGTGGACACACAGGATTTAGCACCACAATAATGCACCAGCTCACACTTCACCATTACTTCGTATTTGTTTGGCCAAAACCAACACCTTGATGCCGCAGCTACCGTGTTCATCAGATATGCCCCGCTTCGGCTTTTTCTTGTTCCGTAAGATGAAGAGGACATTGAAAGGACAAATTTTGCAACTATAGAGGAGATGAAGGCCAAATCGCTGGGTGAGCTATCTACGAGTATAAAGAGTATCCTCAGTGAGATACAGGCAAAAGCCTAGTTTACTGGGGTCTTCCTCTGGACGACTGTCGAGGAAGGTCCACAGACATTGCCTGATTTATCGTATGGTCTGGTGGTCTCCTTTTTATGTGCCTGTACTATCTCAGCTGTCGCTCTTTCCACTAACTATTTATGTCAGTGACCCCCAGGCTACCACGAATGCGTGAGCTCTTAATTTTATCTTTTAGTGATACTCCTGCCGACCACCTAAGCATTCGCATTTCTGCTATTTCATATTGCCTAGAGTAGGAGCTGTACATAGTCCAGCATTCTGAGCCGTACATAATCACGGGTCTAACGAAGTCTAGTATAACTTTATCCTCAGTGAGATACAGGCAACAGCCTAGTTTACTGGGGATATGACAAATGAAAGGCAACAAATCCAGATCATTAAAATGGTAAGTCCAAATTATATTACCTGTTGTTTTTTCACAAATTATGTATATTTTTTGTCATGTGTAATAATAAATAAAATAAATAAAAATAAAATAAATTAATTAAAAAAAGAGCGTTTCACAATGTTTCGCGGATTGGAAAAAACGTTTGCAAAAGTGTATTTTATCCTATGAAAACTGCTTTTAAGGAAAAAATAAATTAATATTAATGATTAAATAAATACATTTTGAGAAAAATATAGAAAATTTTAGTTGTTTTTGATCAAGTCTCGTATGTCAATATTAGTTTTTGGTCAAGTCTCGAATGTCAATATTAGTTTTTGATCAAGTGTCGTATGTCAATATTAGTTTTTCGTCGTATCCGAAGTAAAAACTATCTATCCATTTTGTCGATTAGTACCTCTACAAATATTAAATATATGACTTTATTTTTATACATCAAGTCCATAATTTAGCAGCTGAAAAATTGACAGTCTCGATTTATCGTATCCAAAGTACCGATGACAAAGCGTTTCAATAGTATCTGATTTCGCCATCCATCACGGATCTGTTACTATCACCGGTCCGATATTCGTTTTTTTGCGAATGCTTTAGTTTTGCAAAGCAAAATAAATAGTCGATAATGAAGATGTGACTTTGACATACACGTGATTTTTTATGAAAGTCTAGTTTAAAATGTATATTCGTTAAGCAAATATTTAAATATTTTTTTGTTCTTTTCCGCTCAGTTGAAATTAAAGTGAATACTTGGATGTGCAGGTCTTCTTCTTCTTATTTTAGACCTGTTGGCCTGTTATGGTCCTGCATCACTGTTTCTCTCTTGTGACGTCGACTGCCAGCAGCTGTCTTTCCATCTTTTGGGAAGTCGTCCTGGAGGTCTGCTTGCTTGGGATATACTGTCCCTGGCCATTCTTACGGCTCTTGGTTCCGCCATTCTGGATACGTGTTCGTTCCAGAACCTTCTTCTCTGTCGTCCCCATCTGACAATATCTTCAACTTCGCACATCCTTCGGATTTCTGAGTTTAATTAAAATTATAGAAGAAGTTGCCGACCTTAACCTGGGATACAAGATGAGCGATAAAATGCTAAACATCATATGCTATGCTGACGATGTCACCATCAAGCCGAATCAGAGGAAGACCTGCAACAAATGCTACATTGATTCCACACTGTTTCCAAAAAATACAATATCTCTATCTCCATCAGCAAGACTTAATGCATGACTCTAGCTAGAGAGCAAGTTGGATACAGTGTGGCGATCAACGACACACCAATTGAACAAGTAATAAAATTTAAATACTTGGGTGCTAGCATAATGTGCAATAATGACCTCTATGGCAAAGTGCTTGAACAATCACAAAAGGCCGCAGCTATTTCCGGATGTTTCAAGAACACTATTTGGAAAAACAAGTATATGAACATCCAAAGCAAGGTGAGGATATACAAGACCTGTGTCCACCCCATAATGACATACAGCATAGAGTCCAGAGCCGACACTGTCAGAACCAAAATTCTCCTTCGAACCAGCAAAATGAAGGTACTCAGGAGTATCGCTGGCAAATTTCATCGTGGTAGAGTACGAAACACAAAAAACACAGAAACACAGATGTATAGGTAATGAGCCAAATAATATATTAAAAGCAGATGTATTTTGAAAGTTCAATTAGAAATGTATCAGCTCTCACCGTTAATCGATCACAGGACGTTGTATTGTTTAAATTATTTACAATAATTAGATATTTTTTTGTCGGCTGTACCTTAATTTGTTTTTAAGTTTGTGTTTCCTTAAAAATATTAGAAAAAAAAAATAAAAAAGAAAATAAAACAATTTATAAAATCGACTAAATCAAGTAAAAATACACATCAATAAAACATTTTAAATAATACATTAAAATTTAACAATATACAGTTGATCACTGGGTCGTCTCAGTTAGCTGCCCACACCTTACTTAAAATCGCTTAAGGTGACTTGATTTGTTGTTTAAAATCGAATCATAATAATTAAAATAGTTATTCTAGTTTGAAATATGGACATGATCCTTTTTGAGTGAACAATTATATTTTAATCTTTTTTGATTGAACAGGTCTGGGACATGATATTTTTTGTTCGATTTCAAAAATATTATAAAAAAATTATGTAAAAATAATTGGGTAGAGTAATTTATGTTTATTTTAATCAAATAAAATAAGTTAAGTGTTACAAAATAAGAAGAAATATAACTATAAAACTATAAATATATTGTATGTAGATAGATAAAGCTGTATAATGACATTACACTGCACGTACGATTTAAAACTGACAGTTGCTGGTGAATTGGTATGAAGTTGGGCACAATCGTAAAGCTATAATTGGTCAATTCGGACATGATCTTCTTTGATTGGTTTGAAGCCTGGACAAGATTCCTTTTGAAAAATATATTGGTTTTTTATTATTACTTTTAAATGATTTATATGCTTTTTTCATTAAAATTAAAATGTTAAATGGCTCCGTACCATCGATAAGAAAAAAATCTGCTTTATCGACTTAGTTTGTATCCGATGGACATGACATTTTTTTAATGTTACCTCCTCAATTTGGGTCAATACCACAGGTGTTGATCCCAATATAAGGTGTTTCAGTAATACAATTACTATCGGTCGACATTTGAGAACGACTTTTCTCAAATGTCGACCGATAGTAATGCAAACATGTTTGGTTATCTTAATCGGTATTTAATGTAATTTACGAATTGTTTTTGGCCCGTGAACCGACCGTTATGAAAACACGTGTTAGACCAACCCTTCCGTTCCTACGAGAGATCACCCCTTCTTAACTAGATTTCTACTCCACTTACTTATGTTCATCTTGCGTCTAATTATTGACTTTTCCACCCCCTTTCTTTGTTATTAGACAAGATGTATGTGACGTGGCAGCTATATTACATTTTGCGAGTGGCAACACTGAGCTGTCAGGGTGAATCAGTGATGCAATGGAAGGGGTGATTAATTTACTAAAATAGGGGAATTTGTCGGAATCATAAACATTAAGCTTATATCTAAGAATTCAGCAAAGAGCACCTTAATAATGTATTCATTAATTAAGTGTGAAAAACGTTAAGGTAATAATGTATGTTTTGGCGACAAAGAAAACAAGCTACCATAATATACTGTCTTCATTTTTTCTTTAATTAAAATTATACTATTTTATCTTAAATGGCAAATGCATGAAATTTACTAACTGTGTGGAATGTAAAACATAGTAGAAAAGGGATTTGTAATTTTTTAAATAAAATATTTTTTCTTCCCAAAAAATGTTGTTTTTTTTTTGCTTTCCCTCGCACTTTGGAGGAATAAACTGTTATATATAAATAATGACTTGAAAAATTACTATTTAAACTTTTAAA
Organism: Odontocerum albicorne; assembly: GCA_949825065.1. Lineage (NCBI taxonomy): Eukaryota > Metazoa > Arthropoda > Insecta > Trichoptera > Odontoceridae > Odontocerum > Odontocerum albicorne. The sequence continues at coordinate 47,144,200 of OX463844.1, read as the reverse complement.
ATACTATATTTATTTAACTAAATATATATTTTTTAATATCCTTTATAATAAAGCACGTTTAGATTTCAAGAATCGTCCTTATTTGGGTGAATTGCCTGTTATAAAAAATCGCATTCATCGTTGTTTTTTTTATGTGTATATACGTAACACGTAAAAAAATTATGAAAAACCAGAAATTCCTCCATTCGTCGCTCCGCAGCTCAACCCCATATTGGTACAGCGCATCCCCTATGCCAATTTTTTTTTAAATATGTTTTTTTCTAAAATAATATTAAATACGTTGTAAATACTTACATCTGACAAGGATTATCAATGTTGTCTTATGTTCGCTGTTACAGTAGATGTTTGTAGGAATATTTAAAAATATAATATATTAAACTTTAGACGTTAGTTTTTTTTCCATTAAATTACCCTTAATGAAACAACTTTTGAATGAAAGTCAATACATAATAATATTTAGCTACATTTGGTACATATCGAACATACGATTATTTGACTACATTTGGTACATATCCGACATACGATTATTTTGCTACATTTGGTACATATCCGATATACGATTATTTTGCTACATTTGGTACATATCCGACATACGATTATTTTGCTACATTTGGTACATATCAGATATAACATACGATTCCTTAAGGTTCGATAGGAACGGTACTTTGGTGTTTTTTCTTCTTGGTAACACAGAGTGTACACCACTACTTATTTCGTTTAACGTAATATAATTAAGGATATTATAATTTGCGATGTCTATATAAAGAAACGTATTATGCACTGAAATTAATTTAAAGGTTTTACCTTAGCAGTTGAGCTTCCAGCTAATTCCCTACCGACACTTATCTTACATTTTGTGTAAGAGGGCGCACAAAATATTCGCTACACTTCAACTTTACCAAGATCTTATAGGAAAGCACCATAATGTTATCTTTATATGTTTGTTTATTGAAAATAAATTCAAAATCAGTACATGGCCAAAACACACATATTTCATAAATAATTTGGGATTAATTTAACAATCAATTAATTTCAATATAATGTGACAGTCTCCAATTAAAATATACTAAATTAGATTTTACTTCATATCTATCGTAAAGCCTTCGCAAACAGTTCATTAGTCAGAAGACTGTGACGAACCGTTCGTTAATATCTCATATCAATATTACTATTAGATGTATTATTATCACCTATCTTAAGACACGACAGAGTTGGATCGCGGTTTTCACCCTAATAACTAGCAAGAGTCATTCCATTACAGCTCGCTTACTACGTTATTAAATACCACTATTTCAATTGCTATAAGTGTTTGAGTGCTCAAGGTAGGAGAGTTCAACGTCTTAGTAAGTTAATATGGTCTGATTCCATTATAATCATCAGCCTCACTTGCTCCAATAGTACCTTTTGCATCGTTTTTTACATCGTCATGTGGGTTTACTTTTTATTTTGTTTTCTGCCATACGTTTTTGTTTTTTTCCTATTTCTTATTTAATCTAGATATGCGGGGGTGTAGGGTGGAAGCCCCCTGATGCCCTTGCGGTCGGGCTCGCCCTACATTGGTGGGGTGTATCTCGGCCGGAGGAATGTTTGTGGGATGAGCCCAGACCTTTTAGTGTCTTCTCTCTTGAATGTATTTTTTTTTGTCATCTATTTATTTTCTGTGTTTATTTTTTTATATATATTCTTGTTCTACGTGTTCAAGGGTGTGGGCTGAAAAACATCTGGTGTCCCCGTGGCTGGGTTTGCCCTATATTGGTGGGGTGTATCTTGGCCGAGGGGATGGTATTAGATGAGCCCAGACATTTTGATAGCTTCTGTATTTAATGTATTATCTGCAACTTATGTGTTTTAGAAGTGTTATTTAAATATAATCTGTACATACTATGTTGCTATCAATAAACCTATTATTTATTTATTTAAATATATTTCAGAATACATTTATTTTTCCAATATTATTTGAAAGCTGTCTAATCTTAATATGATTGTGAGACAAAGTAACTATTGCGATGAATTAAATATATTCTTTCAAAATAAATCTTTTTTTTTATTTATTAGTTATTATTGATACGGAATTGCTATTTTTCACACAGCAAATGAATAATATATATTTGACGTAGGTACTGAAACATTTCCAATCCCATTTCCCTGATATTACTTTTTCCTATGTTCTGAATTGCACACAAATTTATTTTATTTAGAGGGATACGATAGCTTCCAATTGAATTTGATCCCCAATATTGCTAAAAACTAGTCGCAAATTTCAATTGATGTGTTCATATTTCTCGCAAACGTGCCTACTCGAACAGTGAGTTTCAATTATGAATGTATGATACACTTAATTTGAAAAGTTGGATACAAAAGTGAAAATGCTGTATCTTTTTTTTTTTTTTTATTAAACAAGTAAATTATTATACAAACATTTGTCAAGGCTATACCTATATACAAATTTATTACTTAACTAATCTTAATTATATGTTATCATTTATGAACTTATTTAATCTTATTTTCCTACATATCATTTTATTTTATTTATTCAATCTTAATATATGAGGTCTTAGAAATAATTAACACCTACATACTACTTATAACTAGATAACAATTCTTACACTAATTATTCAGCAAAAACAAGTCCACTCGTTCAGGCTACTTGTATTCCATCACATTCACTCAGACCTTGGTCGTCCCAGCTAATACTGAAGGTGGACTAGTCAGGCAACAGATAATGCTTCGGGAGCTTGTGCCTATAACGGAAGAGTAGGTCGGATTTACTCTCGTAAGCCCCCAGGGCAGCGACTAAGGGATTTCTGTGATTTTGTTGGCTTTTATAGAACTTCACGGTCCAAGCGAGGATGTGGTGTTGTAGGGTTTCTTCTCGCTGTTCAGCGTGAAGTCGGGTAAGATTTGTTCTGGGATGGGTGTTAAAAGATATCTTGAATATCTTGTTCTGCACTCTCTGGAGTTTCAGGTGATCCGTGTTGCTCACACTACCCCAAACGGGTGCAGCATAGGTCAAAATAGGACGAATAAGTGTTTTATAGAGGAGGAGCTTATTTTTGGGTGAAAGGAAGCTGCGTCGATGAAATATCGAACTGATAGCCCCTATGCCCTTGTGACCCTTCTGTCTGATGGTATTCAAATGGGTTTTCCACGTCAGTCGCCGGTCAAGGTGCAGGCCGAGGTATTTAACCACGTCCTGCCACTCAACCAGGCAACCACCGATGAATAAGGGCATCGACGGCACTCTTTCCTTGATTTTTCGGGAGAACATGATGGTCTCAGTTTTGGATATGTTGTATCTATTAATTTAAAAAATGTGTGCTTTTTAATTTCTTTGATTTTTTTAATAACCAAAATAAGACATTTGGTTTATTCATAAGTTTATGCAGAATTTATGATAAATGATTTTTATCAGCCTGCCTATATTGCAAATATATATTTAGCAAGCTAGGTATTTGTGAATCAGTTGGTTACGACTATGAAAAATAGATGATTTCAGCGAAGTAATAATTGACGCCCTTCGTGGCCTAGTTGGTAAGTCGGTAGTTTGAGCACCCTTGAGATGGGTTATTCTCTAAACATCACTTCATAAATTCTCCTTTTATAGCTATATCACCTGTCTCCTAATTCAAGAGTTCGATTACAGTTGGTACTCATTTTTTAAACCATGGTTTTAATCTGGTTGATATTTAAGGCCTGGTTAACACATATTTCTGTTTATATAATATTTCACGTAAGCCTGATATGTTGTATTATGTACAAAAAAAAATACAATTTGATACTATTAATATAAAAAATTCAATTCAATACATTTATTAATTTCTCTAATGCCATTCAGTAACAAACTTTCTTTAACCCTTCCTTCACTGTGATGTGTAACTAGTACACATTGCTTCTAAAAACTTTAATATATCTATAAATATAATAAACACTGGGTACAGATTTTAGGTATTCTTCTGTAATACATTTATGAAAAAAATCCTCTGTAATGAAAAAAATAATATTAATAATAATAAGCACTTATCGGCCACATCAGATATATTTTGTGAAAATCGGGAATAAATTCACCAATACAATCAAACGTGTGCCAGTGTGTAATGTAGATATTCATTCTCAAAAACCGCTATAGGTGAGAAAGCGACCCTATTCAGGTCTCACTCTCAGTCTACTTCGGTATATGGTAACGCAAGAAATAGAATATCAGTTTGCATTTGTATTTCATAATTAGCACTTATCGGCCACATCAGAGATATTTTGTGAAAATCGGGAATAAATTCACCAATACATTCAAACGTGTGCCAGTGTGTGATGTAGGTATTCATTCTCAAAAACCGCTATGGGTGAGGAAGCGACGCTATTCAGGTCTCACTCTACTTCGGTATATGAGAACTCAAGAAATAGAATCTCAGTTCGCTCGCTTCAGTACCTTTCGGGAAGCCATTTGAGGTGGTCTCTTCGGCTGTTTTGTGAACGTCGGCCGATGTTTTTTTTTCGTGTTTTCAGCAATTAAATTTCAATTATTATCACATTTGACTTCAAATTTAATTAATTTAAGCGATTGGCTATGAATATTCTTATTTTTCCGGTTTTAAATCGCTCATTTTTACGTGTGTATTGATGTGTATTGAATACACAGCACCGAAACGCGCGGATTTTATTTTGCACAGGAAGGAAAAGGTTAAGCCCGATAGGTTGTATTATGATGTAAAAAAAAATACAATTCAATACTATTAACATTTGTTTATTTCTTTAGTGCCATTCAGTTACCAATTTTCTTTAATGTCAATAAACTGTAATTTTTTTTTCAATTCAAGAAGTTTATTGCATTATTTTATGCAGTTTTGATACAGAGATTCTTGCTTAGTGAATTGTTTAATTTGTATTTGGTCATGCGGTTATCGCGTTGGAAATCGATGATGAAGTTATAGTACATACATATTTTTCGCTTATATCTTTAAGAAAATCACATTTAGTATATTGCAAAAGGGAAGTTGATGTGTTTTTACGATTAAGCTTTATTTTCTTTACAAAACACCAGTGTTATACGCCGACTCAACGAGAAACGGACCTTCACGTTATTTTTTTCCTTTTTTTAAATCGTTCCGTTTATTTAAATCCTTGTTGATTTTAGTTTCTTTTATTTATGGGTTGACATATAATATCTTTATTTGTCCACTTGCTGTCTTCGCCATTTCCTTTCAGGGCGGGACTGTAGTCTCGTCAATATAAATCACGGTCTTGTCAATATATGTACATCTGACTTGAGTCAACGTTTCCGCTTCGATCGAATACAATCCCAGCCTCTCTCTCTCTCTCTACATATCCGCTCATTTTTTGCCTTTGATCTACTTCTGGAGAAACTTCCAGGTCTTTCTCTCTCTAAGCAGGCCTTGAAAATGCAATAAGATATTTTTGTTTCTGGAATGTTTATAATACACAGGCTTAACATTTTTTGTGAGAGATTCTTTGTTCAGGGCTTCTCGGTTTTTCCTATTTAGTGTTCTATTCTTACTTGACTTTATATTTATTGTGAAATTATTATTTTTGTTAGTATCATATATTATGATAATTAGTATAAAACCAGATTGAAACTAATTCTGTGTCTTTGAGAATAAAGATCAAATTTTTACATAATGATATCATCTTAATATAATCCAGATGGTGTTAAGTAAGATTATGAATAATTGCGAAGAAATTTAATGTTTATATTCCATAAGTGCATTATCAACATATTGAATATTTGAAACACAAAGAGTTTAAATGTATTGACATAGACTTCTTAGATAAGCTTATATTGAAAATCAAATCAATTTCATTACGTGATATGATGATAAAGAAAACAAGATATGTTTTATTTTATTTTTATTTATTATTACACATGACAAGAAATATACGTAATTTGTGAAAAAACAACAGGTAATTTAATTTGGACATACAATTTTAATGGATCTGGGTTTGTTGCCTTTCATTTGTTGTATCCCCAGTAAACTAGGTTTTTGCCTGTATCTCATTGAGGATGTTTAGCATGAAAAAATAAATCGATACTTCTTTCCGATTTTTGATTACATAAAAAAAACCCCATTGCACGCTCTCATCAACCTGACAGTGACACTCAACTACAACTGGAAACACCATGCGAAATTATACTTCTCACACATCATCACTCCAGAAAGACCAAAAATATTCATCCTACAATATACCGCACACAATCATAAAAATAAAAAACGAAAACATACAGAAACACAAAAACAACAAGAAGAAACCCACACTCACGAGCCCACACAAATCTTTTCCACACGTCATTCATCCTGAAAGCCCAAGTACTCAAAATCCTGTCGCAATAACAACCACGCTCCGATCGACTGTCTAAATGGTTTTCCTACCTTTACCTTGTAATATATGTAATTGAAATACGGTTATTTAGGGTTGTAAATAATTCTTCAATGCAGGAAAAAATTCCACAGACTTGGGAAACACCTAAAATACCAATTTTACATATCGAATTAGTCAAAACATTAAGGAGTTTAGACAAATAAATTATTTTCCAGAGTATGAATAAATACTGGAATGGATTTCCAGAGTATGAATAAATAGTGACCAGTTGATTGAATATGAATTAGTGACCAGTTGATTGAATATCTGGAAACTAATCAAATATTAATTTATCAGCAATCGGGATTTCATAAGTGATTAAAAATAGAAATATTATTATTTTCAAAACGAGTATTTGAAATTATTCCTAATATAACGGGCGCAGTTATCACTTTTCTTTCCTTACGCCGGGCTTGTTAGTAATTTTTATTTTTCTTATGTTATTTTAATCTGTTTTTAAAAGTGAGTTTGAACCCGAATATGAGCGCCCTTCATTTATATCTGCTTTCTGAACTGCGCTGTAGAAATTGTTTCATTATTAATATTATTATTAAAAAAAAGCAACGGCAAAAAATCTACCGGTTGTTCTGGATACAACAAAAGTGTAATATTAATAAAAGACGATGATGATGTTAAAAAATAACATGGTTTGGATATTTTAGTATTTACTGGTACAAACAACTGAAATACTCACTTGTGATGGGCATTCTACATCAAGTTTTTTTTTTTTTTTTTTTATTAAACAAGTAAATTACTATACAAACATTTGTCAAGGCTATACCTATATACAAATTCATTACTTAACTAATCTTAATTATATGTTATAATTTATGAACTTATTTAATCTTATTTTCCTACATATCATTTTATTTTATTTATTCAATCTTAATATATGAGATCTTAGAAATAATTAACACCTACATACTACTTATAACTAGATAACAATTCTTACACTAATTATTTAGCAAAAACAAGTCCACTCGTTCAGGCTACTTGTATTCCATCACATTCACTCAGACCTTGGTCGTCCCAGCTAATACTGTAGGTGGACTAGTCAGGCAACAGATAATGCTTCGGGAGCTTGTGCTTATAACGGAAGGGTAGGTCGGATTTACTCTCGTAAGCCCCCAGGGCAGTGACTAAGGGATTTCTGTGATTTTGTTGGCTTTTATAGAACTTCAGGGTCAAAGCGAGGATGTGGTGTTGTAGGGTTTCTTCTCGCTGTTCAGCGTGAAGTCGGGTAAGATTTGTTCTGGGATCAAGTATTTTCGTATGTCTATTTTTTTATGGAAATTCTACATCAAGTATTTTCGTATGTCTATTTTTTATGGAAATTCTACATCAAGTATTTTCGTATGTCTATTTTTTATGGAGATTCTACATCAAGTATTTTCGTATGTCTATTTTTTATGAAAATTCTACATCAAGTATTTTCGTATGTATATTTCGATACAACAAAAGTGTAACATTAATAAAAGACGATGATGATGATAAAAAATAATATGGTTTGAATATTTTAGTATTTACTGGTACAAACGACTGAAACACTCACGTTTGATGGACATTCTACATCAAGTATTTTCGTATGTCTATTTTTTGATGGAAATTCTACATGAAGTATTTTCGTATATCTATTTTTATGGAAATTCTAAATCAAGTATTTTCGTATGTCTATTTTTTATGAAAATTCTAAATCATGTTTTTGTTGTACATCTATTTTTTATGGAAATTCTACATCAAGTATTTTCGTATGTCTATTTTTTATGGAAATTCTACATCAAGTATTTTCGTATGTCTATTTTTTATGGAAATTCTACATCCAGTATTTTCGTATGTCTATTTTTTTTATGGAAATTCTACATCAAGTATTTTCGTATGTATATTTCGATACAACAAAAGTGTAACATTAATAAAAGACGATGATGATGATAAAAAATAATATGGTTTGGATATTTTAGTATTTACTGGTACAAACGACTGAAACACTCACGTTTGATGGACATTCTACATCAATTATTTTCGTATGTCTATTTTTTTATGGAAATTCTACATGAAGTATTTTCGTATATCTATTTTTATGGAAATTCTAAATCAAGTATTTTCGTATGTCTATTTTTTGATGGAAATTCTACATCAAGTATTTTCGTATGTCTATTTTTGGATGAAAATTCTACATCAAGTATTTTATTTTTGTATGTCTTTCGTATGTCTATTTCGATACAACAAAAGTGTAACATTTATAAAAGACGATGATGATGATAAAAATTATATGGTTTGGATATTTTAGTATTTACTGGTACAAACAACTGAAACACTCACGTTTGATGGACATTCTACATCAAGTATTTTCGTATGTCTATTTTTTGATGGAAATTCTACATGAAGTATTTTCGTATATCTATTTTTATGGAAATTCTAAATCAAGTATTTTCGTATGTCTATTTTTTTATGAAAATTCTAAATCAAGTTTTTTTTGTACATCTATTTTGTATGGAAATTCTACATCAAGTATTTTCGTATGTCTATTTTTTTATGAAAATTCTACATCAAGTATTTTCGTATGTCTATTTTTGGATGAAAATTCTACATCAAGTATTTTATTTTTGTATGTCTTTCGTATGTCTATTTCGATACAACAAAAGTGTAACATTAATAAAAGACGATGATGATGATAAAAATTATATGGTTTGGATATTTTAGTATTTACTGGTACAAACAACTGAAACACTCACGTTTGATGGACATTCTACATCAAGTATTTTCGTATGTCTATTTTTTGATGGAAATTCTACATGAAGTATTTTCGTATATCTATTTTTATGGAAATTCTAAATCAAGTATTTTCGTATGTCTATTTTTTATGAAAATTCTACATCAAGTATTTTCGTATGTCTATTTTTGGATAAAAATTCTACATCAAGTATTTTCGTATATTTTATTTTTGTATGTATTTCGTATGTCTATTTCGATACAACAAAAGTGTAACATTAATAAAAGACGATGATGATGATAAAAAATAATATGGTTTGGATATTTTAGTATTTACTGGTACAAACAACTGAAACACTCACTTTTGATGGAAATCTTACATCGAGTATTTTCGTGCGTCTATTTTTGTGACCCAGTCTCAATGTTAACCAATAAGCTGTAACCACTTTGCTGGTTTAAATGTTGAAAACTAAATGATTTTCCTTTGTGCTAAAATATATTTGATTAGGCAATGTAATGGGACTATGTATCTCCGTCGCGTAATGAGATTAGTGTTTTATGTGGTCGCAAAAATAGCTGAATATTTTATCAGCTATTTATTCCCCGGGGCCTAGTATGTGTGCTTCAGATAAACTGAGATTTATTTTATTAATGATCTGGGTTTTGCGTTGAAAGTAACAAAAACACATACAAATTAACAATTTATATTTATTACGCTACCTTCCATTATGGATCTGGGACTCGGCCGCTGAGTATTGCTGGTACCCCGTAAGTTATCGTTATTTGAAGGAAAAATTAAAAGAAATCTTCGAGAGTACGCCATGATAGACAATCTTCGTGACCCAATTGGTAAAATGCATGTCTTGCAGCCCGGTGGTTGCGGGTTTCAATCTAACTGGAATCCAGTTTTTTTTTAAAGGATTCCAGTCTGGTTTTCACTTTAGGCCTCTCTAACATCTTTCTGGTTAGTAGTTGGAAGAGACTGCCACATGGAAATAAACCCGCCTGGTTATAATGTATACAACAAGAGTGCTATTTTTTACGTAAGACTTATATAGATATGAGTTTTTTGACTTATATTTTTCATGTCCCCAGAATAATAACATCGTCCTCACGGCTCCACGTGGTGAACTTCTATATGGTAATGACCAAAAAACTGATATTGACTGAGAAAACTTTTTAAAATATGTATGAAGTGTAATCTTTTTTATGTGAATTTATTATAAAACTGTTACTTAGAAGCATGAAATACCGCTAATGTTTGAGCTATTTTGGGTAAAAAGTATAACTTTTTAACGCTAGTATTGATATTTTTTGGAGTAAACGTGTTACTGTATAGTAGAATTTACGAAATATTGATTTTAAGGTTCAAAAGTTTTTTTAGCTTTATATATCTGCCCGCTGGAAAATTGTAACAAATTCATCCCACCTAGTCTTTTTAAAATGATAATGTGTTTTAGTTTAATTATGTATAGCAATGCGATTACTAAACCTTGTCTGGGACCCAGGTAACTGAGCCCAACTTCATTGGAGGCTACACAAGAGAGTCAAAAGCCTTTGACAGACCCCAAATATATTCAGCACATTTTATTGTCCGCCAAGGACTCGACGAATCGGATGCTAATACTCAATGTTTCTACAGGGAGATACACTTTTCAATCTAACTTGGCAAGGTAAAAAATGTCGACCTAAATTGAAACGTTTTATGGCAGCCACATGTTTCTAACAGAACACATATTATTATAGGTCGTTGATGAAGATAAAAATAAGATATTATGGAAGCAACATTTAAAATCTTTTGAATACTAATTATAAACTATTTTTTAAGGGCCTCCTTTCATATTTGAAACAACAATTATGTATATTGTAAAAACACTTGTCTCAAGCATAAAAACTCATTCGATTAATATGGCTTTTAAATATTAAGTTAATTCGTTCATTGGTTTTATAGATATACGAGTACATTTTTTTTTAAATGTTGTTTCAATATAAACAGATTTAATTGTCACGAGTGTCAATATACATCAAAAAATTGTGACTTACTATGATTTATCCAGCTTTTCATACAAATTGAGAAGGCTTTTCTCTAAACAAGGGGTCGTCACCCATTATTGTTAACACTATACCCTACACACTTTAAATTCCACCTGAAGCCGAATGTGTTTCTATCACATATTGTAAAGTCTTTCTTTGGTAAGTTTTCTTACCAAATATATTTTTTTAAACACATGCACATGTGGATAAGTGCCTTATCTAATCACAGCAACCCATTTCCTATCCTTGGTCTCGACTTATATTTATTCATTTTTGTTATATTTTTAATTTGTCAATAATAGTGGGTTCAAATCCTGAGTTATAGCGCCCTTGAGAAGACTCTGCTCTATAAACGGCACTCTATAAATAATCATTTTATTGTTATAATATTATTTAAAAAATGTGATTTAAATTCTATTAGTTTTTTTTTTAAATTTGTTATTATTGTATTTGAAAATTTATTACAAAAACAAATAGAACAAGGCTTTTTATTACGTTTTCAACATTTGTGCTATTAGATTTATGTATATGAACTATTTCTTTATATTTAACATACATTATGTTTGTTTTTCAAGTTACTTTACAAAATATAATACGTGGTCTTAAATCAAATTTACTCGTATTAAGACAAAGTGAAATCCATCAAATTGAGAAATTAAAATAATTAAAAAAATAAACATCATTAAGCTAGCGAACTATTTGATAAAAAAAGGTTTTAAACCCTTCCCTTACGGTGATAAAAATAATACGCGTGCTCCGGTGTTGGGTAGTGAGTACGCAATCAAAAATTAGCGATTTTAAATCGGAAAAATAAGAACATTCATAGATAATCCCCTTAATTAATTATAATTAAAGTTAAAAATTATAATAATTGAGATTTATTTGCTGTAAACATTAAAAAACCATCTGGCAACGCTCACGGAACGGGCGTACGTCTAACCTATTTGCAAGCTTAGAAGCTACTAGTGGCGCGGAACGTCAGTCGCATACCCCGGCGCTTACGCTTATGCTTGCGACGTTGAGACAATTCAGCTCCTCGCAATTCAGTCTAGTATGCAAGATTGAGATGCGAATATAGTGTCGCGCTTCCCGCATACTATTCACCTATCGTCAAGACGAGGCACTCGCAGCGTTTAAATGCGAATTTATTTTCGATCTTTACAAAACACCTCGATGTAGTCGATAAATTCTGATTAATATTAATATTATTTTTTAAATCAATGCGTAAATATATTATGGAGGAATACCTAAAATATTAACCTTGTATTTATTATATTTATAGAGATATTGATGGTTATTAGAAGCAACGTGTAGAAGATACCCAACACGGGAAGAAAAGGTTAAAAAAGCAACATCTTCGTCTTATATCGTGATGATGACATCAGAGCCATTCTATACAATGCTTTTTTTTTTTGAATTTTCTAAATATTCTCAGACCAGGCTTAAATATATTTTCAAAGATTAATCGGCGCTCATATTTTAAGGGCTGCAAAAGTGATTTTGGTAATTGCTTTCTGTACAGGCACACACAAAACTTTCCCGATAATAATGCCGAGAATTTAATGTTTTTGTTATAATATTAGGGCACATTTAAATTCGCACCCTTAGCCTCACCATTGCCGTGCCGGAAATTATCTCGTATTAAAATCAATGGAGATAAATAACTCGACGCAAAGTGTTTTTTTTTTTCAGCTTGTGATGATAACTGCGCTGTAATTACAGAATAAAATTTTATTTCACGTCCGCTACAATAACGAATAAATACGATTTAATGCTACGAGAAAATTATTTTCCTGAAGGAAAAAATATATTTTCAAATAGAGGTTTTCTGTTTAATATTTTCAAGTATATATGATAATTTATTGTTGTCGATATTCGATAGTCTATCACTGGTGGTAGAGTATCCTTTAATGGAACACACCTACTTGTGTATTACTTGTTATGTACAAGTTGTTATACTTCAGCTAGCAGACAACTTTCTTTTCTTAGCATATCAACCCCAAAATGCTGATGGTAAGGAGGTGAAACTTCCAAGATTATAGGAATGTTTATTATAACAATTATAATATTAAAAAGGGCAATTCATAATAATAATGATAAAAATGTAAAGAGCAATTTATATAGGGGCGTTTAGAGAGCAAACTCTCCTCAGGAGCGCTCCAACCCGGGTTTCGAATTCATTATTATTGACAGATTATAAATATTATACGTAAAGTGTAAGGATATGAAGGTAGTGGCTGTGCCTACGCATATACGTATGTTCATTAAATATGTTTCGTAAAAAAAATTAAACCTATGTTAGTCCAACCTTTCATTAGGTTGAGTTTTGTGTTACTTAAGTTATGATAAACAGTAAGTAAGAAACTGAAAAAAATAAACATTAATGCAGGTGTAAAATGGTCTACGAGTAAAACCAGTCCGGAAGCGAATTCTCTAGAATTCGAATATGATGGCGTGAATATTTAGCACAGTTAGACCATGGTCGCTGACTTATACCATCCAGTTGACGAAATAGATCTAAATGTAAAATCGTTTTTATATAGAAACTTTTTTGAAACGAGCACCGTATAAGAGATTTTCAAAAGGTGCGCCTCGGAGTTCTAAGGCGCCGCGGGATAATCGAAAAATTTTAAAATTCCAGACAATCGTAATTTAATCTTGAAAAATACTTCCAATGCAGAAGTTTATTTTCAGCTGTCTTCACGTCGGTAGAGGAAGACAATCTGATGGCGCTGTGTTGCGACTATAGATAGCTGGGAGATAGCTGTAATATATTGTTATATATGTTATGTACCATCACGCATTTATTTGTCAGAGAAGGCAGAGAAGATAAAGCGTCAGCTTTACTATCAAGAACTCACCTTTTACCTTTCCCATATCTATACACCTTCTCCAAAAACTACTCCAATTCCTCTGCCTTTCTATCATTCACTTGATTTAACTATTCAACTTACCTTTGTCTTCTTCTAGCATGCCTTTCATTTATATTTGCACTTTGTATTTGGTCTGTTTCTCTTTTTTTCTTCTTCATACATTTGGTCTGCACACCCAAACATCTCAGGTAATTGTACGAGAAATAATTTTTTTGTTTTATGTTACGTCATTATTTAATAGATATTCTTCATATATGGATCGTGAGACTTTAAGTCCTTTTACGTGACATTTAATTTACTTCTAAATACTATATATTTTCCATGTCTAATGAAAGTTGCCTTTTTTTTCGCATTTTTGGATCGATTGTCAAATTTAAAATAAATAAAATTTTAAGTAGTCGAAAAATTGTTTTATTAACCTTTCCCTTCCTGTGCTAAAAAAACCCGCCAGTTCCGGTGTTGTGTATACAATACACATGAACTATTTAAAATCGGAAAAATGAGAATATTCACAGCCAATCGCCTAAATTAATTAAATTGCAAGTCAAAAAGTGATAATAATTGAAATTGAATTGTTAAAAACATCGGCCAACGTTCACAAAACGGGCAAAGCGACCACCTCTACCGAAAGCCGCCGACGTACTGAGCGAGAGAAGCGAGCGAACTGAGATTCTATTTATTGCGTTCCCATATACCGAAGTAGAGTGAGAGAGACGTGAATAGCGTCGTTTTCTCACCCATAGCGATTTTTTAGAATAAATATACCTACGTCACACACTGGCACATGTTTGATTGTATTGGTGAATTTATTCCCGATTTTCACAAAATATCTCTGATGTGGACGATAATTGCTAATAATTATTAAAATATTTTTCTCATTTAATGTGTAAATGTATTGCGGAGGAATACCATTTTCAAATCCAAAAAAAAATATTTTAAAATGGCTAACAAATGGAAAAAAAGCACTGCATAAAATCAATTTTTCATAGGAGCTAAAAATTTTCACTTCTACCCCTCGAGAGTATCACGCATACTGGACGTTTTGGACGAAAAACACGAAAACACGCATGTTTTCGTGTTTGTTGTCCCAAACATTTAATTTCGCCAAAATAAAATATTTCGCGTCAATATTTTCCAGTTTTATTACTTTTGACAAACAAAAAACCAATTTTTCGTACAAAATGCTAAAATTATATTGAATCAAGACAAATGCAAAGTAGAATCGCATTGAAGTTATTTGTGATAACATAACCTAAATGTGTAGGAACATTTCTTAGTAATACACAGAAAATTGGTTATTTCCACTAGAAAACCTGGCATTGACGACCAATACATGTACAAAATCACGTCAGAAATATTATTTGTTCTACGTGTTTTCGTGTTTTTCGGCCCAACCCTCTATTTTTGCAAAATTTTAATATTTTGCGTCCATATTTTCCCGTTTTATAACAAAAGACCAATGTTTTGAACAAAAATACTAGAATAATAATAAATCAAGACGAAAGCGAAGTAGAAACGCATTCACGTTAATTGTGATATAAAATAACCTAACCTCCTAAATGTGTAAGGAACATTTCTTAGTAATTATTCTGAAAATTACCACTTTTCACCTAAAAAAATTGCTTTGACGACCAAGTTTACGAATATATGTACAAAATCACGTCAGAAATAATATTTGTTCTACACGTTTCCGTGTTTTTCGTCCCAAACCTCTAATTTTGCAAAATTTTAATATTTTCCGTCAATATTTTCCTGTTTTATTACTTTTGACTAACAAAAAAACCAATGTTTTGATCAAAAATACGAGAACTATCAAAAATCAAGACGAAAGCGACGTAGTAACGCATTCACGTTAATTGTGATATAAAATAACATAACCTCCTAAATGTGAAAGGAACATTTCTTAATAAATATACTGAAAATTACCACACTTTTCACCCAAAAAATTAGCATTGACGACAAAGTTTACGAATATATGTACAAAATCACGTCAGAAATATTATTTGTTCTATGTACGTGCTTCCGTGTTTTTCTTCCCAAACCTCTAATTTTGCGAAATTTCCATATTTTCCGTCAATATTTAACTGTTTCATTACTTTTGACTAACAAAACATTAATTTTTCAAACAAAATTACTAGAATAATAATAAATAAATCAAGGCGAAAGCGAAGTAGAAACGCATTCACGGTAATTTTCATATAAAATAACAAAACCTCCTAAATGTGTAAGGAACATTTCCTACTAAATATACTGAAAATACAACTTTTCACCCAATAAATTAACATTGACGACCAAGGTTACAAATATATGTACAAAATCACGTGAAAAATATTATTTGTTTTACACGTTTTCGTGTTTTTCGCACCAAACCTCTTATTTTGCGAAAATTTAATTTTTGGCGTCAATATTTTACTGTTTTATTACATTTGACTAACAAAAACCCATTTTTCGAACAAACATACTAGAATAATAATAAATCAAGACGAAATCGAAGTAGAAACGCATTCACGTTAATTGTGATATAAAATAACATAGCCTCCGAAATGTGTAAGGAATCTTTTATTTAATATACTGAAAATTACCACTTTTCACCCATAAAAATGGCTTCAACGATCAAGTTTACGAATAAATGTACAAAATCACGTCAGAAATAATATTTGTTCTACGAGTTTTCGTATTTTTCGTCCTAAGCCTCTAATTTTGCATAACTTCAATATTTTGCGTCAATATTTTCCAGTCTCATTACTTTTGAGTGACCAAAAATTAATTTGTCGAACCTAAATACTAGATATATAATAAATCAAGACGAAAGCGAAGTAGAAACGCATTCACGTTAATTGTGATATAAAATAACTTAAACTCTTAAAGGTGTAAGGAACATTTCTTATTAAATATACTAAAAATTACCACTTTTCACCCGAAAAAATGGCTTTGACGACCAAGTTTACGAATATATGTACGAAATCACGTCAGAAATCATATTTGTTCAACGAGTTTTTGTATTTTCGTCCTAAGCCTCTAATTTTGCAAAATTTCAATATTTTGCGTCAATATTTTCCTGTTTTTAATTATTACTTTTTACTAACAAAAAACCAATTTTTTTAACAAAAATACTAGAATATTAATAAATCAAGACAATTACGAAATAGAAACGCATTCACGATAACTGTGATATAAAATAACATAACCTCAAAAATGTGTAAGGAACATTTCTTATTAAATATACTGAAAATATAACTTTTCACCCAAAAAATTAACATTGACGACCAAGGTTACAAATATATATACAAAATCACGTGAGAAATTTTATTTGTTCTATACGTTTTCGCGCTTTTGTCCCAAACCTCTAATTTTGCGAAATTTTAATTTTTGGCGTCAATTATTTTACAGTTTTATTACTTTTGACTAACAAAAACCCAGTTTTCGAACAAACATACTAGAATAATAATAAATCAAGACGAAATCGAAGTAGAAACGCATTCACGTTAGTTGTGATATAAAATAACATAACCTCCTAAATGGGTAGGAACATTATATCATAAACATACTGAAAATTACCACTTTTCACCCGAAAAAATGGCTTTGATGACTAAGTTTAGGAATATTTGTACAAAATCACGTCAGATATAATATTTGTTCTACAAATTTTCGTATTTTTCGTCCTAAGCCTATAATTTGGCCAAATTTCCATATTTTCCGTCAATTTTTTCCTGTTTTATTACTTTTGTCTAACAAAAAACCAATTTTTTGAACAAAAATACTAGAATATTAATAAATCAAGACGAATACGAAATAGAAACGCATTCACGATAACTGTGATATAAAATAACATGACCTCCTAAATGTGTAGGAACATAAAATCATAAATATACTGAAAATTACCACTTTTCACCCAAAAAAATGTCTTTTACGACCAAGTTTAAGAATACATGTACAAAACGCGTCAGAAATAATATTTTTTCTACGAGTTTTCGTATTTTTCATCCAAAGCCTATAATTTGGCCAAATTTGCATATTTGGCGTCAATATATTCCTGTTTCATTACTTTTGATTAACCAAAAATTTATTTATCCATCAAAATTACTAGAATTATAATCAATCAAGACGCAAGCGAAGTAGAAACGCATACGCGTTAATTGTGATATAAAATACCATAACATCTTAAAGGTATAAGGAACATTTCTTATTAAATATACTGAAAATTACCACTTTTTACCCAAAAAAATGGATTTCACGACCAAGTTTACGAATACATGTACAAAATCACGTCAGAAATAATATTTGTTCGACGAGTTTTCGTATTTTTCATCCAAAGCCTATAATTTTGCAAAATTTCAATATTTTGCGTCAATATTTTCCTGTTTCATTACTTTTGACTGACCTTAATTAATTTTTTGAACAAAAATACAAGATATATAATAAATCAAGACGCAAGCGAAGTAGAAACGCATACACGTTAATTGTGATATAAAATACCATAACATCTTAAAGGTATAAGGAGCATTTCTTCTTAAATATACTGAAAATTACCACTTTTCACCCAGAAAAATGGCTTTCACGACCAAGTTTACGAATATATGTACAAAATCACGTCAGAAATAATATTTGTTCTACAAGTTTTCGTATTTTTCGTCCGAAGCCTCTAATTTTGCAAAATTTCAATATTTTGCGTCAATATTTTCCTGTTTCATTACTTTTGACTGACCTAAATTAATTTTTTGAACAAAAATACAAGATATATATAATCAAGACGCAAGCGAAGTAGAAACGCATACACGTTAATTGTGATATAAAATACCATAACATCTTAAAGGTATAAGGAGCATTTCTTATTAAATAATCTGAAAATTACCACTTTTCACCCAGAAAAATGGCTTTCACGACCAAGTTTACGAATACATGTACAAAATCACGTCAGAAATAATATTTGTTCTACGAGTTTTCGTATTTTTCATCCAAAGCCTATAATTTGGCCAAATTTGCATATTTGGCGTCAATATTTTCCTTTTTCATTACTTTTGACTAACCTAAATTAATTTATCCATCAAAATTACTAGAATTATAATAAATCAAGACGCAAGCGAAGTAGAAACGCATTCACGCTAATTGTGATATAAAATAACATAACCTCCTAAATGGGTAGGAACATTATATCATAAATATACTGAAAATTACCACTTTTCACCCACAAAAATGGCTTTCTCGACCAAGTTTACGAATACATGTACAAAATCACGTCAGAAATAATATTTTTTCTACGAGTTTTCGTATTTTTCATCCAAAGCCTATAATTTGGCCAAATTTGCATATTTGGCGTCAATATTTTCCTGTTTCATTACTTTTGACTAACCAAAAATTTATTTATCCATCAAAATTACTAGAATTATAATCAATCAAGACGCAAGCGAAGTAGAAACGCATACACGTTAATTGTGATATAAAATACCATAACATCTTAAAGGTATAAGGAACATTTCTTATTAAATATACTAAAAATTACCACTTTTCACCCAAAAAAATGGCTTTCACGACCAAGTTTACGAATACATGTACAAAATCACGTCAAAAATAATATTTGTTCTACGAGTTTTCGTATTTTTCATCCAAAGCCTATAATTTGGCCAAATTTGCATATTTGGCGTCAATATTTTCCTTTTTCATTACTTTTGACTAACCAAAAATTTATTTATCCATCAAAATTACTAGAATTATAATATATCAAGACGCAAGCGAAGTAGAAACGCATTCACGTTAATTGTGATATAAAATAACATAACTTCCTAAATGGGTAGGAACATTATATCATAAATATACTGAAAATTACCACTTTTCACCCACAAAAATGGCTTTGACGACCAAGTTTACGAATACATGTACAAAATCACGTCAGAAATAATATTTTTTCTACGAGTTTTCGTATTTTTCATCCAAAGCCTATAATTTGGCCAAATTTGCATATTTGGCGTCAATATTTTCCTGTTTCATTACTTTTGACTAACCAAAAATTTATTTATCCATCAAAATTACTAGAATTATAATCAATCAAGACGCAAGCGAAGTAGAAACGCATACACGTTAATTGTGATATAAAATACCATAACATCTTAAAGGTATAAGGAGCATTTCTTATTAAATATACTAAAAATTACCACTTTTCACCCAAAAAAATGGCTTTCACGACCAAGTTTACGAATACATGTACAAAATCACGTCAAAAATAATATTTGTTCTACGAGTTTTCGTATTTTTCATCCAAAGCCTATAATTTGGCCAAATTTGCATATTTGGCGTCAATATTTTCCTTTTTCATTACTTTTGACTAACCAAAAATTTATTTATCCATCAAAATTACTAGAATTATAATAAATCAAGACGCAAGCGAAGTAGAAACGCATTCACGTTAATTGTGATATAAAATAACATAACCTCCTAAATGTATAAGGAACATTTTTTATTAAATATACTGAAAATTACCACTTTTCTCCCAGAAAAATGGCTTTGACGACCAAGTTTACGAATATATGTACAAAATCACGTCAGAAATAATATTTGTTCTACGAGTTTTCGTATTTTTCGTCCTAAGCCTCTAATTTTGCAAAATTTCAATATTTTGCGTCAATATTTTCCTGTTTCATTACTTTTGACTGACCAAAAATTAATTTTTTGAACAAAAATACAAGATATATAATAAATCAAGACGCAAGCGAAGTAGAAACGCATACACGTAAATTGTGATATAAAATACCATAACATCTTAAAGGTATAAGGAACATTTTTTATTAAATATACTGAAAATTACCACTTTTCACCCACAAAAATGGCTTTCACGACCAAGTTTACGAATACATGTACAAAATCACGTCAGAAATAATATTTGTTCTACGAGTTTTCGTATTTTTCATCCAAAGCCTATAATTTGGCCAAATTTGCATATTTGGCGTCAATATTTTCCTGTTTCATTACTTTTGACTAACCAAAAATTTATTTATCCATCAAAATTACTAGAATTATAATCAATCAAGACGCAAGCGAAGTAGAAACGCATACACGTTAATTGTGATATAAAATAACATAACCTCCTAAATGGGTAGGAACATTATATCATAAACATACTGAAAATTACCACTTTTCACCCGAAAAAATGGCTTTGATGACTAAGTTTACGAATATTTGTACAAAATCACGTCAGAGATAATATTTGTTCTACAAGTTTTCCTATTTTTCGTCCTAAGCCTATAATTTGGCCAAATTTCCATATTTTCCGTCAATATTTTCCTGTTTCATTACTTTTGACTAACTAAAAACCAATTTTCGAACAAAAATACTGGAATTATAATAAATCAAGAAGAAAGTGTATTTTTGACTAACGAAAAACCAATTTTTCGTTCAAACATACAATTTTCCTGTATCATTACTTTTGACTAACTAAAAACCAATTTTCGAAAAAAAATACTGCAATTATAATAAATCAAGAAGAAAGTGTATTTTTGACTTACGAAAAACCAATTTTTCGATCAAACATACAAGAATAATAAAAAATCAAGACGAAAGCGAAGTAGAAACGCATTCAGGTTAATTGTGATATAAAATAACATAACCTCCTACATGTAGGAACATTTAATCATAAATATACTGAAAATTACTGCTTTTCACCCGAAAAAATGGCTTTGACGACCAAGTTTACGAATATCAGTACAAAATCACGTCAGAAATAATATTTGTTCTACGAGTTTTCGTATTTTTCGTCCTTAGCCTATAATTTGGCCAAATTTCTCTATTTTCCGTCAATATTTTCCTGTTTTATTACTTTTGACTAACGAAAAACCTATTTTTTGAACCAAAATACTAGAATATTCATAAATCAAGACGAAAGCGCAGTAGAAACGCATTCACTTTAATTGAGATATAAAATAACATAACCTCAAAAATGTGTAAGGAACATTTCTTATTAAATATACTGAAAATATAACTTTTCACCCAAAAAATTAACATTGACGACCAAGGTTACAAATATATATACAAAATCACGTGAGAAATTTTATTTGTTCTACACGTTTTCGCGCTTTTCGTCCCAAACCTCTAATTTTGCGAAATTTTAATTTTTGGCGTCAATTATTTTACAGTTTTATTACTTTTGACTAACAAAAACCCATTTTTCGAACAAACATACTAGAATAATAATAAATCAAGACGAAATCGAAGTAGAAACGCATTCACGTTAATTGTGATATAAAATAACATAGCCTCCGAAATGTGTAAGGAATCTTTTATTTAATATACTGAAAATTACCACTTTTCACCCAAAAAAATGGCTTCAACGATCAAGTTTACGAATAAATGTACAAAATCACGTCAGAAATAATATTTGTTCTACGAGTTTTCGTATTTTTCGTCCTAAGCCTCTAATTTTGCATAACTTCAATATTTTGCGTCAATATTTTCCAGTCTCATTACTTTTGAGTGACCAAAAATTAATTTGTCGAACCTAAATACTAGATATATAATAAATCAAGACGAAAGCGAAGTAGAAACGCATTCACGTTAATTGTGATATAAAATAACATAACCTCCTAAATGTGTAGGAACATTTAATCATAAACATACTGAAAATTACTATTTTTTACCCGAAAAAATGGCTTTGACGACCAAGTTTATGAATATCAGTACAAAATCACGTCAGAAATAATATTTGTTCTACGAGTTTTCGTATTTTTCGCCCTAAGCTTCAAATTTGGCCAAATTTCCATATTTTCCGTCACTATTTTCCTGTTTTATTACTTTTAACTAACAAAAACCCATTTTTCGAACAAACATACTAGAATAATAATAAATCAAGACGAAAGCGAAGAAAAACGCATTCACGTTAATTGTGATATAAAGTAACATATAGTAGCCTCCTAAATGTGTAAGGAATATTTTTTATTAAATATACTGAAAATTATCACTTTTCACCCCAAAAAATGGCTTTGACGACCAAGTTTACGAATATATGTACGAAATCACGTCAGAAATAATATTTGTTCTACGAGTTTTCGTATTTTTCGTCCAAAGCCTATAATTTGGCCAAATTTCCATATTTTCCGTCAATATTTTCCTGTTTTATTACTTTTGATTAACGAAAAATTAATTTATCGAACAAAATTACTAGAATTATAATAAATCAAGACGCAAGTGAAGTAGAAACGCATTCACGTTAATTGTGATATAAAATAACATAACCTCTTAAAGATATAAGCAACATTTCTTATTAAATTACTGAAAAGTACAACTTTTCACGCGAAAGAATGGCTTTGACGACCAAGTTTACGAATAAATGTACAAAATCACGTCAGAAATAATATTTGTTCAACGAGTTTTCGTATTTTTCATCCTAAGCCTATAATTTGCCCAAATTTACATATTTTCCGTCAATATTTTCCTGTTTTATTACTTTTGACTAACAAAAAACCAATTTTTTGAACAAAAATACTAGAATATTAATAAATCAAGACGAATACGAAATAGAAACGCATTCACGATAACTGTGATATAAAATAACATGACCTCCTAAATGTGTAGGAACATAAAATCATAAATATACTGAAAATTAATACTTTTCACCCGAAAAAATGGCTTTGACGACCAAGTTTACGAATATATGTATAAAATCACGTCAGAAATAAAATTTGTTCTATGAGTTTTCGTATTTTTCGTCCTAAGCCTCTAATTTTGCAAAATTTCAATATTTTGCGTCAATATTTTCCGGTTTCATTACTTTTGACTGACAAAAAACCTATTTTTCTACCAAAAATACTAGAATAATAATAAATCAAGACGAAAGCGAAGTAGAAACGCATTCACGTTAATTGAGATATAAAAGAACATAACCTCCTAAATGTGTAGGAATATTATATCATAAATATTCTGAAAATTACTACTTTTCACCCGAAAAAATAGCTTTGACGACCAAGTTTACGAATATATGTACAAAATCACGTCAGAAATAATATTTGTTCTACGAGTTTTCGTATTTTTCGTCCTAAGCCCCTTATTTTGCAAAATTTCAATATTTTGCGTCAATATTTTCATGTTTCAATACTTTTGACTAACGAAAAACCAATTTAGTAGAATTATAATAAATCAAGATGAAAGCGAAGTATAATCGCATTCACGTTAATTGCGATATAAAATAACATAACCTTCAAAATGTTTAGGAACATTTCTTAGTAAATATACTGAAATTTGCTACTTTTTACCCGAAATTTGGCATTTACGACAAAGTGTACGAATATGTGTACAAAATCACTTCAGAAATATTATTTGTTCTACATGTTATCGTATTTTTCCTTCCAAACCTCTAAGTTTGCAAAATTTCTATATTTTTTGTCAATATTTTCCTGTTTTATTACTTTTGACTAACGAAAAAACCAATTTTCTACGCAAACGCACTAATCATGACAAAAACGAAGGAGAAGCGCATTGAAGTTAAGTGTGATATAAAATAACATAACCTTCTAAATGTGTAGGAACATTTCTTAGTAATAATTAACCGAAATTTGCTACTTTTTACTCGAAAAACTGACATTGACGACCAAGTTTACGAATATATGTACAAAATCACGTCAGAAATATTATATTTTCTACGTGTTTTCGTGTTTTTTGTCTTAAATCTCTAGTTTGTCGAAATTTCAATGATTTGCAGTTTTATTTTACTTTTGACTGACAAAAAGCGTTTTTTTGTGTTTAAGAGAAAATAAAAAAAAATAAAACATCAGTCAGAATATCCTTTTACCCTAATTTTTCTTGCTCTTCTCCCTTATATTTTAATTCACTCATTTTTTATTGTCCTACCTTTATTTATAGAGCATAGCCATTTGTTTGATTTTTACTTAAATTTTAACCGGCACATTTTTTCAGTTAAATCTGTCATGGATTAAATGTATCCAAGATGAGCTGGTGGTAAGTTGATAGAATTTGCTGTATAGTAACAAGCATACCAGATGTATCGTATTAAACCATGTACGAGTACAAAGAATAATGAAAATAATTAATTAATTCCCTTTTTTTCCGTCTGAAAATTATCGCTACATATAAATTAACCCTGCCATGGTGTACTTTATACAACGAAAATGTTATTAAATCCAATACAATAATATTTCATGAGTTTGTCCAAGTATATTTACGTCCAAATAAAATTCATAGTTGTGATAAAGGTGATTCGGAATAACAATTTGAATTGCAGGGTTGTTGAAGCCGCAGCATGACTTGCGGCTCCACTGTTCGTGATTTAAATTTAATGAGTTTTCAGTTGAATTGACAATCGAGCTCTGGAAGTAATTCTGAAGAAGGGAATACTTAAGTACATAAAAAGTCCTTGATTTTAAGAAGGTTAAAATTATAACCATAAATACATCGCATGTATAACGCTGTTGTAAAATAAAATATCGGAGTGAACTGTTGTTTGGATTCTTGAATCCGGTCTATCCATCACGTTGGTGATCCGCCTTTTACTCTGCCTCTACCTACCTTAAAATTTATAAAATGTTTTGAACCAAAGGTTTCGACATCAACTTCGTGGAATTTCACATGGATTTTTTAAGGTGGAATAAAATTTTCCACCTGAAGGTTTTGTTATTATAATTTTTATACTAATCTCCAAAACGCTTGTTTTTACCCATATCTTGAAGCTCTCTTCAGGTCAAATTAAAACTTTTCACCTGAAAACATCCTCGACATAGCAGGTAGAAACAAGTGTTGCGGCGATTAATGTAATTAGTGGAATAAAAAAAACGTATTATTTAATATTTAAAAAAAAATGAGCGCTTCTACAATAAATAAATTCATACGAAATAAATTAAGATGATAGAATTAATATTTTAATCATGGATAGAAAGACTTCTTTCTACCAGGTACATTTCTACCAGTCATTTCACTCTTAATTTCAGAATACTTGTCGTTTCCGGGCCTCGTAGTCGAGGATCCCTTCGCCACTCCAATGTCAATCATGAACCGTTCTTCCACGTCGATCGTGTGATCTTCTGTGAGAAAACAGCCCGAATACTACTTCAGAATACTACTTCTGAAGTTAAGAGAGAAATCAACATTATTATGCACAAATATACTGCAGTATGACAAGTTCAATATACTTCCATAAAAAATAACCAAAGATTCAAAATGACTTTGATTACATTCGAATCATGTTTTATCCACATATGATCAATATTCTAACTCCTGAAAGAAATGGATCAGAGATGACGTAGTGACTTTCGTGGTTATAGTTGACAGACCAACAGGTGCGATAATATAAAATAATATTTTTCAGACAGGATGCCACCAGGCCGTGTCCTTTTTGGAGAAGATAGAGCTTTTATTTTTCTATCCATGGGTCTCATGTAGATGGGTCTCACCTGATGTACATGGGTCTCGTCCATATCCATTCATCTCGTCATATATGTGCTTCTATTTTGAATACTTACTTCCTTCCCTCAGTAATTTTTAACCATCTCCTTCCACTCTTCAAGTCTACCTCTTCCTCGCTCTCCTTTGTTTATTTCCGACAGTTATGTCTTTCATTAGCCATTCACAATCCTTTCTCACAATGAAGCCAAAGCGTTGCAAGATATTTATAACTCCCATCTCTTACAAACAGTTATCTTTTACTCAATCATTGTTTACTCTATCAAACATTGTAATACCAGATATTCTACACAAAGCCTACATTTCTGAATGCTCTTATCTCTCCGTTGCAATACTGGATTCGCTTCCATACATGAAAGTTTGCACTAGTAGACTACTGTGCGCAGTCGTTTTTGGAAATGTTGTGATTGGCAAAAGGATAGTGAAATGAAAAAGAAATGAAACAGCAAGATGGAGGAGAGGCGATTGAGATGGTATGGGCACGTTGGAAGCAGAGCACCCGATCACATTGTAAACCAGGCAGCCTCCATGGATCTTCCTCGAATAACAACCATAGGAAGACTAAAGAATTCATGGGTGATGCAAAAAGATAACCTGATGCAGAGGCACGACCTGGAGGACGTAGTCCGGGACAGAAGAGCACATTACCTGAGGACGAGGAGAGCTGACCCCAACAGTCTTCGCAGTCAATGAGTTGGGATGAAGCCAGGGAGAAGTGAAATAAAAAAGAATAATATGTAGGCAGAATTACTTATTTATTTGGCCACTTTAAAAACATATAATATATAATTTTATTACATATTTAACAATATTTTTGACATTTAAATAAGATCATTAGTAGCCTATTTAAAATACACATTATTCTTTAAATCTTTACATAGTATAATTTTTATATTTTTTATAAAATGTTGACATTTATACATAGATTACATTTATATTTTTTTTACATATAATATACAATTTATTTGCTATTTATTTGTCTATATCATTATGTTTCAAAGATAACTTCATTTCCTTTCTTCCACCTGAAATAAAACCAAATTAAAAGGAAAACAAAATTTGAACTGAACTATCTAAATCACAGTTTGATTAAATTTTTTCGATGCAGCATACCTAAAATATAGATAAACCCAATTAAAAATAGAAAAAACTTAGAAACAATTTTTTTAAATAAGTTTTTAAAAACGTGTTTATATATTTTATACTATATACCAACATCCAATTTAGCAGTAATGCTTAATATATTTTGAATATAGTAGTAAGCGCTAACAATAAATTGTTAAAAATATTCAATAATATTTTTAAGAAAATAAGTAATACACGGTGTGTTCTCATGTTATACGCTTGCTTCAGTGGTACTTATCCAAAAAATTGAGTATCTATCAAAGGCAATAAAAAGAAAATAAAAAAAACAATTCAATAGAGCCTTCTTTTTAGTACCATGGTCATATGATTAACATGAACCTGTGTAGCTAGCCATGACCCTATGTTTAGCATTAAGCAATTATTTAGACCTTCTTTCATCTGACTTTGTAGTTGTTGTGGTGCTGAGAAGCTTCCATATAACATAACTATAACATAACTATTTAAGTTCCTGTGTGTTCAAAACATGAATAAAACATTTATAGGCTATATAAATGTCTTATTCGTATAGATCAGGTTGTATTTGTAGGTATATCAAAAATTGTTCTTCAAATAAAATTAAAAAATATGACATTTTATCGTTAGAAAATATGTATTTAACCCAACTAGTTCCAAGGTATATGCCACTTAAATCAAGGGGTATTCCAAACTAACTAAAAGTAAGTTTGGAATACTTCAGAAGATTCGCAAATGTCTTGAATTTAAATAAGTATTTTCAAGTGGATTAAAAAGTGTTTAAATTTTTTTATTTTATTTGAATAAACAATTATTTCCACAGTGTTGACGATTGTTTGCACGTGTAATATTTTATCTGTTTCAAAAAGAAGACGCTAGTGAAAAAAACAAAATTGAATAAACAAAACATAAACACAACAACTGTAGAATAAAACATGGCCTTGAAATGATTCTTAATAACAAAAAAAAAACACCGTCAATACAGATAATGAGTTTTCAATATTCTAACGCAACCTACAGATGTTTTCTTTATTCCTAATTTTGTTTTTTTTTTTTCAAAACAATTGAATGAACAAAAACGAAATTTATTGGACATTGAGGAGAAATAAACTTTTTTTAAATGGTTAAGATTTTTTTTGTTTTTGAACATGATTCAAAAGTGGAATATGATTATTTATAAATTTCTCGCTAAAATAAAACAAAAGTGATTTATGGCTTTTTAAAGAATATAAATCAATCCAATGGAACAATAAATGTGGTTCGATATTTGTATGTTTACATATTATTATCGTATAATTATGGACTTTGAGTCATTTGAACACAAGCTTATATTTATTTCTATTAAGTATAAATGACTTTTTACGTTAAAAGTTCTTTCACGACTGAGAGAGGATTTTATTAAAATAATTGGCTCACTTGTACGTACACTTTGTTCTTTTTTATCAACTCTTCCATAAATAGGGGTTCTTTATATAGCTTACAACATAGACTTTTAAAAGAAGTTGATTATATATTTTTTAACAAAAAAAAATATTAAGGATTTTTGTCTAGCTTTGTTGATACTTTCTGAAAACGTTTTTCTTGATTATATTTCTTGTAAAATATTACTATAACATATTACGCTTCATTTGTACACAGTACCTGAGGGTTTATTGACATAAATTAATCTCTCGCTAGCAAACAGAAATATGCCAAAGAGACCTCAAGTGAAAACTGGATTTATACTCTTATTAAAAAAACAATTTAGTATCGACTGGAATCGAAAGTGCAGCGTCCATTTCGGAAGAAAGAGGTTTTACCAATTAGAACACGGAAGACTTTTGTATGTGTTTACCCGATTGATAAAACTGTAGAAACACTTTTTAAGAATTTATTTATTCTAATATTTTTTTTTTCCAAGTCCTAGACTTTTCCCGATATCTATGGTCTAGTTAGTATGATGACTATCTTCCCCCTTGCGAATAGTGTGTTTGGTTTTCATTCTTCTTCTTCTTCCTAGTTTTATGTCAGATCCCCCAACGTTGACTATAACCTGCGAGTAGGCATCTTTGTCTCCGGCAGTCCGAAAAAGCTCCCCAATGCTTCTTATACCAGTCCAATCACGTATATTGCTGAACTAAGAAATTTGCCTCCTACCAACACTTCTTCGACCCTCTATTTTGATTTGGATGATCAGGTGCAGTAATTTGTACTTTACTCTTCTAAATACATGACACAAATAGGACACCTTTCGGATTTTAATATTAGTCAGCAACTCTCTATCAACATTGGCTATTTGAAGAACCCTTGTATTGCAGACCGTATCCGTAGCATTCTCCGGTGTATCCACATTCCGAATGCTTCCAGTCAGTTCATACTACCAACTTTGAGGGTCCATGATTCCACTCCATGTAATATAGCATGGTTCTCATTGGAAACCATTTTTTTTTATTTATTTCCCGCCTGGTTTTCACTCAAAGCCTCCTTAACAATAATCTGTTTAGTTGAAAGGTGTTGAAACAACATAACAAGACCATCTAGCTGTACTTTATAAACAAAAGTAAAATTCATTGAAATACTCGTATTTAAAATTAAATAGGTAAAGTTATCAAAATAAATAATTTGTTACATAATTTTAAAAATTAACCCCTTAAAATATCATGTGTGAAGTAAGAAGTAAAGATAAATTGGCGGTATCGCAGAAACTGTGAGAAAATAAGTATGTTTGTATGGTTTTGAATTCAGTTATTTGGTTGTTTAGAAAAATCAAAACCAACCCCTACGAGAACGGATGCCACCTCCATCAAAAATATTGTTTCCACATTTACGGCGATTATAATACCCTGCACGCGTTGAAGCTATTTTAATATAATATTTTAGTTAGTAAAATAGTAATTTGCATCGACAATAATATAGAGAAATTTTAATATATCTCAGGGGAATTTCATCACCGTTCACATCCCAAACTCGAGAACAAAAATTGTCTTAATATTTCACAAACGACGAGAAAACTTATTGTGAACCCTCTGGAATTTCTGGAAATACTGCACTGTCCTCCAGCTGGAACAAAAAATGATAGTTTTAAAAATTATGGCTTTATTTGCAGGACACATTGTTTATTTACAAATTAATTTTTACAATGTACGGTTGATGTCGACCATTAAAACATTTATAACATACTAATTATTATTTCGAATGTTCGTGAACACAAAATAATAAGATCTTACTTAAATATAAACATTCACATAAATCTTTTAACATCAGAAAAAAGTACGCACATATTAGCATACAATAGGCTCGAAAATCTGTGACACATATCTCGCGCATGAAGACGCCAGGGCTCGAAAATCTAGGAGACATATCTCGCGCATGAAGAAGCCAGGGCTTGAAAATCTAGGAGACATATCTCACGCATGAAGAAGCCTGGGCTAGAAAATCTGGGACACATATCTCGCGCATGAAGACGCCAGGGCTCGAAAATCTAGGAGACATATCTCGCGCATGAAGACGCCAGGGCTCGAAAATCTAGGAGACATATCTCGCGCATGAAGAAGCTAGGGCTCGAAAATCTGGGACACATATCTCGCGCATGAAGACGCCAGGGCTCAAAAATCTAGGAGAAATATTTCGCGCATGAAAGTGTTCTTATAAAATAAAAATATTCACAAAAAAATAAACTCTTTAGAGAACAGGAGTGCGCTACCTTTTTTTTATTTGTAACAACTAATAAAAGTTACAAAACGTGTATATACCACCAATATCCATATCGACCCCTTCTCAGCCCTTTTTTCATAATATGCATACAGTACTCGGCGGCAAGTAATACACATCGGGCTTAAGACAGAGGCTGTCGACCATAATCGGCTAACTTCGGCTTTGTAGAGCGTCATCTCTGTCGAACGATTTGTTAACAGTCTCGCGACGGAACACGTATATGAATGACAGAGACGACGCTCTACAAAGCCGAATTTAGCCGATTATGGCCGACAGTCTCTTTCTGAAGCCCGATGTGTATTACTTACCGCTGGGTACTGCCCTACACTCTTTACTCATTGTATAATTAATATAAATTAGATTTAAGAAAATTTATGTATGCAACGAATATAATCGAATAAACAAAGAAAGATTAAATATTTACAAGAGTGTTTTAAAAAAAATCCGTGCCGTCACGAATACAAGATGACTGATGGGCATTGATCTGGCTTACCTCCGCGCTAACATGATTAAAATATAAGTGTTAACCTAGATAAACGGAGCAAATTTTTTTGGTGCAATGCATTTCATTTCTTTAGCTGAGAAACTCCTGGATTACGTTGATAAATATCGTTGGTGTTAACCAGCCTTAACGTGTTGTAAAATATTTGAAATTCAGTATTTTTACACTTGCTTGATCGCGTATCACTATACTGGTGCTCGCGTATCAGTAGTGATACGTATATTTTAGTTCATGAACCGTTGGTTTAGAGCAGGGGTCGGCAATTTTTAGACTAGGCGGGCCAGGAAGCAAACTCGAGGATATTTATACAGATCACTCTACTTATATAGCAAAAAAAAGACACGTTTTATTAGGCGGTGATAATATTTATACGCATTTTGCTGACAACAAAAAAAACGAATGAAATATATATTTATTAATTAACGTATTATAGAAACAGGCAAAATGTTCGTATTATTGAATAACAAATGTAACATAATACTATGCGTATCCAGAAAGTAAGTGTACTGAGGCTCTCCCGACCGGATGGATTTTATTTTCGACATGTTCTCCTCTTCACCCTCCGCCAAAAAGTTCAAAACCACAATTTCAGCCAAGAATGTTTTGGGACTATCAAGGCATAATTTTAATTGAATATATGCCTCAAGGGGAGACCATCAACTCTACAAGATACTGTGAGACCCTAAAAAAATTGCGGAGGGCGATTCAAAACAAGAGAAGAGGCATGTTGACAAAGGGAGTCTGCCTGCTGCACGACATTGCCAGACCACAAACGGCCAACGCCACGAAGGAACTGCTCGCCTCGTTTAAATGGGATGTCCTGTAGCATCCCGCGCATTCCCCTGACCTAGCACCTTCAGATTACTATCTCTTTACCTCCCTGAAGCTGCACATGGGTGGAAAAAGGTTTTCAGCCGACGAGGAGGTAAAGAAGGAGGTGGAGAAGTGGACGGAGGGGTTGGCGGGAAACTACTTCGAGGAAAGCATCAAAAAGTTGATACCCCGCTTCACCACCTGCATTGAGAGGAATGACGACTATGTCGAAAAATAGCTTACATATGTACTACGGTAACCACGTAATTTTTTGTTTAAATAAAAAAAATTGTAACCTACAAAAATTCAGTACACTTTCTTTCTGGATATGCTTCGTAATAATGTAACATAATAATAATAATGAGATGAATGTAATTGCTTTTTCTGAGATAACATTTCATAAACTGGGGTTCTTAGTTAGTACTTCATATCATCAAAATGTATTGCAATCGGTCATCGGTTAATGCAGACCTATATTACGATTTTACGTACTTCATTTTTGAACATTTAAATATTTATTACAATAACTAATATTTTCTTGAAATAAAAATTTTGTTAATGACAAAATAATTTTATTTAATTCAAGTCTTCTTCTTCTTCATCTTACTTTAGGCCTGTTGGCCTGTTAT
This sequence comes from Odontocerum albicorne, assembly GCA_949825065.1. Lineage (NCBI taxonomy): Eukaryota > Metazoa > Arthropoda > Insecta > Trichoptera > Odontoceridae > Odontocerum > Odontocerum albicorne. Next base: position 47,111,084 of record OX463844.1, on the reverse strand, counting down.
GGTCCTGCATCATTGTTTGCCTCTTGCGACGTCGACTGCCAGCGGTCTTTCCATCTTTTGGGAGGTCGTCCTGGAGGTCTGCTTGCTTGGGGGATACTGTCCCTGGCCATTCTTACGGCTCTTGGTTCCGACATTCTGGATACGTGTTCGTGCCAGAACCTTATTCTCTGTCGTTCCCATCTGATAATATCTTCAACTTCACACGTCCTTTGGATTTCTGTGTTACGTACTTTATCACGAAGGGTTTTGCCAGCGATACTCCTGAGTACCTTCATTTCTCTGGTTCGAAGGAGATTTTTGGTTCTGACAGTGTCGGCTCTGGACTCTATGCATTATGGGGCGGACACATGTCTTGTATATTCTCACCTAGCTTTGGATGTTCATTGGTTTGTTTTTTCTAGATAGTGTTCTTTAAACAAGTATTGCAATAAACTTAAACTAACTAACCTAAGTAAACTAAAGCTAAGTATTACAATAAACTTAATTAAGCTTTCATTCAAGTATTGCAATAAACTTAAGCTAATTTACATTACTAAATAAAACCATATTATACATATACAATTTAACTAAAACATTTTAGCAAAACCAATACAAAAAATATTAAAAGTGAGATTGGTTATTATTAGCTCGCGGGCCGGATTAAAATAGGCATCGGGCTGGATTTGGCCCGCAGGCCGTAGTTTGCCGACCCCTGGTTTAGAGAAATAATAAAATGTATAATCGTATGATTCATGTATTATACTCATATCAATAAGAAAAAAAAAATAGGGGTTCATGGTTCAAATACAAAAAAGAATTTTTGAATAATATACTCGTATTGTACAAATAAGATGTTAATGAAATAAAAAGCAGTTTTGCCTGAATTATAATAAATGCAACGTTATAAAGCACTGCACTTAATGTAGAAAAAAAAAAACAGTATATTCAATACCAAAAAAGGTTAAAAAAACCAAAGAGCAGAAATATTTCAAGCCACTACAACAAAGGGAACCAAATTTTAATGCGTTTGAATAAATCTGAA